>CM062820.1:411090987-411475987 GCA_031772625.1 Pinus tabuliformis
CTGAGTTAAAATATTCGCATGTGGAGAAATTGGCCCTGGCAGCCGTTCAAGCTGTCCAGCGTTTTCGTCACTACATTCTTCTCCGCAAAACTACTGTTATTTCGGATTGCAACCCTATGATTTATATCTTGACAAAACAACTGCTAGGGGGCAAGTACTCTAAATGGATCGTCATCCTGCAAGAGTTCGACTTGGAGTTTGAGAAGTCCAAGTCTAAGAAATCTTTAGTCTTCGCGGAATTGATGTGTGATTTCCCGAGTGCTGACACAGAGACTGTGGCAGAGGAGTCCATTGCGGACGAATCTTTGTTTCTTATTAGCACTGTAGATCCGTGGTATGGGGATATAATCATCTATCTCCAAACCCAAACCTTTCGGCCTGAAACTTCCAAGGAAAACCGTCGAAAAATTCGGTTTCAATCCCAGCAATACAGAATTATTGGAGATACACTTTATCGCCTGGGGGCAGACTTAGTTTTTCGACGTTGTTTAACTCACGATGAGGCTGAGAGAGTTTTGAATGATTGTCACTCTGGAGCATGTGGCGGTCATATGTCTGGGTATGCCACAGCTCAGAAGGTGTTGCGCGCTGGCTATTTCTGGCCGTCTATGTTTAAAGATTGTATCCTTGCCGTCAGAAAATGCCACAACTGTCAAGTGTTTGATCGCAAGATGCGCGCTCCACCTGCTCCTCTCCACCCTATAATTGCCGCTGGTCCATTCGCCAAATGGGGCATTGACTTTATTACTTGTAACCCTCACTCGGCCGGGGGGCATGCGTATATCATCCTTGCGGTTGATTATTTTACTAAGTGGGCCGAGGCGATGCCTACATTCGACGCAAGCGGCAAGACAGCTGCACTTTTCGTATTCAATCATATCATAACTAGGTTTGGTGTCCCACAAGCAATCATTACGGACCATGGAAGCCATTTTCGAAATGTCATGATGACTGAACTTACAAGCCAGCTTGGTTTGCGCCACGATAGCTCTACACCTTATTATCCGCAAGCCAACGGTTTGGTTGAGTCAATCAACAAAGTTCTAGTCGTCATGATTCGACGGATCATTGGTATCCATCGAACGAATTGGCATAACATGTTATTTTCGGCACTATGGGCATATCGAACTTCAGTGAAAAATTCAACAGGTTTCACCCCTTTTCAGCTAGTTTATGGCTTAGAAGCTGTGTTACCTATTGAGTGCGAAATCCCATCACTTCAAATGGCTGTCGAATTACTTCCAGCTACTTCCGAAGAGGAGAAACGGTTGTTATACTTAGCTAAATTAGATGAGACTCGACGTGACGCTACTTTAGCTATCGAGACTCACGCGAAACGAATGAAAGCTCAGTACGATAAAAATGTAACCCCTCGAAGTTTTTCGGAAGGAGACCTAGTACTATTATATGATCAAGCGAACGATAAGCTAGGTGCTGGAAAATTCGTTCCCATGTGGCATGGGCCCTACATTGTAAAGCGAAAGCTAGCAAAAGGGGCTTATGAGTTAGTTGATTTTGATGGGGACTCTTTGGGCAAACCCAGAAATGGACTTTACCTAAAGAGGTATTATGCTTAAAATGATGGATGGAGAAATTTTTAGATAGGTTAGATTTCCTTTCTAGCTAGCAAGTGTGTTAGTTTAGTCAGTGTGCTTAGCTTAGCAAGTGTGGTTTTTCGTCATTATTTTGGCTCATCTTGGTTTTACTCTTGATATTGTAGATGTCGACGCCTCTCCAAACATACATTGGATTTGCTGATGGTGCTTGTCGTAGTACACGGAATATCTCTTCCGCAGCTTGGGTTATCTATTCGCCCTCTGACGAGTTAGTTTCTATGCATGGGGTAAGCCTCGGTCAAACAACGAATAACATTGCAGAATACAGTGCAGTGGTTGAATTATTATCCGAATCTATTTCATTTGGAATTCGACGTTTGATAGTGAGGTTAGATTCTGAACTTGTTGTATTACAGCTTAATAGAGTTTATGCCATTAGAAATCCTGTGTTATTAAGGTTGTTTTTGAGAGTGCGTCTCTTGGAACGTGAATTTGATTACATTGAATATCAACATATTCCAAGGTCTTTGAATACATTAGCAGATGCAATTGCTTCTCAAGTGTTGGACAGACATTTATAATAATCATGCAAGTAAATTTAAAGACATTTCATCATACATGTTAAACAAGATAAGCCGATAATAGTGATATATAGATATAGATAGAAGTGTGTCCAAAAATATATACATCGTCTTCGATCATAGGTTTAACACACCTTATGATCGGCAAAATGATAGTGCAAAAAGTCAAAAATGTCACATGTGACTACAAAAGTGACTAGTCAATCACTGGTGGTGCTCTCTGTACGACACCACTGCGCGGGCTATCTTGCGCAGAAATCTCCTAAACGGTCCAGGGACTGCAACCACGAAGCGCTGAAGCCTCATTGGAATGTCATCCATAGTAGTCTCAGGTATATCTGCCGTGAGACGCTCTAGATCATGCTCCAAATCGGCTAGTACTTCTGCTGTCGCATCCTGTAAGGCCGGTGCCGGTGCAGCTGGATGTCGTCTGTCGTAAGGCCGGAGATTGGCTGGACGCTGTGGTCCAACATCTGCATTTTTAAAATTTTACTGTTACTTTGAGACGATATATATGAAAAATAAAAAATACATAATTAGAAAACTTGTGAAAATGAAAGTACCTCTGTCATCCCATTGTTCTCCCTGTGGAAGAACCATGTCCGGATCACCTCTGAAATCCATTCCGGCATATGGAAAGTCTTGTATCACAAAAAGCTGGCCCTCTAGCCAGTCGAAGTAACTGTCTGAGAATCGAACCACTGCAGCACCCTCGTCAGGATGCCGGGCCATCACCGCAACCCATCGAACAAGCTTTGGCTCCCGAGGACCCAAGTCATCAACAGTGAGTTGCTGAGGGATCAGCATAGGAACTCTCTCCAAGGCAAAGCTCACGACTAGAGGCCCATATCCAAAAGTCTTTAGTCGTCCGTTCTTTGCCTTGGTTAGTTGGCTCTTCATATGAGCCGACACAGCTTCGCACCAGTTGAAGATGGTGCCTTGGTAACAGTCAACTGCCATCCGCATTTGGGATCCGGAAGCAATGTGCAAGGCGGCCGCGCCACAAATCCTAGTGACCGTAAATGCAATAACTCTAAGTTCCGCCAGAGCGATGTGCTTTATCTCCACGCCTTTTTTATGGCGAGTCCCTGGTCTGCACCACTCCTCGCGGAGATCATCAAGGGATTGGCCACCCGGCCTGGTCCCCGCAAGGTTGAGTTGCTCACCTCTGTTTGGCAAGCCAGTGAGAAAGTATACATCCGAGGGCTCTATCTCGAGCTGGTGCCCTCCAATGTAAAAGCATTGATCTTGAACGTTCCATCGCTCAACTAGCCATTCCAAAAATCTTACCTGGCCCCTCATGCCCGGTATGGTCCAATATTTGTACAATCCACATGTTCTTAAGGCATCCAGAGAGGGTTGGTGGTTAATCGCAGCTTCATCGTCTTCTACGTGCTCTCTCTCTCTCCAGTCTAACATGTTTTGGGCCCTGCACATCAAAAGAGTCAATTAGAAATTAATTTGAGAAAATTTGGTGGTTTTTTGAGAGAGTTAGGGTTTTGAAATGCGCCCTTTGCGGAAGACGCACCCCGGCTTTTTAGCACAGGGCGTCCGGACGCAGCTCGCCTGAAGGCGGACTGCGTCCCCAGACCTTTTTCCCGTGTGAGAAAAAGTCGGGGGACGCGGTCACCCGAAGGGCACCTGCGTCCGCCGAGGGGCGCATTTTGAACCCAAAACCCCCCCAAAAAATGAAACAGAGACCAAAAACAAAAAACTAAACGGATAAAAATGAAGAGTGGGATGTGTAAAATACCTCGGTGAAGCGGCGTTCGATTCCGACGGTCAGATTTTCCGCAGCAACCACGGGAAGTTTCTTGTCAAAAGCTCCTTTTTCAACCTCAACAGTGAAACGGTAAAAATGACATGGTAAAAGGTCTTTTTATAGGTTTTTTGGATGAATTAGTTCATTTTTTACCATGAAAAGATGTTTTCAAATGTATTTTTGCCTATTTTAAACAGGTATGAGTAATGTGTCGCTTTTGTGCAGGACGAAGGGATTTCAAGGGAAATTGTAATTTTTCACAAACAAAATTTCAGAGTCATCTTTTAAGCCCTTTTCTGACTCCTAAAACATGAAAAGATCGCCGAGTGTTTCTTTTTCACTCGTTAAAACGGAATTAAAAGACGGTCCCCTTTTAGCTCTTTTCTGACCGCAAAATCAGGAAAAGATTGCCGGGTTTTTGTCGTTTCAAACTCGATAAGGAAATAAAACGACGTGTCTTTGATCGCTTTTTACTTTTCAGGTCAACGATACTATTATGAAAGTACTCCTTGGTCGCAAGATCAAGCGGTTCCCCCAGGTATTATTTTATACTTTTTCGGGCTTGAGGGACACAAATATACGAAAAAGTTCAACGTGGAGTTTCCTTAAGTTTTTCAGACTCTCTAAAATTGAAAAACGCCGAGTTTCTCCTATACTGGGCTCGTTAAACTTTTACAGTAAAGGACCTGTTCAATTACAAACAGGAACGAACCACTCCTTCCTAGGGTTCGCATTTAAACTAGGTTGGACTCGTCCGAAGGATGAGCTTATAATCAAGCATATGTTATCCTCCTCAAGCTTGTTAAAAATAAAGAGGTACTTGCCAGAAATGGTGGGGGAAAAAAGAGAAGAATGAACCTATTTGTCACCTTTTGCCTCAGAAGAAACTTTATTACCGCTCTTGAACACGACACTTTTCATTCACCTGGGTTGGGAAATCTTTTACCTCACAGTTGACTAAATCACTTTGAAAATCTTTAACCGGGTTCAGGGATCAACTTTGAGTTATTCGTCACCAAACCATCTGTTGTGTCGTTATGTGTTCAAGAGGTCTGCAAGCAAAACTTTCATCTGCAAAATACTTGTCATCCATTGACCATCCCTGAGTCAGTCCTTACAGCAACATTTCTTCAACTTGAACAATGATTTCGTGTTGCAGGCTTGCCTGCAACGGGTCGCTTTCTATCGACATCGACACATTATCTAGAAAGATGACTTAGGAATCGACAGTACCTTGAAGTCTGCATGCATCAATGGCAGGTTTCTCGCCTTTGACGTCAGTTTACATCATTGACTTTCGATCAGAGGATTCCGTGAAGTGTTCGACATCAAAACATCTATTCACATTTCACGGGTTGTGCTTGGTACTTTGAGAACCATTGACATTACTGGTGGTTTCTCTCACACTTGTTAACAGTTTACATCATTGACTGGTAATCAAGTGGTTTCTACCATGTTCGACATCGAATCATTTAATCACATGGCTAGAATCGTACCAATTCGGGAAGTAGAAGTGAAGACCCTGGATCTAGTTTCTACCATCCAGGCTGCGAGGAGTTTTGTATTCATTGTCTATGTAGACTTATCATAAACAGATGGCTGCGTCCATACTGTGTCTACAAAAGTCTATAAAAATGATGTACTGCAAGATCATTCCTGTATCAGAATAGTTAGTCCATTAGTTAAAGTTTTGAATCTGAGTATGGGAATGCCTACCTCAGTGATGATATAATCTTATCCATGTATTTTGTGTTGAAAATTGCAGGTTCCAACCAGGCCATCCACAAGGCAATCCTTGAAATGATAAAGCGCTTCACCCTTCCTAGAATTACAAAACCCTATTCTATTCCAGGCTTCGCACTTTAGGGGGCAATCTGTTACACTAAAAAATGTCACCTTGACTACTTACAGTTAGTATGGCTCAAATCAACAAGTCATGCTACCCTCTTAGGCAAGTCTCATGCCTCTGTTATCCATCTCAAACTCAAAGAAGAGAGAAAGTCTTGTAAAAATCATGTTTATCTCTGGGGTCGCAGGTTCTCTCTAGCCTTACCTGCGGGGACGCTGACCATGTTCACAAAATCCGCGTCCATAGACGCTCTGTATGTTAAGGGACAGGTGCGTCCCTCTGTAAAAGGCAAAATGCGCAAGTTTTATCTTGAAAAAGTTACTTGTGGTTACTTCTAGAACATTCTAGAGGTCGGTTTGATGAAATGGATGCGCCTCCAGTTGGTTCATGTATCTCTATTAAGAGGGAACTTATCCCATCAATAAGGGAGCTATCCCACCCATAGAGGGGGATGATCCCATTGATAGTGGACCTGAATAACCTCTTTACAGCACTATAAATGAAGGCATTGAGCCAGAAGGAGGAGAGGTTGGAGCTATACATTTTCTTTGGGTAAATGCTGCAGGATTTAGGTCTTCCATTAGAGCCTTTGTGAGGAGAGATTGTCTTCACTTGATTCTACTTGGGAGAGGGTGAGCTTTGTCAAAGTAGAGGAAAACCCTTGATGGACCCTGGGAGGAACTTGCACAACACCAAGGCCAGGTTGTAAGAGTTTCTTTGTTTCGTTATTAATACAAACTGGTTTATTTTTCTCAATAGCTTGTGTTAATGAGTTATTTCATGTGTTCCTTGGTCTGCATGTTGAATATATGTTTTATTATATGAAATGCAAGTGCTTGGTAATTGTTTGATTGTTTGTGGTTGCAGGAATTGACTTGAAGGAGGAGCTCATCCGGATCGTCAAGAACGGACTTCAACAACAGCGTTTTGGAATAAGGTAAGCCTAAACACTTGTAGTTTTCATGTTGTAAAAGGTGTATTTAGAGAAAGATCACTCCATTTTGTCTTGTTTGTCATTAGAATGTCTTAGACTTCTAGGAAGGTCAGTCGTGTCCGCACCCTTGACAGATTCCGTGTGACACTTGGTCAGAATGATAATATTCACTCTCTATTTCATTTTGTGCAACAAATATGTAATTCTTTCCAAAATCAACTATTGACAAAATGATCCCTGGTGGAAAAATTTCACGGGATTTTTTGAATTGCAGGTCTTGCCATTGATCTCTCTATGAATGCTTGGTCTACTTATAAGTTTATGTCTCAAATTTATTCAAAAAATCTATCACGGGAATTTATTCTTCTTGTAAATCAATCCATTTATCACTTGTACTATTATTTGAACTAATCGATGTATGGATATATTCATATCTCTTCCATTTCACTTTTAGGTTAGATAATGATTGATCATTTATATTAATATAATATTTGTTGTGAAATAAAGTCAAATTTCCATGATGATCACATTTTTTACCACCAACACATTTCTTTAGTAGAATAATCCATGACTTTCTCTTTCACATAGAATTTCAGATACGAAACCATGGAGAGTGGAAGGAGGTGAGTTTTTCCAAAATGTTTTACCAAAATTAAGGAAGGTGTCATAATATAATTGAAATTCCACATGATAACGACAACAACAAGTGTCGCGTATAGTGATAGGTTTAACATACCATGGTTTTTGTTGCACAAAAGTATTGATTGAGACATTAATTCCATGATTCTCTTCTATGAACTTATTGAACAACTCTATCTAAGTGGTGTCCAAGATATGTTTTGCATGTTCTTCATACTGATTTTGTGCTATTCTTCCCGCATCACATCCCTTTCATTTGGTGAAACACGTGATTTTTTCATCCAATATTCATATATTATTTTTTTAACATCTTCTCCAAGTCTATCTTAGTATGGTTTCCGACAAATAACTACCCAACAAGCGAGCTGGTCATTTACATATTTTTGCAATTGAAATTTCCTATGTTTGTGCAATGTTTTTCATGAGGTCCCTAATAATTTTGCTATAGATTTTACCAAATAATTTTCTTTAGTACTTGATGAAACCACTTCCATTTGTATTTATATACGTCAATTTACGTTGTTTTTCTTTCTATATATTCCACTTTCGTAGAGCACTATGTATATTTTCAATCACATTTTCCTTCACCTTTTTATCTTTCGTTTATTTCTGAATACCCAAAAGAGTTGTAGCGTCTTTTAATTTCTTTGATGTTAAGAGACCTCTCAAAATTTGAGCTTGACATATGACACTTTCATCTTTGAAGAACTTCTTGAGAATGATCTTTGTTGAAGGAAATGTAACTAGGCTAGGTCTTCCTAAATGTAGTTTTGATATTTGTACTTATTCAAGAAAAGATAAATTATTTTTGTATTATTTGTCAATCAGTTTCTTGCTCATTGAAAATAGGTCAAGCGCATTTTGAAGTGCTTATAGAGAGTCAAAGTCAAAATGTAATTATGATAAGACCCTTTGAGGGCATGTTACATCATGTAAGTCATCATACAAAGTCAAGGGAACAACTCCAAGCAAGGTCAAATCCTCTACTAGCACCAACGAAGACTACAATCAACAAAATAATGAGTAAAATTTGAATTAAAGAGCAATCTATCAAGGAAGCCTAAATGAGAGTCATGTTGTCTTGAATAAGAGGGACATACCTCTATTTATAGAGTTTTTCCACTCCTCAAAAGGACACCATCTCATCTCTTAAATTAGAAAGGAAAAGGAGGACGAACATTAGAGAAGGAAGAGGGCTACAAGGGCATCAAGTTAAGGAAACATAACAATGAAGAAAGAAGGAACGAAAACGAAGGTTTAGGGTTGTTTTCTAGGGTTTCTCCAGCTACACGTGTGAAGAGATAAGGGACAGTCTATGGCCATATCAACAATCAAGTGATAGGGGTATATTCTACATGGTTTTGGCTAGTAATTTAGCCTAAAAAGGACACCTATTCCAGCGAGGAAGAAGAACTCTTAAGCAAAGTTAGAAAGAAGAAAGTTGAAGCATGAAGGACTGTTTCTAGGGCTAACAGTCATACATGTGAGGTGCAGCAAGGATATGACAGTAGACAATCTTTTTTTTTGGTAAGAGATCAAGCCTCCAAAGGCTCATAAGCCTAGTAAAGGAGCCCATATCACTAATGTTAAAAAGACTCTAATTGGAAGACAAAGTGTTGGAAGACAAAGTGCCGAAAGAAGTGCTGGAAGAAGTGTCGGAAGATGTGTTGGAAGTGACAGTGAAAAAAGATGATGGATTTGACTTATACTTGGAGGATATCCTAGTCAATGTTCTAGGGTTTTGAAGTTGTTTAAATAAGAAGCTTCAATCAGAGAAATCTTATGAAGGGTTTCCCTCTTAGGAGTCGAGAGGGCTTGTCCTTGGTAGAAAGCCAAAAGTTTGTGTTCTTGTTATTTTGTTTTGGTATCATTTTGATGAAGCACAAACAAATGCACTAATAAGAATAAGAAGAATTGTAAGCTAATTAGAAAAATTAAAAAGACTTCACAAATTGTTATCAAGTCTTGAAGAATCATCAAAAAACTACTTTACCCTAGATTCTGCAACATGGTTTCGGAGCTAAGGTGACACATCAAGGAAAGGGAAAATCAGGAACACTCCTCAAGGAGAAACATTTACAAAGTTGAAGCATCAAGCATAGAAGTTGCAAATCACTTCAAGGACAGGAAGGGTCTACAATCCATCATTCACCAAGGAGGTCTACAAACCTAAAAGAAGAGCCTTACATAAATTCAGATACAAAGAAGAACATATTGGAGTAGATCTACATCAAGATAAAAGTCTTCAAGAAAACCTCATCACCAAGCAAGTCCACTTGAAGAAAGCAACTTGAAGGAAATCAAGATCCAGGGAAGATAAGCCATCAAGCTTTCAAGGAGGAAGGAAATCCATCTCAAAATCTATCAAGTAAGTACATGTCCCCTTCTGAATATACATCAATGTCTTTCTGCGAGGAAAGCAATAAATTGTTATGCACCAATAACTTTCTTCCATGGAAGAATAGGATTGATCTACTTCTCAAGGAGAATGAACTCATAGAGCATGTCAAAAGGAATATCACTATCCTTGCTAAGGAATAGACTCAAGACTTAGCCAAGTATAATAAGGATGAGACAAGATCTCATAGGATTCTCATAGAATAAATCAAGGACTCTGTCATTCCTTATGCCTCCAAGTTTGAGATATCGAAAGATATTTATGATAAACTAGTAGAGCTATTCTCAGTATCCACAACTGGAGAAGTAATATCTTTGAAGAATGAATTATACAAGATGAAGATAAAAAAGGAAGGAATAGAAACCTACTTCATGAAAAATATCTGAAATGAGAGATAAACTTCAAGATCTTGGGGAAGTTATGTATGACAGGGAGATGACAAAAGTTGTACTTAATTCTCTACCTGAGGAGTGGGGAAACTTCACTTGTAGCATTTATGCCAAGAAGGAAGAAACCACTCTCAGTGGAATGTGGTCTTTATGTAGAACAAAGGAAACCAAACTTAAGGAAAAAGAAGATGTGGGATCAAAGGAACAAGCATTCGCTACCATGGCCAAAATAAAGGGTAAATTTGGCAAGTTTCTCAACGAAGAACAAACAAAAAAGACATGTCCAAGATCCAATGTTTTGGATGCCAAGAATATGGATAGTACAAAAGGAGTTTCCCTAAGCTTAAGAAGGACAAAAAAAATAAAAGGAAGAGGGAATAAGCTCACTTGAATCAAGAGATGAAAGAAGAAGGAAAAGAAGGAAGATCCTCCGGATCTCTACTATGACTAGGTCAAAATCTTTTCTTCTAGACTTCTTTCAAAATTTTGAGTAGAATAGGAGGATGTAGGAATAAATTAAATCACATGGCTAGAATAACCCTCGAGAATCTAGTAGCATGATGTACATAGAGTTTTAAAAACTCTTGTAGATGTAGCATTTATGATAAGAACAAAAATGAATAAATAGAAATATCTTCTAGAATATAGGAGCTTGGCAGACATAGCTCAAGATATTCATATAGAAGAAGCGTGCCTAGTATAGGACCTCTTTCATGAAGAAAGATAAAATTGATCATGATAATAATCTTAGAAGACCTATATCATCAAAATAAAGGAGACATTTACAAGGCACTGATCTTTAAGATCCTATGATGGAATCTTCAAAAGAAGGTTCATGGACCAAAGCAGATGTCTCACTAGGAATCCCATTCATGGGTTTCAAGAAAACGATGATATGAAGGGAAGCTAAGACGAAGCAAGAAGGGCCACACCAAAGGATGATAAAAGGATAATCAAGATGAGGTATGTATGCATTAAAGTTTAGTTATGTTATCATTTGTATATTATTAAGTCATGGGTATAGTGCTATAACATGATCAAGCATGAACATAATATAGGCTCAGCTGGAGCCTACGTTTTTGTTATATGTAAGTATTTATCATTCTTATACGTTTTATTAGTTGTACTTACAGACTGATATACTCTCTAAGCAAAGTAATTTTTTATAGACATTATATGAACTTTAGAGATGACAAAACCTCCCTGCGTGGAGTGTTGATTATATTTTTTGTTACACATCCATTGACAGGATCAACCTCATATACAACATAATCATCCAAATTAAACTCAACAACATAATCATCCAAATTAAGTGAATCCTTTTCTGAACTTTTAACCATTGAAAAATTTTGTTTCCTATATTGTTCATTTTTCAATAGTCTAGGAAAAGGGATAGGAATTTTCAATTTACCAATTACTCTCTCCAAATTGAAGGATGTCTGCGTTTTCTCCACTTCTTTAACATCTTTCCTAGATTCCTCATCCTTTTTTGAAACGTCCTTTTTAGGCTCCTCCGGTATTTTAAGTATTTCCTTTCTTGGTTTAGTGTGTTATTCTCATGCTGTTGTTTTTTGTGGTGGAACTCTACCTAGAATAGTTCGGCCTAT
The DNA here is from genome assembly GCA_031772625.1 of Pinus tabuliformis. Classification (NCBI taxonomy): domain Eukaryota; kingdom Viridiplantae; phylum Streptophyta; class Pinopsida; order Pinales; family Pinaceae; genus Pinus; species Pinus tabuliformis. The sequence continues at coordinate 411,102,703 of CM062820.1, forward strand.
GAGGTTATATTTCTTTGTATTGCTTTTGAAAATCTTTCATTTCGTTATTATAACCCTACTAGTAAGATTTTTAATCACACATCTAAAGGTTGTCTTTCACTCTTGGAGACTTGGCAGAATTATCATACTCTTCCTTGGGTGCAAACACTTGAGTTTCCTTATCATCAAAAACCTTATCTATTGATCTGTTTTCTTAGTTGAATCTTCATCACCAAAAATTTCTGGAAGAGGAGGCATAATAGCTTGATAATCCTCAGGATCTTCTTTTTCTCTTTGATGGTTTTGAGGTCTTTTGGAATTGGGATTTTGAACCTGAGGTTGAGCTTCACTTCTGGGAGGGGACAACTTGTCTACCAATTTCTCCATTGTCTTTAACATAACATCAAAATTAAAATTCCAAAAAAATATGTCTCCTCTTTAAATACTATTCTTCTCTCAGTATTCATCTTTTCTTTCACAGCCAACAGATTTTCTTCTACTCCTACATAATTGTTCTGCATCACCTCCAAGGTAGTGAGATTCCTCTCTCTGAGTTGATAAGCTAGTTCAACATCAAAACCACTGGGATAGTGCAACATGGATAAACCATGGGGGGCTTAATCTTAGTGGGAGTTGAATTTTAAACCCTATTGAACCTTGATGTAAATTTCCAAGTTCTATTCCCTGGGTTTCTTTTCAGATTCTCATATTCAACCAATATTTTCAAAGGATTTTTCTTCACCTCTCACCTAGTAAGGGAGATCTAGTCAAACTGCTGAAAATTGGCAATGCTTGGCACTGGTAAATCTCTTAACCATATCTTAACCTCCCCTGAAAGACTTTGTGAAAAAATTACAAGATTAACATCCTCATCATCTACCTCCTCTAGTTCAATGAAATCATTTAACTTTTCAACATGTTGTTGAGCTGTGAGGGGTCTTGTACCATGAAGCTCGAGTAAATGTTTTCCATAGTCAAGAGGAAGATCACATGGAAGAGCTTGGATATTGAGAGGGGCACATCTAGTAGCCATAACTATGCGAGATGAGGTTCAACTAACACTAGGAAATTGGAATGCACATGACACCATGAGTGAAGTTGTTTTTATGACAATTGCTAAGATAGGAATATGAAATCCCGCGGAAAACAAAGGGCTAATTTGTAGGTTTTAACCCCATATAGAAATTACCTGCACACGAATTCTAAAACACATAAAATAAACAATGCGAGAGCATAACACATAAAACACATATACACAGATATTTTCCCCTGGATCCCAAAACCAGGACTACTAGCTTGACTTTTCATTATGTTCCTTTCAATGTTATAATACATATCTATATATGCCAAAGCATCCAATACCATGGAATGAAAACTATCATGTCCAATACCATGGACCGAAAACCATCGCGTCCAAAAACATGTGCGAAAACCATGCACAAAACCATAGGTGGATCTGCCCATCCTAACGTAGGGTCCAAAACCAAAATTTTGTGGGGCGCTACCCCAAACCCCATAAAGTGGGGTTACGAGTACGCCTAAAACCCCCAGTGACCCCCCCCGGCGGCTACACAATCAGCATAATGAAGGGGGGCTCCGCGCCCCCTCTAACCACTCGGTTAACTACGTGGGCTAGCCGTGGAAAGAATATAACACAACCCAACAACCACAAGAGAGCTTAGTAATTTTTACAGCCCTGAAACGCCCATAATCTCTCTACACCAAGAGAACTTCTTAGAGCTCACAGATTTTGTCAATGCATCTGCAGTATTCTTCAAAGTGTCCACCTTTACCAGCAACACCTTTTTGTCTTCTATCATATCCCTCACAAAGTGATACTGAACATCAATGTGCTTTGTCTCTGAATGATATGCAGGGTTCTTTACCAAGAAAATTCCACTTTGGCTATCACAGTCTATCCTTATAGCTCCCTATACTAACCCCATACTTGAACACAATCTCTGCAACCAAACTACTTCATTGCTTACATGAGTGGCTGCCATGTATTCTGCCTCTGTAGTTGATAGTGCCACTATAGATTGTTTCTTACTCATCCAACTGACTGCACCTCCAAATAGGTTAAACACATACCCAATTGTAGATATTCTCTGATCCAGATCTCTAGCCCAGTATGCATCAACAAAGCCACGAATATTCAACATTCTATCCAATCTGATCATCCTTGGTAGTACAAACCATAATTACTAGTTCCACGCAAATACCTGAAAACCTGTTTCACTGTTGTCCAGTGCTCCTTCCCTGGTTTTGACATAAACCTACTCAATACTTGCACTGCATATGCAATGTCTGGTCTAGTATAGACCATTGCATACATCAGGCTACCGACTGCACTTGCACATGGAACACGGGACATGTCCTCTTCCTCTTCTTGTGTCTTGGGACACTGGTCAGCAGATAACCTCACACCTACAGGAATAGGAACCTTCATCAGTTTACTATCCTACATATTAAACCTCTACAGTATTGTCTTGACATACTTCCTCCGGTTTAACCATAGCTTCCTCTTTTCCCAATCTTTTTTAATTTCCATGCCCAAAATATAGTTTGCAGCACCAAGATCATTCATGTCGAATTTGGAGGACAATTGGGTCTTCAAATCTTGGATAATTTCTTTGTCATTTACAACTAGCAACATATCATCCACATACAAGACTAGATAATTAACATGGTCACCAATTAATTTAAAATAGACATAGTGGTCTGCTTTGCTTCTGGTGAAGCCAAGTCCCTATATAAATGTATCAAATTTCGGATACCGCATCCTTAGTGACTGTTTTAACCCATATAGAGACTTCTTTAACTTGCATACAAGTTCTTTCTTACCCTTCACCGCAAAGCCTTCAGGTTGCTTCATGTAGATTTCTTCTTCCAGATCCCCATGAAGAAATGTTGTCTTGACATCCATCTGTTCTACCTCAAAATCAAAAACAGCAACAATAGATAAAAGTAATCTAATAGAAGTTACCTTGGCAACAAGAGAAAAAATATCACCAAAATCAATTCCCGGCACCTGGGAATAACCTTTTGCTACCAACCAAGCTTTGAATTTCTCCACGTTTCCTTCTTCATTTGTCTTCTTCTTGAACACCCATTTGCTGCCAATGGGTTTCCTTCCAGCCGACAAGTCCACCAGATCCAAAGCCTCATTTTTGTGCAAAGATGCCATTTCATCAACCGTGGCCTCTTTCCAGAGTTTACCATCCTCTGAATCTACTGCTTCCTTCACAGTTCTGGAATAGTCGTCAGTAATAGATAAAGCAAAATTTGAACAGAAAGTAGATGGACTATACCTTTCTGGCTACCTTCTTTCTCGAATTGATCTTCTCACACCCAGAGTTTGTGGCTCTTCATCTTTTGACTCCTCCTCTGCTATAGAGTCTAATTCTTCCTCGTTAAGCTCAAACTCTATCTTCTCAGGTTCCTTTGGTTGGAATTCATGTTTAATTACATCTTTTACCTCTCTGAACACCACATCTCGGTTGTACACAACCCTTCGTGTGACTGGGTTCCAAAGCTTATAACCCTTTAAACCATCCTTATACCCAATAAAGATGCACTTTTAAGATCTACTATCCAACTTGGTTCGTTTCCCTTTTGGAACATGTACATATGCATCACATCCAAATACCCTCAGATGTGAAAGAGAGGGTTTATTACCAGTCCATACCTCTTGTGGAGTCTTATCCTCCAACGCTGATGAAGGTGACCTGTTAACCAGGTAAGATGTAGTATCCACCGCCTCTGCCCATAATTCCTGTCCCAACCCCGCACCACTGAGCATGCTTCTTGCCCTTTCCATCAACGTCTTATTCATTCTTTCTGCAACTCCATTTTACTGAGGTGTACATGGAGTAGTCTTCTGTCATGCTATACCACACTTCTTACAGAATTCTTCAAATTCCTTGCTGAAAAACTCTCCACCATTATTTGTCCTCAACACCTTTATCTTCTTCTCTGTTTGATTTTCCACAAGAGCCTTAAATTCTTTAAACTTTTCAAAGGCTTTAGATTTCTTCTTAAGGAAATATATCCATGTATTCCTTGAGAAGTTATCTATAAATGATACATAGTACACAGACTTACCCAGTGATGGAACCTTCACAGGTCCAAACACATCACTATGCACAAGTTCTAATATATGTTTCGCCCTCTTACTACCAGAGGGGAAACTCACCAGATTTTGCTTCCCATATACACAATTTTCACAGAAATCAAAATCCAGAGAGCTATTACTCATACCTTCTACCATACCTTTACCCCGAAGTATTCGAAGGCCCTTCTCTCCAATATGTCCAAGCCTTTGGTGCCACAACATGGTCTTCTCTCCAGAGACCACTAGATTTTCTGCTCCACTTTCAGGAACCATAGAACTCATGCACCCATCAATAATAGTGCTACCTTGCAGCTTGTACAGAGTACCAATTCGAACTCCCCGCATCAATACCAGTGCTCCCCAAACCATTTTGTAGGTATCCTTCTCAAACATTGTTTTCACATTTGCATCATCCAGCTTGCTTACAAAAATCAGATTTTTGGCCAATGCAAGAATATACAAAACACCTAGAAGTGTTCTAACCCTTCCACCTTGCAACTTCAACTTTACTTTTCCGCGACCAATGATTCTAGCCTTCTAATCATCCCCTAAGAAGACATCACCACCATTGTATTTCTCATACCCTCTAAACCACTCTCTATGGGGAGTGAAGTGAAAGGATGCACCTGAGTCAATCAACCATGCCTCATGATCTACATGTGTACTTGAAGAAGCCAAGTACATATCCCCACCTTCATTTGAGGTGGTTTTCGCCTCTGTAGAAGGAGCATCATCAGATCCATTTCCTTTATCATGAGCTTTATATTTACAGTCCCTTTTGTAGTGCCCTTCCTTTCCACATTTCTAGCACACCACCTTTATTGGTTTTCCTGGAGATTTAGATCTCCCTCTAGATTTAGATCTCCCACTCAATGACTTATTTTTGTTTCTGTTCTGGGACCGTCCTCATACAAACAAGGCATCACCATTTTGGCTCTCCATATTTTTCCGTCTCATCTCCTCCGTTAGCAAGGATGAGACTATTTCATCAAAATGCAAGGCAGTTGCATTGCTACCTATTCCAATAACCAGACTATCCCACGAATCTGGTAGAGAACACAACAAACTGATGCACTTATCTTCATCTGAAATTTTAATATCAATAGATGCTAACTGACTTACCATAGTATTAAATCCGTTCAGATGCTCTATCACCAAGTCTCCATCTTTCATCCTCAGGTTATACAGTTTTTTCCGCAGGAACAATTTATTCACAAGAGACTTAGTTTGGTACAAAGTCCCTAACTTGTACCACAAAGCCTTTACCGTAGCTTCCCCTGATACATTTAACAATACTGAATTTGAGACACAAAATCGTATTGTGCTCTTTGCCTTCTGATCCAACTTCTTCCATTCTTCATCAAACACTCCCATTAGTTTAGCACCCGGATCTACCGCAATCCACTGATCTTTATCCACCAACAGATCCTCCATCCTGAGTTTCCACAACTCAAAACTTTGACCATTAAATTTCTCAATCTCTATCTTTCCACTGCTCGCCATCTTCTTTCACCACCAGAATCGATCTCGAAGATCTCCCACTGAACAAGGTCTACCACAGGCCCGAGCGAAACCCCTCAGCGAAAAAGGCATCCCCTTGAAGCCAAAACTACTTTGATACCAAATGTAGGTTTTAACCCCATACATAAATTACCAGCATACGAATTCTAAAACACAGAAAATAAACAATGTGAGAGCATAACACATAAAACACATATACACAGATATTTTCCCCTGGATCCCAAAACCGGGACTACCAGCTTGATTTTTCATTATGTTCCTTTGAATGTTATAATACATATTTATATATGCTGAAGCATCCAATACCATGGACCGAAAACCATCGCATCCAAAAACATGTGCAAAATTCATGCACAAAACCATAGGCGGGTCTGCCCATCCTAACATAGGGTCCAACCCCATAAAGTGGGGTTACAGGTATGCCTCAAACCCACTGTGACCACCCCCCCGCTACAAAATTGACGCAATGAAGGGGGGTTTTTCCCCCCCTCTAACCCCCCGGTTAACTACGTGGGCTAGTCGTGGAAAGAATATAACACAACCTAACATAATTGAGGAAGAGAATAATGAAATGTAAAATGGAAAAGTTTGGGACATGGATGCAACTACTTGGAGTTCATGGAATATCTTTACCAAATTTTGAAATTGAAACCAAATTTCTTGATCTTGTGCCAACAGATCTAATTCTTAACTAATAGTACTAGAAATAAAAGTTTGAAATCTGGTCTCATGAAACACAGTATCTAAAAGATTTATTTTAGAATTAGATCTAAATACAGTTTTTTCAAATTTGATATCAAACTGTATATCATCAAAAGATTCAACATTTTTAAGTAATGAATATGACCTCTCTAAGTGAACCGTACCTGATTTTTCTAGAGATCTTCTTCTTCCTCTAAAAACCATTATGGACTCGACAAAATATGTTGTGGATTTGGATTAGGGTTCCTCCATGTGTAGACCCCCCCCCCCCATCAACCAAACTTCACCAACAGGATCATCTTAAATTTCAAAGTGGAGTCGCCAGAGAAAAATATTTGAGCCAAACTAATGTTTCAGATCCATGTTTTCTCTCCAAAATCTAATTTTAAGAAATCAAGTTGTTTGAGGAGAATGTATCTTTTGTTCCTCAACAACGACGCCAAATTTTATCACTTATATAAAACCCTAGTTGTGGGGAAAAACTCTAAGGTAACCTCTATATACAACATAATCATCCTAAACCCAACAACATAATCATCCAAATTAAGTGGATAACAAAACATGATCAAGCATGAAATAATCTCTTTCACCAATAACATGCTTAAAGGCATGTACCAAAATGCAATGAAGGCAAACAAAAGAATATGCTCACATAATCAAAAGAAGATTATTGTCTAAGAAGCAAGAAGAAATGATAACAAGTCCAGAAAGAAAGCAATGAAGGAATGCTTCCACAAGAAGCATTCTATGGTTGACCTATGCATCTAAGAAGAAGCAAATGAAGAAAGATATCAAGCATGTAAAGAACACCAGGATCACCAAGAATCATTATTTGACAAAATTCCTTGAAAGATATCTCTCGAAAGAAGGCAGGAAAACTTTGATAAAGGAAAAAAGGAGCCCTGACACCTATGAAGGCCTTGGAAATATAAAAGGTGCAGATATCTGATTCTAGTCTATGAAGATGTCATGATGAAGAAGTCATCCAACAGAAGGAAAAAAATGTTGAAGCAATATCAGGATGAATTCATGATGGGCTACTACGTCAAAACATATAACCTAGAAAGTATGATGAATCATCCATGGGGAGAGCATTTCGAAGCATGGACAAAATGAAAAAGTAGTAGCCAAATATGACAAGAAGAACCTGATAGTCACTTTCCACGAAGCAATGACATGAAAAATCAAGAAGGAAAGTGATCAATGGATGGTGCGCTACCGAGAAGAAGCTCGATCGAAGAATTCATGACATAAGAAAGGAAGAAGATCAAGCAAGCTAAAGGACCCACAAAGTAGAAGTTCTTGATGAAGGAAATAGTCTCGAGTTAAGGGGGAGCTTTGACAAGTCCCTAATCAAGAGGGATTTTTTGGATCACCCCTGATTACAAGGGAGTGACAATTGTGTTTTCCATTACATGGGTCATGCACTAGAACAATACTAACAACTGTAAGTCTATATGAAGGCCATGAATGGAAATGTAGATACAATATAGACACAACATTCTTGTCTTCATTTGGGAAGAAAGAATGGGAGGGTTAGGTCATCACCTAGCATCTGATACTCTTTGAGGATATGTAGGGCATCTAAGACAAGAGTAGGAAATAGGACCAATATTATTTGAGGGTTGGGAACCCAACATAAGAATAGTCCTAGAAGGTCATACTCGAGAACACCCGGGTGGGTATGTACCTTGACAGACAATGATGAAGGTGTCTATAAATCATTGGTCTTGCCAACATTGTAGCTCATAGTCTCGTAAATAGATGGAGTTGTTAGTGAAGGCCTTGCACTATGACAATTTTGATGAATATGATTCTATAACAGATGGATTTCTAATCTGATTTCTCTTACGTGAATTCTTCAAGATTGAAAATTTCCAAATACCTTGTAATATTGTATGATACCTCCCTAGTTAACAGGGAGTGTTGAAGGAAATGTAACTAGGCTAGGTGTTCATATATGTAATTTTGATATTTGTACTTATTCAAGAAAGGAGAAATTATTTTTGTATTATTTGTCAATGAGTTTCTTGCTCATTGAAAATAGGTCAAGCACATCTTGAAGTGCTTCTGGAGAGTCAAAGTCAAAATTTAGTTATGATAGGACCCTTTGAGGGCATGTTACATCATGTAAGTAATCATACAAAGTCAAGGGAACAAATCCAAGCAAAGTCAAATCCTCTCCTAGCACCAACGAAGAATACAAGCAACAAAATAATGAGTAAAAGTTGAATTAAAGAGCAATTTGTCAAGTGAGCCTAAATGAAAGTCATGTCAGCTTGAATAGGAGGAACGAACCTCTATTTATAAAGGTTGTCCACTCCTAAAAAGGACACCATCCCATCTCTGAAATCCACAAGGAAAAGGAGGAGAAGATAAAAGAAGGAAGAGGGCTACAAGGGCGAGAAGTTAAGGAAACAAAGTAGGGAAGAAAGAAGGAAGGATAATGAATGTGAAAGGTTGATTTCTAGGGGTTTTGTAGCCACACGTGTGAAGAGATAAGGGATAGTCTGAGGCCAGATCAATAGTGATGTGAGAGGGGTATATTCTTCATAGTTTGGGATAGTAATTAGGCTTACAAAGGCCTCCTACTCCAGCGAAGAAGAAGAACTCTCAAGTGAAGTTAGGAAGTACAAATTTGAAGTATGAAGGACTGTTTCTAGGGCTCACAGTCACATGTGCTAGGTGCAGCAAGGGTATGATAGAAGACAATAATTTTTTTTTGGGTAAGAGACCAAGCCTCCAAAGGCTCACAATCCTATAAAAGGAGCCCATCTCTATAAGGTGAAAAAGACTCTAATTGGAAGACAAAGTGCTAGAAGACAAAGTGTCAAAAGAAGTGCTGAAAGATGTGCCAGAAGTCACAATGCAGAAAGAGGAAGGATTTGATAGTTGTTGAAATAATAAGCTTCAATACGAGAAATCTTACAAAGGGTTCTCTTCTCAAGAGTGGAGAGGGTTTGTCCCTGGCAGAGAGCCAAAATTTTGTGTTTTTGTTATTTTGTTTTGGTAGCAGTTTGATGAAGCACACACACATGTACTAATAATAAGAAGAAGAAGGATAAGCTAACTAGAAAAACTAAAAAGACTTCACAAATTATTATCAAGTCTTGGAGAATCATGAAAACACTACTTTTCCTTAGATTCTCTAACAACCTTAACATGATATCGTATAACATGGTCAACTTTTTTATCTCCATATATTTCAGTGTCAACATTTTCTAACATCTCATCATCGATGTTGATTTCATCTATACATATGAAAATTAAATGTAAATGGGTATAAATATTCATTAAATAATAAAATTAAAAAATAGAGTTTGAATGAAATTGAAATTAATAAATATGTATAATTTCAATAATACACATGAGACATATATATATATATATATATATATATATATATATATATATATATATATATATATATATATATATATATATATACTTGATGATGATTCAACTTCTTCATTTGAATCTTTTTCAACAGCTTCAACAACATCATCAATCATTGGTTCATTACCTTTTTCAACATTTTCAATCTTGTCATCAATGTTATAAGGAATATCTCTCTCTATTTACATTGAAAAATATTTTTCAAATTAGTTCATCAAATAAAAATTAAATTTCACAATGCAATAGTTAAATTTTAAATATCATTTTTAATATTTACATTTACATACCTTCTTCAACCTCTAGTTGAGATTGATTTGTCCTTTCAATACCTATGCACTCTTCCTTCTTTATTTTGTAATAGTTTCTCTTGTATTCCCTACAAGCCTCAACGTCTCTTGTTTGATCATATCTTCTCTTGCAATTTCTTTGATTTCCCATGATAAATGAATCTATGTAGTTTTTTAAAATCCAACCTAGAAAAGTCAATTTCAAAATCCTTTGGAAAAACTCACTTTCAAAATTTAGACCAAAAAACTCACTTTAAATATATATAAATTCTATGGAATTTCATAGAAATTTTCTAATTTTAATTAATTTTATAAAAAAGTGTGTGCTAAAAATTTCATAAGGTCATTATGATTTAGTGAATTCAAAAATCTATATCTTTCAAAATACATGATAAAAATATATGAAAATTTATGGTTCATTACACTGGTGTGTCTTCTATAATGGGTAGCTTTTACTTTTTTTAGTTTATAGCTAATACGTTGAGAAATTGGATGTTCAGCTAAACATCTTAAAATCTGCAATTTTTTCATGTTACTTCAATTCAAAAAACTCTAGTAATTATGATGTTCATCAGTTGGTTTTGGAAATATAATGATATTAAAGTCGAGTCTATCTAGATTGTTGCAACACATTGTTTTTTTCAAAAATGCCAAGTTAACAAAGAATAGACTAGTGCTCAAAAACATGGCATGTTATGAATCCCTTCATTTTTAAAGAACACATAGTCAAACAATTGCTAAGTTTACATATCAAATGTGAATAAAACAAATTCCAAAAAATAAGTAATAGAAAGCTAATAAAATTTCTGACAAGTTTTCTTTTTATTGTAAAATGAAATTCTAAACAGAAAAATTACTTTGGCTTGCCGAAAGTTGAAGAACTTCTAAAAATGATATTTTTTTCTCAAAAAAAGGAAAAAAGTGTAACCCAACTTCACATTGTCACCCTATCCTTCCCGTACATGATCTCTACCCATTCTCATAGATGTAGTGATAAATAAGCCAACCTTTTAGCTAATTGGGGTGGTAGTGAGAAGCATTTGGATTTTTGTTCCATGTGGTTTGTAGTATCTAACTTCAGCTAGGTTGAAGAGAGGGATAACATATTGGACAGAGACATGACTATCTCGATGGGGGTTACAGATTGTAGGGAATCGAGGCATGTGGCTTGAACTCTCCACCCTGTGCCTCACTCTTGATTGAGCATTAGATCCATATCAGTAGGTGGAACACATGCATACCCACATGAGGATTCATTCCATTATTGAAGGCCAATTAATGGCATTTACAATAGTTTCATTTTTCTTGTACTAGATGTGAGGTTGGTGTTCTAGGTGACAATGGTTGAGTGTCGAGAAGAATTTAGGTGAATGAGTGTTGGCTTTGATTTCTCTTGTATCACTTAGTGAGGAGTGCTCTAAGAAGTAGAGTCCCCATCTACACTCAAGGACGACAAGGGGAATCTTAGGAACTCTTGGCTATGATCACTAAAGAATGCAGGAGGATCTGAGTAGAGAGAAATTAGGCATTACATTGAAAGGTGGGATACATATTGTAGATAAAACAAGTTATATTGATGCTCTACATGTGCAAATTTCATTCTTGGAGCTTCTTTGACGTATACATATCAGGTATAAAATTCCTTCATATGTAACTTTCTTTGCTCTGGATATTTTCATGCTTGTTAGTACCTAAGATGCTAGGTTTGTTGATATAATGGTCTTGTTCGAATAAGAATGTTTTAGTTTGGCCTTTATATTTGAATTGGGGAAGTGGAGTTGTCAAGAGATTTTCTGGTGGGTGATTAGTCTTTCCCTTGGGTGACTAACTAGTAAAAGTGGGTGAAATTATGGTTATAGTTGGTAAAGTTTACTCTAGACTTGTAGTGGGACTATTTTTTATTTCCTTTGTTTGGTCTCACTAGCCTTGGCGTCCTGCATTTTTTACTTTGCAAATTCATTTTCCAATGTGTAGTAGTGGGTGGGATTTTTCTCCTTTGGGATTGAGCTCAAAAGAGGTGACCGGGTTATTGTTTTACTTCCTTCCTTGTCTAATTTTGTGGTGGATACAAAAGACTTTATTGTAAAATTCATGTTTGTAACTTGGAAGTCAAGGGTGGTTGTGGCATTTTTTAGTGCAAAGGTTCTCCCCGATCCACTTAGCAGTGCCAACAGGTCTATTAGCAAGGAGGTTTCTTGTGACAAGAAAATTTAGGCAACAAGGAAAATATGAATTCCCAAAGTAGCTGGTAAAATCATGGGTTGTAGATGAGAGGTGTTCAGAGATGATAATAGCAGTAGTATTAGGGAGAAGTTGAAATAGTTGATCCTCCATTTACCCAATCCCTCCCTCTGTCACATACCCCCTAGGCCTAATTTGGAAATTACCTACTAGGCACCCATTCTTTAAATTTACTTTGATTAAAGTTAGATTCAATAGTTGTCACAAGTATAATTATTCCATCATTACATCAACAAATATTATCCATGCAACTATACTCATATTCTTAAAAATTCGACGACATCAAAGGTAATGAACCATACCCCCTAGGAACAATAATACAAACACCTTCTATGCTTTACTAGATCCATGATGTGAGATTTTACATTCAATTACAAGTCTTACATTTCAAATCAACCCTTAAGCATAAATTACAACTTCGAGAAAAGAATCAATCATAACATGAAACTAATAAGATTCTTTGATGACTCAACAAAAGCATTAATGGAATGTTATCTTGAGTCTATTGTAGCTAGTATGGCCATGAATCATGATCATAGTCCTACTGGCATAGTCGAAGGTATTACTAACATAAATATTATATAATATGCATAAATAGTTAAACTAGCCTCATTGGAGGCAATTCCTATCATGCATAATGTATAATATAGATAATCTGAACCATAGGCTATACAATTGAAAGCCTCAAAACATAATCGTTTTGCATACATCGATGTGTCATGCATAAATATTCACCACCTTAAAAATAGAGATATCACATAAGTTTAAAGACGTTTTATGTTCCTTCACTAAATTTAATTGTGATTAAATTTAGATTCCATAGTTATCCCATGCATCCGTATATAATCATCTCATAATTAAAGTTAGTACATGCAATTATACTCATGCATAGTGGTCACATGCAGATTCTACCATTAATAACATGTGACATATAGCTCCTTGACCCAAGTATTAATAACTACCTACTATGCTCCCATCACTAAATCTACACTTGGATGCAATAAGGGTCACATGCATAAGAATTCAATCATATTCATAATTAAAGAGAGCATAGACAACTATACCATTGTGCTGAGTGATTCAACAACATAAAAGGTAAGGGGTAAACATACACTACATCCTATGTAAGTGGTTCAGATAAGAGCAATTGGAAAGATTGTCACTTGGAGAACCAAGCACCTCCACCCAACCTAGAACTGGCTTTCACTAGTTCAACCTCGAGCCAAGAGTTATTGCCATGGATCAATTTCCCTTTTTGATATCTTGAATGGGTATTCAATACCTTCTTTCATGACATGATTTCCATTAGTGGCATCTCGCTTTTATGGATCTTTTGATACATTTGCCTTGGATTTTCTCAGTAAAAGATCACCTTTATCTCCCGCTAGGCTTTTCCTCATAAAATCTTGCCTTTTTCTCCCACAAGGATTTTATGTTTTTCTTAAACTTAACATCTTTATTCAGCTAAGTAACTTGATGGAAATTTATCTCCAATCCATCAAGCTTATCTAGAATTGGATCTAGAAGCCTTATCATGAAGGAATTATCCCTTCCCATTCACCAATGGGATTTGGCAAGAATCCCATCTCTTGGTGTCTCATTTTTCCAAGTGATTAAATTATTTTATTTAATAATAATGTATTTACTTTCCTTGTTACACATCAAACCTAAATTTTCTTAGCTTAGGTTAGTAGAGTTTTACATACAATGGAGGGGTTTTACATACTCCCCCCCTTAAATTTACACCATCCTTGGTGTATTACTGCATCTTACAATATTATTTCCTCGTTCACCGATAATTGTTTCTGAATTTACACACTCCCAAAGCCTTTCCATCTAATTTAGATCTTCCGATATATATCAGTTACAAATGAGTTCTACCAACACATCTCCTTCCATTGCTACTTGTAACATTTGTTTCAATCCATTTTGTGAGAGATTTTAGATGTAGAAACTCAACTTTGTTTACTACAGTTAATATCATAACTTGATATTCAATACTACTATTTGAGTAACTACAGGTTATGTTTCCCATCATTTAAATATGATTCCTCATGTTCATTGTATTTGAAGAAATGCCTTTTTTTCCCTACATTCTTCCAATGCCTTTGTGTTCTTGCCGAACACTTGCTTCCTGCAGTTTCCCTACATTAGTCACAACAAGTCAAACTAGCACTTTTGACTAATCACATGTATAAAATATCATATCCAGTTAGCTCAACATAACCATCAAAAACATACCCCATATATAACCAACATAAAGTAGAACCATATGTCATATGTATACTAAGACTAAAGAAAAATACGAATACTTATCCTTAGTTTCCAATACCAATTCTTAGTTTCCACTTTTATCCTACCTCTGTACACACTCTGGATCGGTTTCCTTACTAGGAAATCACCTAGTGTCTTCTCTTCTACCATGCGCACCTGCACATAGTGTGCATTACACACAACTATACATGCCCTATATCATCATGCAATACATGCATCCATACCAATACCATATGTACCGTTTGTACATAGTACCACCTGTACAACTTGTATACCATACCAATGTCCATAGCATCACCTGCACGACATATACCTCATCCACATGTTTGCAACCATGTTAGTATTATGCCAAAAATTCCTTCAATTATTCATATTAACTTTAGGAAAATACGATCAAACCATGTTTGATTTGTTGATTAGGGAATAAGGAATTCATGAATTTGTTCAACTTCTGCAACCAGAGTATAACTAAATTTTTTTATGTCAAAGTATTCAAGTGCTTTTACTTTTTCATATATCTTATGGTTGCAGGAAATTTTCAGCAAATGATAACATAGATGCATAATACAACTTTACAAGACCAATAACTTTTAGTTTTGAGATTGAATTTGTCCTATAGACAAGGTTTTAACAACAATGAAATATGACTTCTGCTTAATCATAAAGCAGATTATTGACTATGATGGTTAGTCTATCATAGATATTTTAGGTCTAATAACAATCTTAACTCTGTCTCTAGGTAGAAACATAATTGTCTGGCACTTAATCCACATATAAACTAATCATGTCATATGCTTTACTGTTGCTCTTTTTACACCTCTTCCAACACCTTGTTGGCCACGAATAATTCAATTTATGTATAAAACCAATTGAAGAATAAATATGAAAATACATTTATTTCCTATACATGAGGTATAATGAAGGTTACAATATTGTCAACTCCACACCCTCCAAGTTTTTAGGGACTATGTATACCAAGGTGCGAACCTAGGTTATTTACCTGTTTATACTTCACCATAAACATTAAATCACCTATAGAAAACAAAAGAATATAACTCATTTATTAATTATCAAACTCATTAACATGAATTCCCACGTTATTTATGCAATACTTGTTATGTTGTCATACTCAGAACCAACAACATTGTTAATGTAGTCTGACCCACAAACTTATTCAAGATTGTTTGATAGTGGTACAAAAAATTCATTTCATATTATACGGTTGTCCATTTATTGAAATAAATTTATAGATACCCTGTATCTTTGTGCACAACAATCTTGATCACCAATGCCACTTAGCCATCCTCTTCTTAATTTATCAACAAGTTGTTGTATGATTTGTTATCCTCTTTCTTCCTCATCTAGAACACTTTATATGTTCCCTTTTTTACTTGATGCATGTGTTATTCTACCACCAGCCTAAGAGCATAAGTTTTCTTAATACAAAAACTTCTAGTTTACTAAAGACTAGTTTACTAATTTGGATGAGTCATGTTCTGAATCTAGTGTACTTCTTACTAGACATTATTGCTTTATTGCTTTATTTATTTATTTATTTTTTCAAGTGCATCAGCATCACCATATCCAATATGTTTGTCATTCTTGTTTTTATAGATTTTATATATACACACACAGATCATTTTGATCTTATCACTTCCCATATGAAGTACCTTTGTAAGATCTACAATCCTTCTACTGCAAGCATATTTTTCTTGATTTAGATTGGAAAGATTCCTATTTGTAGGATATCAGCAAAAACTCCATTTATAGTTTGATGGGTATGCACATCAGGATTGTGAAGTTTGTGATTAAATGACTCGAGTTGACACATTGGAGTTTGAGTATACTCAAGAATGTGGCCTTGAACTTGTATTTAATATTGTCTTATTAATATTAATCGCGATCCTTATGAGTTGCATTTGCACTTCCATTATGTATTTGTACTTTTAGGTGCCAGACTCATTGACCTACTTGTGAGGGTCATACAATTATTAATGTATGATGTCTTCATGCATACAGTAAGTTGTATTGCATGTGTGCATCCCCTTTACAATTCTGACCCTATTTCGATATAGATTTGAACATAAAATTTGAGCTTCTTATTTATATTAGTTAGGATCATTTAGATATTGTTTTACTCAAAAGACACCTGTAGGTCCAAACTATGCATGTAACAAAATATGCATATGTTACTAAATATAAAAACTTGGTAAGATTAAGTTATTTTCCCCAATGGAAAAATTACATTCCGAAATGGATTGCATCATTACATGTAGATGCACCAAATATTAAGTTGAAAGACAATTTGTACAAATACATAGTCTTATACAACGACCTGTCCTTCATGAGCTTAATGACATTTTGTGGGAACCTTTATGAATAGATATCCTTAAATAAAACCTTTAGAATTTATTCTAGGATTAATCATCAACTTCTGTTAATGTTGACAGTAGGTCATGGACTTCTTACCTGATGATTTATATAGTTTCTATTTGTATACTTTTATTTTTTATTACTCATCATGTTGTCCATGATATATGGAAAGATAAGGAGTCAACATTTTAGCTCATAAGGGGTCAACATTTCTTCCCTTCATATTTCAATATCTCTATACGCGTAAACTTTATGCCATCAAGTTATGTCCTTGCTTGGACTATCTTTACTCACATTAACTTTTACTTTATTTAGCTATTTCCTTGCATAGAAATCATACAACTCAAATTTTGATTTTAATATGAGTAGAATGATATGATGACCATATCATTAAATTTCATCAGTTTTTTTTAATCTAATCACTTATTCACCTCCTTATTTATTCATAACTTTTATTACATAATATATCCATTATTCTTTCTAAGCTTGTTATATGATTTACTCTTATGTGGAGGCATTTAATATTTGAACCCTCTCATTCCTAAATGATATATATATCTATCTATCTATCTATCTATATATATATATATATATATATATATATATATATATATATATATATATATATATATATATATATAGATATATATATATATATATATATATATATATAGATATATATATATATATATATATATATATATATATATATATATATAGTTCTTACATATGTACTACCTGTTATCAAGCTGAATATTTCATTAATAATGTGGGTATAACATCCCACTTTTGATGCAGTAACCATACTTTACCATTATTACAAAAATGTTTATTTCTCCTGCTATACTATGAGCATTTAAAATTATGCAAGTATCATGGTATAGAGTCTTTTTTCCCTCAACAGAGAATTTATATAATGAAATAAAAATTTAATTTCCATATAATTCCTAACACCTAATTAAGTAGACAAAATATTGTCCATTTCTACTTATCAAAATTAATTAATATGTTAATTGTGGTTAGTCTTTGTATTACATCACTGCAATGTTCTATGTTATATAACCACATCACTAAATTATTTATTCCCATCTAACTTTTCTGGTTTTCTCCCCTCCACCTTGCTACTATATCTATCCAAAGACTTGAATATTTAACATAGGTGTGAGGATTAAATCCGACCTTGTTCATCTATATAGTCACTCTTCCAATATACCTTTAAAAATGTAATTAATGAATTATCTAACAATTATAGTTTAATATTTGACTTTATGGTATCTTATCAAGCTTAAAATACACCAAGCTTAAAATACACCATATAATCTGAACCTCCAAACATACTATAAATTTCTGAATATTTAGTAAATTTCCAATTATATTGAGAATCTCCAAGTGTCTTTCAGTGAATATTTAATTAATTATTTTTTGATACGCATGTCTTGGTTGAGTGTGAGTGTATGGGTCATAGTTTTTGAAATCTCATCTAGCTTAAGATGATAAGGGCATGGATGAGAAATCAAAATGAAAATTTTCTCATCTTATTCATAGCATCATAAATTAATTTACCATAGGCGACCTCACCTGAAATTCTAGATACCCTTACAGGCCCACATGTTATCATTGTTGACTATTTTTTGAACTTGTAAGAGCGTGGTCGCTTCTTGCTTACATGTAAGGTCAGGTCACTTGCCATCTAGAACCTCTACATTGCTGGGTTGTCATATTCACCCGTTATGGCAAGGTTAGGTTGGGCCGGAAGAAAAATTCCCACCAGAGGATGCCATGTAGCGAAAATTCTTATCAGCCACCTGCTAAATGAAAAGACCATGTTGATCGGTTGGCAGGAGGAGAATTTTGGTTCCTCCAGAATGATAGAACCACACAATATTTTGCCTTTATCACAATCAACTTTTACCATGTCAATTAATTGATCAAATCTACATATTTGAATCCTAGTCGAATCGATGCGAACTAAGAAGTAACAAAGTGAAATCGTGATGCATATGTCACGTCACAGAGAATTGAACTATGATGAATACAAGCCACTGGTTCATACCACGTTATGACATATTTGCTATAGGTGCGATGCCAAACTCAGAATGATCTTTTATCTGTTTAATGCAAGAATTTACGGTGATGTGAGCCAACAGACGAAAATCACCAAACAGGAAAAAATGCGACAATCAACATGAAGAATTCATCATATGAGCAAGCCATCATGGAGGAAGTCTATGCAAGGGTCATTAGTGTTTCTGCCCAGCCTCTTCTATATTGTGAGTCCTCATGAACATCAACCCTACCGAGTCGAACGTTAGATGATATCCAATGCCCATATCTACGCTTTCGACCTTGACATTCTTGCGACGAGTCCTCATTCCTCTCTGCATCCACTGAAGACCCACCAGAGTACAGAAGTAAATAATTTTTTATCGAAAGGGGTGTAGTTCATTTACAAATGAAAAGTGAAACTTCACATGAGGTATGAGGGTTTTGCTCGAAGGGTTGTAGATATGAGAGAAAAATGAAGATATGCATAGATGTACCTAGGAACTCTATGGACCTTCCCTGCATGTCACTCGCTACAATTGGACGACTGACCTCCTACCTCCATGCATAGAAACAAAAGGAAAGAACTATTTATTCAAATAAAATTTTCGCAATTATGTGTTTCCTCCATCTACAATGCAAAGATCTGATTAAAAAAAACAAACTGGATAAGGCGATAACATCTCCAACTTAGTGGATAAGCTGAGCAGAGAACACGACATTGTGGATCCAAAGGAAACAATCATCCTTAAATTGATTTTCCCTGACCGAAGTGGAATCTATAACTTCCTCCATTCGATTTGAGTATCATGATTGATATTGCATGCATATCCAACCAAATTTGATGGAATGAATCGATATGTCGAATTCTTTAAAGCTCAGAGGCTTAGAATGTTTTTATTTTTACAAACCCATGAGCAAGAATCAAATTCATGAAGTGTCACTCCTGCCTTATCCGCATTCCTTCAATGGTCAAACCAAGTGATTTATTCTGCACCCATACATGATCTCTTCCTCCAGCATCTGTCCAGTGACCGGTAAGGGCTTTGTTTCCTACCAAACTGTCTTATTAATTTATGATAGACCATTACTGTGATTGATGATAGAGATTGTGCTTTTCTTCCTCCCTCACAGCCAATGTGAGATCTTCGATTGGGCGGACAAACCCTTTCATTAAAATGATTGGGGATGACCAGATCTGACACAAATATGGAAAGGATAGGCTTCCCATAGAAGACAAAGAGGATAATGCTTCTGGCTTGCTACATGTGTGGTAGGTTCTCCAAGGCGGGCTAAGCTATTCAGCGAAGACCACCTTATCATTGAAGGAGGTTCCATCTCTAGACCCTTTCTTTTAACATCCTGTGGACATCGTAATTTTCGCTATGCAAATCAACACCGAGAACTACTATCTATACTGCCCTATTGAATTTTAAGCAGGATTCAGCCAACGACATACATGAGAAACAAAAGAGGAATCTAAGGTTCAATATGCCTTCCTAGTTGAAACAGTCCATCAACCGAAACTCATCCTTCTATAGGAGATAAATTGACTGGGGCGATCGAATTATTATATGGTGGAAGGTCACTTTTGTTGACCCATAAACCACTTTATATATGCAACTAACTAATGTATTCAAATATAAAAAGATTCTTTAATACAAAAACTTATTTATTTAGTAGAGTTGATTCTCGGACAGAATTAATATTGATAATGAATTCATATTAATAGGTTTTTTTTTTTGGGTCTCTCTTTAGATTTTTCAGTGACAATATCTTCCTCATAAGACATCGAGAGAATACCTTCTTTACAACCACAATATTTTTTTAGCAATTATAGGAATAAAATTTTCATTGGAATATATATAACCATTGTCTAAAAAAACCTCAATTCAAACTTATCTTTGATTTCAATATAATATATAGCATAACATACATATATATATATATATATATATATATATATATATATATACATGCTTGATCATGCTTGAACATGTTATTGCTTGAACATGCTATCGCTTCGACATGCCCCTCCAACAATTTATTTTAAAATTTAATTTAAATGGTTATGAGTTTTAATGCCTTAAGACACTACTCTAAAACTCATTGGAACAGAACCTACAACCCATTCATATATGATAGGGGTGGATTGGCCCATAGGAATAAATATTTGGACTTAATCATCTGATACCATTTGTCACATACCCCCTAAGTCTAATTTGACAATTACCTACTAGGCACCCATTCCTTAAATTTACTTTGATTAAAGTTAGATTGAATGGTCGTAAAAAGTGTAATTATTCCATCATTACATGAAAAAATATTATTCATGCAACTATACTCATATTCTTCAAAATTCAACAACATCAAAAGTAATGAACCATACCCCCTGGGCACAATACTACAAACTCCTTCTATGCTTTACTGGATCCATGATGTGAGATTTTACATTCAATTACAAGACTTACATTTCAAATCAACCCTTAAGCATAAATTACAACTTGGATAAAAAAATCAATCATGACATGCAACCAATAAGATTCTTTGATGACTCAACACAAGCATTAATGGAACATTATCTTGAGTCTACTATAGCTAGTATGGCCATGAATCATGATCATAGTCCTACTGGCATAGTCGAAAGTATTACTGACATAAATCTTATGAAATATGCATAAATAGCTAAACTAGCCTCATTGGATGCAATTCCTATGACGCATAATGTATAGCATAGATAACCTGAACCATAGGCTATACAATTGAAAGCCTTGAAACATAATTTTTCCACAAACATTGACGTCTCATGCCTAAATATTCACCACCTTAAAAAGAGAGATATCACATAAGTTTAAAGATGTACTATGTTCCTTAACTAAATTTAATTGTGATTAAATTTAGATTCCATAGTTATCCCATGCATCCATATATAATCATCTCATAATTAATGTTAGGACATGCAATTCTACTCATACATAGTGGTCAGATGTAGATTCTACCATTAGTAACATTTGCCATATATCTCCTTGACCCAAGTATTAAGAGCTACCTACTATGCTCCCATCACTAAATCTACACTTGGATGCAATAAGGGTCACATGCATAAGAATTCAATCATCTTCATAATTAAAGATAACACATAAAACTATATCCCTGCACCAAGTGATCCAACAACATAAAAGGTAAAGATTAAACATACAGTACATCCTATGGAAGTGGTTTAGACAAGAGCAATTGCAAAGATTGTCACTTGGAGAATCGAGCACCTCCACCTGACCTAGAACTGGCTTTCACCAGTTCACCCCCGAGCCGAGAGTTCTTGTCATGGATAAACTACCCTTGTTGATCTCTTCAATGGTATTTACTACACTCTTTGATGATATGGTTTCCTTTAGTTGTGTCCCTCTTTTATTAATATTTTTATCCATTTGCCTAGGATTTTCTTAGAAAAGATCGTCTTTCTCTCCCATGAGGCTTTTCCTCATCAAAGCTTGCCTTTCTCTCCCGCAAGGATTTTATGTTTTTCTTAAACTTAACATTTTTCTTCAGCTAAGCAACTTGATGGATATTTATCTCCAATCCATCAAGCTTATCTAGAATTGGATCTAGTAGCCTTATCATGAAAGAATTATCCCTTCCCATTCCCCAATGGGATTAGACAAGAATCCCATCTCTTGGTGTGTCTCTTTTCCAAATGGTTAAATTATTTTATTTATTTAATGATAATGTATTTAATTTTCTTGTTACACATCACACCTAACTTTTCTTAGCTTAGGTTAGTAGAGTTTTACATGCAATGGAGGGGTGTTATACCTTCCTGTGGGAAATTATCCTTCAACGGATGATAGCGTGAAAATTCTTCAATCGATCAACAACTCATTGGACTAGCTCAATCGAACTCAACAAGATGATCGTAATGATATTATAAATTGAATGAACCACCTCCAAAGCAATTTGTGAGAGATGCACAAGAGAATAGTTAGTCTACGAAAATGAAAATAACATATCCAAGAGTAGTTCGACTGGCCAGATTGTTATTAGTCCCTGCCTATGGCAAAGCAAGGGCTATCACGATTGATAGATGGTTGATTGTTAATTAATTAGTTCTTTGACAAATAATTTTAGCGCCTTACGAAATTTTAACCAAACTTTCGCGTCGTAATTTGGCATCCCTCATATTTTAACCAAAGTCTCCAATTCGACCTCTTATTGGAAACTCCACATGTCCCGAGACAACTTTACATATCCAATTTGTTTTTATCCAAAGTCAGAGAAAACTTTACATATCCAAAAAAAATTATCCAAAGTCCTAGACAACTTTACATATCCAAAAAAATTATCCAAAGTCTAAGGCAACTGATATCTAAAAGAACTTATCCAAAGTATGAAAGGAAGGTGCTTTTCATTATCAAATCCCAATTTCTCACGACACTTGTTGCACTTCTCATTATTTATCATCTACACACTTGTTGCACTTCTCATTATTTATCATACACGCATCTTAGTTTCAATTTTTTTTTTTTTTTTTTTATATCACATTGCCCTCTTTCGCTTTTTCTTCCTGTAGAAATAATTCATTCCTCTTCTTCTTCCTCTGAATGATCTGTGAATTCCCACTTCCTCTGAATGATCGCTGAATTCATTCAGCGAAATGAATTAATTCTGAATGATCTGTGAATTCATTCAGTGAAATGAATTAATTCAATTCATTCAGGGAAATGAATTACTTCATTCATAGGGAGAATATTGTTGCAATAGCTGACCAGGAGTTCAATTGCCAAAGGGTGAATCTTTGAGAAAGAAATACCTGGCCAAAAGTTGTACAGGAGTTGCCATAGAAAACATGGCTAATTGCCAAAGGGTGAATCTTTCAGAAAGCAATAGCTGGCCAAAAGTTGTAGTAGAAGCTACCATAGAAAAGCTGGACATAGGCTACAATCTTGCAGAAAGCAAACCGACCAGAGGCGCAAAGCTGCAATCTTGCAGGAAAACTGGCGAGAGGCGCAAAGCTACATCCTTGTAGAAAGAAATATATGTAAGAGATATATGTAATAGTTGCCACAAAAAATATGGACAAAGGTTGCAATATTGTAGAAAACAATAGCTACATGAAGCTGCCACAAAAAAAAGTTAGACAGAAGTTGCAATCTTAAAGAAAAAAAGGGCTAGAATTTCTGGGTAATTTGACAAATTTCAGAATTTTGTTTTAAATAAATGTTATACTTCTACATAAAACTGTATTTTCTACAATAATATTGAATTTTCATGAAAATTTGATCTAGAGATTTCTAGATTTGAGATTAGATATTTTGCTTATATTTGCAGTTTGATAAACTTTCCAGAAATCCAATAACATTAAAAGTAGCCCTAGTTTTAGATGTCTTCAGTTGAAACTTGCAGAAAAAAGTTGAAACTTGTAGAAAAAAATCACAAAATTAATGATGGGGAGATGGATTTTGGAGATTCTGAGGGAAAAAATCAGGGCAGACGGAATTGCATTTAGAATTTTATGGTTTTAAAATTTTTTCCTTACCTTGGAGGCATCCTTTCTAGTTGCTGCAAGTATCCTTTCTAGTTGCTGCAGCACTTCCAGGGATTGAAGCCTCTGGAATTTCGTAGGCCTCTGAAATCTTTAGGTTCCTTTATCTTGAATCATCACGAGAGCCATTCATGAGCACAATGGAGCCATTTAGGAGCACAATGAAGGATAGACATATTGGAGCAAGCAAAAGCCAGTCTAAGCCCGTCCAAAGTAAAATCTCGTCCAAACCAAACAAATGCCTTGCATCCAGAGACTTATTTTTCGCAAAGCCCTAATTACCCATTATGTATTTGACTATTTTGTATATAAACGAGAGTCCTTGTGATAGCTACAACACCTTGATCACTAGAAGGGGAATGAGCCTATACTCGTAGAAACCCAGGGCCAACAGAGTTTTTGTTTTGTTTTACAAATCTTGGCCCCCATTATCTATGCAATGGTCATATGCTTTCCTTCACTGATTTCCACCACAACAATTACCTTCATGGACATTGACCATCATGGGAACTTAAAAATAAAGGCTTGTGATAAGGTTCTATATCCCTGGGATTCTTACCTCTAGAAAGCTTGCTACTCCTACTCCCATAGCTTGTTACTTCTGGTCCCAACTAGTTTTTGGTATGAAAATCCTTATTGTCATTATCTTCTTTGCAATGGTCAGATGCTTTCCACTGCCACAATGACCATGCCCAACATGGAACCTTATACAAAGATATACTTCTCTCATCATTGTCATCAAACTGCCATAAATTTTCAAGGTAACGAATTAGGCAACATTCGCCTACACCAGAATATTTAAAACCATGCCCAACATAGAACCTTATACAAAGTTATATTTCTCCGATCGTTGTCATCATACGTGCCAATTTAAATTTCCAAGGTAAGGAATTAGGCAACATTCACCTGCAATAGAATATTTAAAATGTCGTTTATCTTCAAGACATACCCAACTTTCTTTCTCATTTTCCAGTGATGAAGCGATACTGTTGGAAACTTTGCAACGCAAAGATGACTGGGATTGTTAAGGATTTATATATGGAAGCCGGAGAAAACAGAAAGTAGGAACTCCACCAAACTCATAGACAAAGATCAGCATGGAAAAGTGCTAAGATATCAACATAATCTTTTTCAAATCAAGCCAAAATTATTCGAATCTGCAGGTCTTAATTTGGGTCAGAGTCTAATTTGTCTCAGAACCATAGTAATTGATTATATCAAACATATCTTCAGTTTCATGTAGAGCATGATAGCACACAGTGGCTAGAGTGGCATACCCTAGTCATTTCCATATTCACACATCCCATTGACACGAATGGTAGCTCACTAAATAAATGCGTGGTTTCTTTTTCTATTTTTCACTAAACGCATGGTTTATTTTTCTATTTTCACTGAACGCATGGTTATATTTTTAAAGTTTGATGAACACGTGGTTTCTTTTTCTATTTTCACTAAACGAGGGTATATCTGTAGAGTTTTAGAAACACTAGTTCATCTGCATAATCAAGGCTAGGAATAAATATTTAATGACTTACATGCCCTATTATGCTCTATTATTTTATTTTAGCAATGGAAACACTAATTTAGTTTAATGATTTTTTATGAATAATTCTCATTTGGATGAAGACTCCCGCATTTGAGCAATAGAAATATTGAATTAGTTTTGTATATCCAAGTATATTTATATTTGACATATTTTATTCGGTGTGATGCTCTGATCTCGGTTGATTGAATGGATTCAAGGTACCACTCACTATACTGGGCATCCATTTTGAGAAGGAATTAATGTTTTAGCATAGTCAATGAATTGTGGGTAGACCCACTGGTATCACATAAATCCCCTGAATGGTGTTATTAAAGAATGGCTCACATGCCAAAACATCTCTCATATCTGAAACCGATGCATTATGGATTTATAGTAATATATTTTTTAAAAACAAAATTAGTATAATTTTTTAAACATTTAATTGTATATTTATTATTATATGCTAATTAATATTATGAAAAACTTCTCTCGCGCCAAAAACTGTGCATTGTGGATTTATAATAATATATCTTTTAAAACCAAAATTATTATAGTTTTTAAACATTTAATTCTATATTTATTATTATATGCTAATTAATATTATGATATTATAATGAAAATGTGGTCTAAGTTTGTGCTCTCTATTATCTACACTCATATATTTCAATTGTAGTTTTAGAAATTCATGATGGTAAAGGTTTTAGAAGTTTATGATGTTACCAACAGAATTGTTGCAAAATTGTTGTTTGTGTTGTCCATTACCTACTTACCCATATAAACTCACCGTTCTCACTTGACTATGTTTAAGTATAAACTCTCCGTCATCACCATCCTCACTTGACTATGTTTAAGTTTGCAATTGAAACAAATTACTACAAAACAATTTAATATATGCATAGCTTACCCTACGTAGCTTTCCCATATAAACTCTCTCTCCTCACTTGACTATGTTTAAGTTTGCAATTGAAACAAATTAATATATACATAGCTTACCTATATAAACTCTATGTCTAACTATGTTTAAGTTTGCAATTAAAACAAATTACCGACAGGGACTACCAGTTGTATGCAGCACTTGTTAATCTTATAAAAGCTTGTCACTCACACGTTGTTGTTTTGTTAGATTATTCATAATTAAATAGAAATGAATTTGTTTGATAATTTTAATATTTTTTTATTTTTTATTTCTATTATTTAATTATAATTATGTGTAACATGAATGTTTTATAAAATGAGTATATGTGCTTTATAATACAAAGAAATTTTTAAAATCTCAAAATAAATATTAATTACATGAATGGAATGTCGTAAACCATTCAGATAAAATTATAAACAATTATATATTTAATATGAAATCTAATTTCGTTTTAAATAATAACAAATGCTTATTAAATACAATATTTGTTTCTTTTTTGTGAATTTTGTAGTACTTCCGCTATTTATATTATTTGTCCAAAATCAAATTTTCCATTTGTTTCAGGTGGCCTTACATGCCCGAAGGAAACCAGGTAACCACCTGTCAGCATTAAAAAATGTCCAAAATTTAAATAAGTCCTTCTCTATTAGTCTAGCAGCATTATCTATACTATCTATACTGCAATTCAAGTTTAACAAGTAAAAACTATTCGTCATAAAACTTCAACAAAATGTAGCTGGACCTCTGGTTCAATCCTCATCCGAGGATATTACTGGGGTTGGCGCTCTGGCACTGGAGTCCATCATCTCGTTCCTCTTCATATCTTGTAGTGTTTGTTCAATTCTCCCCAGTGCTAAGTTGTTTCGATAAGTTTGGATCTGGACTACCGCTATCTCCCTGAGGAGTTCTTCTCTGATGGGTTCCTTCTCCTTGGTGTCCTCCTTTACCTCCGAACCTCTACTTGTTGCTTGTTCCCTATTGAGAGTCATAGCCTGGGCCACTCCATTCTTCATGACCCAGCATTGCCGAATTATCTATCTGAAGAGAGTGTGCCATCCGCAAGAGTTCCCTGGATCATGAATCATGTCCTCCCATTCTTCCATGGGAATGTCTTGGTTCCTTATGTTGTCATTTAGTTCTCGCTCCCTGCCAGCTATTTGGGCTTGGACCTCAAGTGGGTTCCCTGCCATGTAGGCATCGATGAGTGTTTTCATGTGTTCTCCTCCTATCTTTCTCCGTCTCTTGCTTTGCTCTCTATTGGGGCCGCTCACCCCCTCAACAATCTTTTTGCCTGTGTCTCTCCTACCCTTCCTAGTCACCTCTTTTCTAAATCTTTCCATGTTGTCTTCGTAGCTGCTAATGTTTGTTTCTTTCTTGTTGCTAGCCTCCACTCTATACTAGACGTAGTTTATGGTGAGACCTATCACATAACCATAAAAAGTATCAGTTTGATGTTGTACAGACATACAAACAATTTTCTATTTACCTGTGTCATGTTTGATATCCCTTTGAAGGCTGGATCTGAGACTTTTTATGGTTCCCTTTAGCTTTCACCAACTCGTCTCATGGTTTTGGGTTTTGCTAGCCCTTTTTTCTTTTACCTTCAGTTTATTCTCTCTTATTTGTCCATCACTTAGACAGCGCGATAGAGGCATCCACATAGGACTACCACCAGGGTAAACAAAATTACTATTTTTTATTTCACAGGGAAGCTTGGCCATGGAGAATTTATCTAGGGGTCTAAACATCAAGACATTGGCCCTGTTCCTCGCTACACCAAGTGAGTTTCTTCTTTTTCCTCTTTTCTCTTTCCTCTTCATTCTATGTAACTCCCTTTTTTTCCCTCTATTTTACCCAAGGAGTCCCTAGAAGGGATTGCAAGGACCACACTCTCTCGCATTTCATTTCTTGAGGTTACTGTGGTGGGAACCTCTCCATTCCTAGTGCCTGCACCCTCCTCTCCTGGCCATAGGCACCACTTGGGCATAGCGAGCTTCCCCATCCTAGTATCCTTACCATGTTTTCTCGTCTTTCCCCTACTTGCTCCTTTCCCTCTGGGCTCCATCTTTGGTGCCAGGGTTTTCATTCTCTTATCTCTACTTAAGAAATCTATAATCTTCACCCATCTAGGGATCCAGATGTTCCTAGATTCATCCCTACCAGAATCCTTACCTATCTTGGACACTTTTCCTAGTTGTATGAAGAATGGCATACAAATTCTTAAGGGGTTTAGGGTAAAAATAGCAACATATTGACTAACAGAGCTGGTTCTGCTACTATCCTCGGGTTGCGTCATCATTCCTCGACCACCTTTCTTCTCTCCTGCTCTCGTTCTCTCCCTCTGCATGCAACTTCCTATTAACTCTTTTCCTTTATGTTTTATTTCCCTTCTCGTTTTGTCCTTGCACCTCTCTTCCGTCTGTCTATCGAATTTACTCCCTACACTGATCCCTATGCCATCACCTTGGAATGATGACCCTCCATCCTTTCTCACACTAGCTCTCATTAACTCTCACTTGCTCCTGACTGCTCTTTTCGCGCCTCCTTTTCCCTTGTCCTGCCACTTGCTGGCGTCCTCCTACCCACACTCCCGCTTCCATCCTCATTGTCTTCCTTTCCCATCTCCACCGACCTGTTCTCAAGGTCTGTTCCTTCCCTACCCTGTCTGTCCATCTGCCCTTCCCCCCGTCCTCTCCCTCCACTTCCCACTCTTATACCTATCCTTGCACTCACATGGAGTCTACCTACCACTTCCCGTTCCCATCTCCACCGACCCACCTTCTCCATGTTTCCACACCCTGATTGGTGGTTCTCCTCTTCTTCCTTGTCTTTTTCTAGGATTTTCACTAAGTTCTCCATCTCCTCCATTTGATATAGCTCTTCTGCTTTTATATCTAAAGTTCTGCCTACCTGGCCGCATCCCCAATTTGCCAGATTATCTATTGCCACATTGCCCTTCCTTCTGACATGTGTAGGGATGATGTAGTCTATCTGTCTGATTAGCTTACTAATCTCTTGGACCAACCATGAAGTTCTCCAGCTTTGGCTAATCTTCTCCCACTGTGTTCCTTGTTGTAGCTTCTTCACCATTTCAGTCGCCATTTTTGAGTCTCCTTCTACCTGTAGTTTTTTAAATCACTCTCTTATCACAATTTCCATCCCTCTTTTTAGGGCATGAAGCTCTGCTTCATTATTTGTCGCGGTGCCACAGTCCATAGCTTAGACTCTAAGTGTCTTACCCTTGTCATCCCTGAATAATCCTCTTGTCCCCACCTCTCTGGGGTTCCCTTTTGCAGCCCCATCGAAATTTAGTTGGATGAATTCCTTCGAAGGCCTTTTGAATTGGTTTGCATCCTCTCATTTGGTGGTGTGGTGCTTCCATGAATATGTGTGCAGCATACTTGGTTTCATGTTCAGGCGTGTCACTATCTTTTCTTCCTATGGATTAGTTTTCCAATCCTCCTCAAACCATTTCTCTACCAGGATTGTCTCTGTATATTCTGGGTTATCTAGTTCCATTTTTCTTCTTTTGCTCTTCTTTCTTCTTTGAAGATCAGGTTGTTTCATTCTTTCCATATATTCCACAAGGAAAATCCTAGTGAGAGTCTCCAAGCATGGTTCAGGATTGTGTTATGGTACGGTCTTTTCCACCAGTTATCTATTGTAGTTTTCATGTTAGTTGGATTCCTGTCACTGATTTCAAAAATTTGATGGTGTTGTTTCCACATGTTATCATTTATTTACAAGCATTGGTCAGGTGCTCCATTGTCTCTACCTATTCTCGGCATAAGACGCATATCGAGGGACCTTGCATCCCTTTTTTTTGCAATTGATCCCATGTTAGTACCCGACCATGGCGCAGGATCTAGATGAAGAAAGCAATCTTTGGCCATGTTTTTTCCTTCCAAATGCTTTCCCAAGTATTTTTTCTTGATGCCTAAGGTGTTCTACTTGTAATTTATAACCTTATTTAATTTTAAACATTTCTTTGATCCTATGGCCCCATCTTAGAATGTCTGGTGCTTCTTTTTTTATATTTTCCTAGTTGCCATTTCCTTTTTGTATAGCTTCCATTGTGGTGTTTCTGATCCTTCTGGCCAATCCTGTTTTTGTTTCAACTTTCTCCAGTATGCTCTTGGGTCTATGCACTAGATGTTGTACGTTGTTTTTCCCACTTGGAGATTAGTGTATTGGTGGATTTCTGCTAGCTGAGGCTTGTTGTTTAATTTTTCTCTCTATTTCGATGCGTCTTCCCAGGAGTTGGCTTTATCACCTCCTATGATTTCCTAGAAGCTGTGGTTGCTGATCAGATCGCCGTTGGAAATGGATAGGTTCCATATTGTTGAACCTTTCTTGTCATTATGGCTTCTCATCTTTCCTTCAAGAGACCTAGGCATGTCATACTTCCTTTCCCATAGTTTTTTCCAAAGGTCAACCCCTCCCTGAATCCATCTCCACCACAAGTTTGCTCCCATTACCTGATTCAGTATGCAGGGGTCTAGAAGTCCAAGGCATCCTCCTTTTAGGGGTTTGCTAAGCCCATGTTTTTTCTGTTCAGGGTCCTCGCCATAAAAACTTCTTCAACATTTCTACCATTTTTTGGCAGACTGTTTTGGGAGTCGCTTGACTAGTTAGTTGGTATATCAGAATAGATTGTAATACTGACCTTAGTAGTATTACGTGACTTGGCATGTTCAAAGTCTTGGATGTCCAGTTCTGCATTTTTCTTTGGATTTTTCCCAATAAGGGTTTCCAATTAGCCACTCTGGTCTGCGGGTCATTTAGCCGGATGCCTAGATATTCCATAGGGAAATTTCCTATTCTGAATCACATAATTCTTGCTAGGAAGTCTTGAGAGGGTGTTGAGGTGCTAAAGAAGAAGATATTAGACTTATATTTGTTTATTTCTATCCCTGAGGCACTAGTGAATTCTGTGAGGATTTCCATGATTTTCCTGGCTTCCTTGAGCGATGTCTGTCCATACATCATTACGTCATCTACAAATTGCTGGTGGGTTAATGGAAGGCCATTCCCCCATAATCTAAGGCCTGTATATTGTTTACTGTGGACTTTCACTTTTATATATCTTCATAGGCCTTATGCGGTCAGGATAAATAAGGAGGAAAGCGGGTCACCTTGCCTGAGCCCTCTAGTTGCGTTGAATGCCTCTGTGGGGGATCTATTGAGCATAACTAACAGAACTGTGGTGGTTACCATTGAAATTATCTAGCTTATCCATCTTTCATCAAAGCCAAAGGCCTTCAGTATTCGTTGTAGATACTCCCAGTTCAATCGATCATAGGCTTTAGCCAAATCTAGTTTAACCAGCATTCCTTTGGTTTTTTATTTTTTTTAATGATTGAATTGCTTCTTGTGCCACCACTATGCCGTCTATTATTTGTCTACCTTTAACAAACACTGTCTGTTCTTGAGATATTAACCCAGGTAATATGGGTTTTAAATGGTTAACCATGTTAGAGATAATCAAGAATATCCTAGAATAGTGAATTGGTTCACGGTACCTCAAGATAGGAATTAGTTTCTATTTCTTAGGGTATGGTTCTAACTTCCCTAAAAGCATGTGTGCTATTTAATGTGTGATGTACATGGACAATGTACAGCTTTCTACAGAGCGAGACTCTCTGTCGTAGAGCGGACCACTGGATGTTTTTTTATTAATTCAAACATCACTTTTTAACATGGTATCAGAGCGACAGGGCTGAGAAACCTGTTCGCTAAGTGAAGGATTTTCCTGGCACACCTGAGGTGAAATCGTCATGTGGTTTGGGGGTAAAATCATGTCAATCCCACTATGAGACTTGCTGCATTTTATTTTGGACGACTGTCACAAATCTATGTTGGATAATTGCGCTGACCGTTGTGAATATGTGTTGGCTAATTGCGCCGACCGAGCAAACAAAAAAAGGTGGTTTCCGAGAGAACACTGCGTGGAGGCCGAGGTCTGCTGAGAGAAGGCTACGAAGACCCTATATGTGGTTACTCATAAGACTTCTGTGGAGGGTGCGCAGTGTGGTAGAGACTTGCCCGGAGGCCGCGTGGAGAGGGCGCATGGATTGCAAGGGATTAGCTAGTGCTAGAGGCTGTTGAAAATGCCAAAAATCGAACTTGTGGAGATCATCGATTTCTGTCTTTGACATAGATCTGGGGTAGACCTATTCTTTTGCTTATCAAATATTTTTTTTTTAAATAGTCAAGATGAATAATCAAATGATTGAAGCATACATGAATGAGCATAACAAGCTTGATGGATCTGATTATGCGAATTGTAAATTCAAGATGTAGACTTTGCAAGAAGTGCAGAGTGCTTAGACGATTGCAAATGGGGACGAGCAGAAGCCATCAGCTAGATCAGCATTGATCCCAGATTGGGAGAAGTGAGAAGGTAAAGGAAGGACGCTGCTGAAGATGTCAATGAAATACTACATCATACCACATATCAGAGAATTTAAATCAATAAGCGAAATCTAGGGAATTTTGAAGGATTTGTATGAGATCAGGAATACAAATCATCTTGTGTTCCTAAAGAGCAATATCTTATCCCTGAAGATGGAGGAAAATGAAACAGTTGCTTTCTTCATAGTGAGGATCAAAGATTTGAAGAACAAATTGGCAAACATTGGTGAAACAATTGAAGATACAGATCTAGTAGGCATTACCATGAATGGTGTGAGTGATGACTACCAAATGTTTATCACTCTGATAAATGCGAGAGAGAAAATCCCAAAATTTGAAGAAATGATAGGAATATTGATGCAAGAAGAAGAAAGAAGATCGACTCTGAAGCCACAAAATGCCGATCTTGTGTTGATGGAGAAAAAGAACTTCTTCAAAGGAAAAGGAAATCCACAACAAAAAAATGGAGGAAACTCACAAAAAATACCAAATCAGACTCAAGGTATGCATACGAATAGAAACAACTCTGAAATTAAATGCTTTTATTGTGGAAAACATGGTCATATTGCTAGGGAGTGTAGGAAGAAGAAATATCATGAACAACAGCAGAAGTAGAAACAACATGCAAGTCATGTCGCAAATGATAATCATGAGCAGAACTTCAGATTGTTCATGGCAAACTTTGATGAGAATGTTGATGCAGACATCTGGTATGTAGATTCGGGAGCATCAACACATATGACGGGGAACAAGCAATGGTTTGAAGATTTTAAAGAAATCAACAACAGAGCACAAATCTACCTAGGTGATGATAGAAGTCATCAGATCAAATGGTGTGGAAAAATTTCTGTCATTTTACCTAATGGTACTATAAGACAAATTCATAATGTCATGTATGTGCCTGGTGTAACAAAGAACTTGTTTTCTTTATCCATGATTACTGATCAAGATCTTAAAGTTGATTACTGATCCACAATGTTTGGGAAGAACAGAAAGATGCAACAAAAATCAGATGCGACAATCAGAGTTCAATCAAACTTGCTAATAATCTGGTGTTTCACAAGAACACTAAAGACATTGCTACACAATTCCACTTTGTCAGGGAGAAAGTGCAATTAAAAGAAATCCATTTGGTATATTGTAATACATGTGATAATGTTGCAAACATTTTCACTAAGCCTCTTGGCAAAATTAAGTTTGAAATGTTTAGGGAGATGTCAGGCATATTTGTTAACCCCTTCTCCATTAGGGGGGGTGTTAGAGATAATGGAGAATATCCTAGAATAGTGAATTGGTTCACGGTACCTCAGGATAGGAATTAGTTTCTATTTCTTAGGGTATGGTTCTAACTTCCCTAAAACCATGTGTGCTATTTAATGTGTGATGTACATGGACAATGTAGAGCATTCTGCAGAGCCAGACTCTCCTAGTTCAGACTCTCTGTCGTAGAGTTGACCAGTGGATGTTTTTTATTAATTCAAACATCACTTTTTAACAGACCATTATTGTGGCCAAGATTTTGTATATGACATTATAGAGTGCTCTTGGTTCGAACCCTTGTGGTTCTTCCAAGTGCTCTGTCTTCAGGATCAGGGCCAAAAATGTTGAATTCAGGGCCAGGTGCATTCTTTTGGTATACCTGGACTCCTCCACTAATTTCACTATGTCTTCACTTAGCAAGGACCAGGTCGCTTGGAAGAATTCGACAGTGAATCCGTGTGGCCCTGGTGCTTTGTTTCTCGCCATATTCCTAATTACCTCCTCCACCTCTGCTTTAGATATTTCTCTTAATAGAGCCAAGTTCTGGTCTCTTCTCACCATATTAGGGATATGTTGAATGATTTTATTAATATTATCTCCCCTTCTAATGTTTGGTTATGTTAGGAGCCCTTTGAAGTGTTGTACTAGAATATTCTCCATTTCGTCCTTTTGGGTGAGCCGATTACCTTGCTGATGCGTTAAGGAGAAGATTATGTTCTACTACTTGTGTTGTATCATTGCTTTGTGGAAGAACCTTGTGTTTCTTTCTCCTTGTTTTAACCATTGGACTATTGCTTTTTGTTTCCATAGGATTTCTTCTTGTTGTCTTCTTTCTTCCAATTTGTTATTCAATAGCCCTTCCTCTTCTACAAGCCCTTCACTTCTACCCTCATTGATTATTTGCTATTGTACTTTTTTCATCTTCATTTGGATTATCTTTTGTTCCTTCTGTATGTTACCGAATTCTTCCTTGTTCCATTTCTTTATCTTACCTTTTAGATCTTTTAGTCTAAGTTGAAAGGTGTGCATCTGGTTTCTTCCTCCTATCTCATTCTCATTCCCTTTTCACCATTCCTTCATTTTTCCTATAAGGGTTGGTTCTCTTAGCCAAAATTCCTCAAACCTAAAGGGTATATTTTGGTTTCCTTGATTCATTTCTATTTCTAGTTTAATAAGCTAGTGGTCTGCCCCTATACATGAAAGAATTGATGCTTCATAGAATATGTCTTTGCCAATGAAGTGTTTTGTTGCCAAGAATCTGTCCAGCCGAGAGGTCATCTATCTGCTCCCTCCCCTTCTGTTGTTCCACGTATATTTTCCATTTATAGTTAGGATGTCTACCAATTTTAGTTCTTCTTGAAGATCTCTGAATCTCTCCATTTTCTGCTCTTCTCCTTGCAATCCTCCTCTTTTCTCCTTTGTTGATGTTATGAAATTGAAGTTCCCTGCTATCAGCTCGACATTTTCATTGTGAAGTTTACCAACCTTCTGTATTTGTTGGAGGAAGTTCCCTTTTTCCACTGGAGTATGAGGGCCATATACTACAGAGACTAAAAACCATTCTCTATTTCCAATTAGATGGAACCACCGCATGAGGATTCTTTTAATACCCACCCAATAGTCTACTATGATCTCTGGTAGGTTCCACGATATTGCTATACCTCCCGCACTACCTTTCGCATCTATGGTCATGCATTCATACCTTGGTTTTCTTTTTCTTAGTATGTCCTCCATTCTCCCTCCTGGAATTTTTGTTTCTTGTAGCAGAATAAGTTGAGGTTTTTCTTTTCTTAGTCTCTCAGTCAAGTGTCTCTACTTGCCTCTGCTGTTGAGGCCTCTTATATTCTAGGATGTAATTATCATTGTGTTACTTGGTTTATTTGTTGAAATATCGCCGATAGCGGTACTACTGTCCCTATATTCACCAACATTTCTCCGATAATCTGTATAGATTCCTATAGGTTTCTTCAGCCTATTTTCTTTTCGCCTTTCATTTTATTTGAGTAATCTAGGGTACTGTCCTGGTGGATCCCCAGCTATTCTGCCATCTCCTCCTTCCCCTGCCCCTATTTAACTTGATACTGTTGGAATGTTTCTTTGTATAGTCGTTTTTGGTCTTCTGGAATGAATCGCTCATCTAACTGTCTCCATTCATTCAACAGTTTCCTCAACACCTCTTCTTCCATGCTTAGTTCTTCCCCCCTGCTTGTATCTATTTCCGTTATAGTGTTATCCATCTTCTCTCTGTCTCCCTTCTCCTCCTTCTCTATCGGCTTGCTTTAGGCTTTCCTCTTAGGGTTTAGTTTGCCTTGACTCGAGCTGCTTTCCTTTCCTTTTTCCCCTGATAGTCCATTATTTGGACCTTGTTATCTTCTTCTTCTTCTCCTTGTAACACATCGAAACTATTTGTTCTGCTTGGATGAGCTTGTTGTTCTTTTTTCCCCCACTGGAATTCTTTCTTACTTGTCTTCTCTTACTTTTCACTTCTTGAAACCCTCCCTTCTCTTCTTGATTTTTCCTCTATTGTTTATTCATGTTCTCTCCCTTTTCTATATTCAGTGGGTGCTCCTTAAATAGGTTGCCATACTCATGACATCTTCTACATCTGAATGGGATGTGTTTGTATTCTAGGGTTTGTTGCGAGACCTCTTCATGGTACTCTAGTTCCACTGTGTCTGGGATGGGTTCAACTATATTCATGTATACACATATTCTCACATATGAAGTATATCTTCCTTTTTTTGTTGTTTCTACTATTTTGACAAATCTTCCTACCGTGTTTCCTATGCCCTCTAGTATCTCTTCATCCCAGAAGTCCATTAGGAGGCCAAATAGCCTAACCCACACCTGGGCTGCCAGAAATTTTTCCTCGTCTGAGTCATAACATTCTTCCCAGTATCTCATAAACAATCCAACATTATAATGAAAGTAAGGACCATTTTCAAATACATTTTCTTTGTCTTGCAAGTTCGAGAATATTACCGTGAAGAAGCCTCTAGCTCCTAGCTTGAGCTTTGACAACAACAAGTTTGACTACAGAAGAGCTGTGGCATCAGATATTTGGTCATATAGAATACAATGATTTTTTGTTACTTCAGTAAAAGGAAATGGTAAGAGATATTCCTATGTTAAAACAAGTGCATAATGATTGTGATACTTATACATTAGGAAAGATGCATTAAGAAGAAATCCCTATTCGAGTAGAAAAGAAACAGAGAGACATACTTGAATTTGTGCACTCAGATCTTTATGAACCCATGCAAACAAAGTCATTAGGAGGTGCATTTCATTTTTTACTGTTAATTAATGACTGCACAAAGTTTTCTTGGGTATACTTTTTGAGTAAGAAAAGTCACACATTTGAATACTTTAAGTAGTTCAGAAACATGATTGAAAATCAAATAGGGAAGCATATAAAAATTCTCTGCTCCGATCAAGGGGGAGAATACAGGAAGGATGAGCTTATCAAGTATTGTAAGGACCATGGGATATTACAACAATTCACATTACCTCATACTCCTCAGCAGAATGGAGTAACGGAAAGAAAGAATAGAACATTGGTGGAATGTGTTAGGAGCATGTTGAAAGGTAAGGATCTTTCAAATGGTTTTTGGGTTGAAGCACTGAATACTGTAGTTTATTTGAAAAATAGGAGTCCTACAGAGAGTCTTGAGTTTAAAACTCTTTATGAAGAATTATATGGATTTAAACCTGCGATAAAAAATTTAAGAGTGTTTGGGTCTAAAGCATTTGCCCATATTCCAAAGGAAGACAGAAGAAAACTAGATTCAAAAGCCATCAGATATACCTTTATAGGGTATTGTTCACAATATAAAGCTTATAGATTATTTAATTCATCTACTCACAACATTTTTGTTAGTAGACATGTCACATTCCATGAGCAGGATCATGAAGAATATGATAAGTGTAATGAGGAATGGGACTTTACGTTATTGGTGGAAGAAAGTGAAGAAATAGGAAACAACCAAGGTCAGTAGACAAAGGTAGAAGA
Source organism: Pinus tabuliformis (assembly GCA_031772625.1). Lineage (NCBI taxonomy): Eukaryota > Viridiplantae > Streptophyta > Pinopsida > Pinales > Pinaceae > Pinus > Pinus tabuliformis. The sequence continues at coordinate 411,141,299 of CM062820.1, forward strand.
AGAGAATTCAGATGTAGCAATCAAGATGAGTCCAACAAAGGAAACTCTGAATAGGTCAGAAGCTACACTAACTCTCAAAAGATCAAGTACGTAGACTCAAGTGCCTGCTAGATACAGGGAAAATGCTTTTATAACTAGTATGATAAATGTTGTTGAACCTTCTAGTTATAAGGAAGCAAATGAATGTAGTCAATGGAAAACAACTATGGAACAGGAATATGAATCTATAATCAGGAACAACACTTGGGATCTGGTTGAACTTCCCAAAGGGAAACAAACCTTGGGTTGCAAACAGTTGTATAAACCAAAGATTAATGTAGATGGAACCATAGATAAATTAAAATCTAGATTGGTAGCAAAGGGGTATTCACAAAAAGAAGGAATTAACTATGAAGAAACCTTTGCCCCTATAGCTAAAATAAATACCATCATAATGTTAATTGCTTTAGCTACTAAGAAACATTGGATGATTCACCAACTAGATCTAAAGTCTGCATTTTTAAATGGAGAATTGAAAGAGGATGTTTATTTAGAGAAACCTGAGGGGTTTGTACAATAAGGGAAAGAACATTTAGTCTGTAGATTAAAGAAAGCTCTTTATGGACTAAAGCAAGCACCCAGGTCCTAGTATGAAAATATTGATTCATTTTTTCTGTAAATTGGCTGCAACAAAATTAAAAACGACCCTAATCTGTATACCATGAAAGATAAACAGGGGTGCATAGTGTTGATTTCTTTGTATGTAGATGATTTAATTATTACAGATGATGGTACTGCTCTAATCAAAGAAATCAAGCAACAAATGTCACAGGTGTTCAAAATGAGAGACCTTGGTGAATTAAGATATTGTTTGGGTCTTGAGATATGGAGAGATTCAGGAAAAACTTTTCTGTCCCAGGGTAAGTATGTCAAAGGTCTACTAGAAAGATTCGGAATGGATCAGTGTAGGCTACAGTAGTACCATTACAACAGAACATTAAACTTTAGAGTGAGGATGGCTCTAAAGAGGCAGATGCAACACTTTATAGACAACTGGTTGGGAACCTAATCTACCTGACCACTACTAGACCAGATTTGGCTTATGAAGTTAGTCTGCTAAGTCAATACATGTCCAAGCCACTTGAGAGTCATTGGAATGCAACAAATGTGCTTTGAGGTATCTACAAGGTACTATAGACTATGGTATTATTTATAATGATTCCTCTGATGTTATATTGACAGGATTTACAAATTCCGACTGGGATGGAAATGTAGATGACTGCAGATCCATAACAAGCTATGCATTCAACATTGGATCTGGGGTGATTACATGGAATAGAAAGAAATAGAACACAGTTTCCTTGTCTTCAATGGAAGCAGAGTATCAAGCCATGTGCACAGCGACATGTGAGGCAGTTTGGTTGCGGAGACCTCTCCACGATGTTTGTGAAGAACAGAAAGATGCAACAACAATCGAATGCAACAATCAGAGTTCAATCAAACTTGCTAATAATCCGGTGTTTCACAAGAACACTAAATACATTGCTACACAATTCCACTTTTTCAGGGAGAAAGTGCAATCAAAAGAAATCCATTTGGTATATTGTAATACATGTGATAATGTTGCAAATATTTTCACTAAGCCTCTTGGAAAAATTAAGTTTGAAATTTTTAAGGAGATGTCAGGCATATTTGTGAACCCCTTTTCCATTAAGGGGGGCTGTTAGAGATAATGGAGAATATCCTAGAATAGTGAATTGGTTCATGGTACCTCAGGATAGGAATTAGTTTCTATTTCTTAGGGTATGGTTCTAACTTGCCTAAAACCATGTGTGCTATTTAATGTGTGATGTACATGGGCAATGTAGAGCGTTCTGTAGAGCCAGACTCTCTGTCGTAGAGTTGTCCAATGGATGTTTTTTATTAATTCAAACATCACTTTTTAACAGACCATTATTGTGGCCAATATTTTGTATATGACATTATAGAGTGCTATTGGTCCGAACCCTTGCAGTTCTTCCAAGCGCTCTGTCTTTGGGATCAGGACTAGAAATGTTGAATTCAGGGCCAGGTGCATTCTTTTGGTATACTTGGACTCCTCCACTAATTTCACTATGTCTTCACTTAGGAAGGACCAGGTCACTTGGAAGAATTCGACAGTGGATCCATCTAACCCTAGTGCTTTGTTTCTCGCCATATTCTTAATTACCTCCTCCACCTCTGCTTTAGATATTTCTCTTAATAGAGCCAAGTTCTGGTCTCTTCTCACCATATTAGGGATATGTTGAATGATTTTATTAATATTATCTCCCCTTCTAATGTTTGGTTCTGTCAGGAGCCCTTTGAAGTGTTGTACTAGAATATTCTCCATTTCTTCCTTTTGGGTGAGCCGATTACCTTGCTGATGCATTAAAGAGAAGATTATGTTCTACTGCTTGTGTTGTATCATTGCTTTGTGGAAGAACGTTGTGTTTCTTTCTCCTTCTTTTAACCATTGGACTCTTGCTTTTTGTTTCCATAGTATTTCTTCTTGTTGTCTTCTTTCTTCCAATTTGTTATTTAAAAGCACTTCCTCTTCTGCAAGCCCTTCACTTCTACCCTCATTGATTATTTGCTATTGTACTTTCTTCATCTTTGCTTGGATTATCTCCTATTCCTTCTGTACGTTACCGAGTTCTTCCTTGTTCCATTTCTTTATCTTACCTTTTAGATCTTTTAGTCTAAGTTGAAAGGTGTGCATCTGGTTTCTTCCTCCTATCTCATTCTCATTCTGTTTTCACCATTCCTTCATTTTTGCTATAAGGGTTGGTTCTCTTAGCCAAAATTCCTCAAACCTGAAGGATCTATTTTGGTTTCCTTGATTCATTTCTATTTCTAGTTTAATAGGCTAGTGGTTTGACCCTATACACGAAAGAATTGATGCTTCATAGAATATGTCTTTACCAATGAAGTGTTTTGTTGCCAAGAATCTGTCCAGCCGAGAGGTTATCTATCTGCTCCCTCCCCTTCTGTTGTTCCACGTATATTTTCCATTTATAGTTAGGATGTCTACCAATTTTAGTTCTTCTTGAAGATCTCCGAATCTCTCCATTTTTTGCTCTTCTCTTTGCATTCCTCCTCTTTTCTCCTTTGTTGATGTTATGAAATTGAAGTCCCCTACTATCAGCCAGACATTTTCATTGTGAAGTTTACCAATATTCTGTATTTGTTGGAGGAAGTTCCCTTTTTCCACTAGAGTGTGAAGGCCATATAATGCAGAGACTAAAAACCATTCTCTATTTCCAATTAGATGGAACCACCGCATGAGGATTCTTTTCATACCCACCCAATAGTCTACTATGATCTCTGCTAGGTTCCACAATATTGCTATACCTTTCACACTACCTTTCGCATCTATGGTCATGCATTCATACCTTGGTTTTATTTTTCTTAGTATGTCCTCCATTATCCCTCCTGGAATTTTTGTTTCTTGTAGCAGCATAAGTTGAGGTTTTTCTTTTCTTAGTCTCTCAGTTAAGTGTCTCTGCTTGCCTCTGTTGTTGAGGCCTCTTATATTCCAGGATGTAATTATCATTGGGTTACTTGGTTTATTTGTTGAAATATCGCCGATAGTGGTACTACCCTCCCTATATTCACCAGCATTTCTCCCATAATCTGTATAGATTCCTATAGGTTTCTTCAGCCTATTTTCTTTTGGCCTTTCAATTTATTTGAGTAATCTTGGGTACTGTCCTAGTGGATCCCCAATTATTCTGCCATATCCTCCTTCCCCTGCCCCTGTTTAACTTGATACTGTTGGAATGTTTCTCTGTATAGTCGTTTTGGTCTTCTGGAATGAATCGCTCATCTAGGTGTCTCCATTCATTCAATAGTTTCCTCAACACCTCTTCTTCCATGCTTAGTTCTTCCCCCCTGCTTGTATCTTTTTTCATTATAGTGTTATCCATCTTCTCTCTGTCTCACTTCTCCTCCTTATTTGTCGGCTCGCTTTAGGTTTTCTTCTTAGGTTTTAGTTTGCCTTGACTCGAGCTACTTTCCTGTCCTTTTTCCCCCTGATAGTCCATTATTTGGACCTTGTTATCTTCTTCTTCTTCTCCTTATAACACATCAAAACTATTTGTTCTGCTTGGATGAGCTTGTTGTTCTTTTTCCCCCTGCTGGAATTCTTTCTTACTTGTCTTCTCTTACTTTTCACTTCTTGAAACCCTCCCTTGTCTTCTTGATTTTTTCTCTGTTGTTTATTGATGTTCTCTCCCTCTTCTGTATTCAGTGGGTTCTCCTTAAATAGGTGGCCATACTCATGACATCTTCTACATCTGAATGGGATGTGTTCTTATTCTAGCGTTTGCTGCCAAACCTCTTCATGGTACTCTAGTTCCGCTGTGTCTGGGATGGGTTCAGCTATATTCATGTATACACATATTCTCACATATGAAGTATATCTTCCTTTTTTTTATTGTTTCTGCTATTTTGACAAATCTTCCTATCGTGTTTCCTATGCCCTTGAGTATCTCTTCATCCTAGAAGTCCATTGGGAGGCCAAATATCCTAACCCCCACTTGGGCTGCCAGAAATTTTTCCTCGTCTGAGTCATAACATTCTTCCTAGTATCTCATAAACAATCTAGCATTATAATGAAATTATGGACCATTTTGAAATACATTTTCTTTGTCTTGCAAGTTCGAGAATATTGCCGTGAAGAAGCCTCTAGCTCCTAGCTTGAGCTCGATATGCCCTCGGGGCTACCATTTTTGCTGAATCCATTTGGTGAGGTCCTTTTTTGTTGGCCATAATCCGATGAACTTGCATATTAGCGCGTGGTATTTCATGTAACTTATGTATCACTCCAATTTTTTCATCGGTATCATGAATCTCAATTTTTCCGTCGCACATGGTAAACATTTACCTCTGTTACCTGCCTTCCATCTCGCTCCAAGGACCGGTCCTGACATTTTTTTTGTTTCTCCCGCTTGTTTTTGGTTACTTGTGTTCTAACATGATTCCCCTACCACCATGTCTCGATAGGAGGGGATATCTCCCCCCTTTTCTCCTCTCTCATTCTGATCTAGTTCCTGGCCTCTTGGGTTTGCAACTTTTCCGCAGTCTGTAGGTTTTTGGGGACATGGTACCGTTTATCTCATGGCTGCCTGGCCACATATTTTAAATATAATATTTGTTATTTTCCATATAAAATTGTTATTTTTATATCGTATAGTGGAAATTCATAAGTCTAATCATTGATTTTAAGTATATTTTTCTTGTAATATTAATTAAGAATGTTATTATTTTTTAACAATATTTTCATTAAAAAAAATTGTTATTTTTTTTTATTATATTTATATAATTTTATTAGAAAATAATATACTGAAAAATAAAGTGAATTTATTTGATAAGCCACTGTTTGAAGCAGCGTGGAAGTGGAAATGTAGTTAAGAATATCATAGGGATACTTATAATAGAAAATGAGATATGTTTTGTTGATAAATGTTTTATTATATGGGAAGTGTTGAAGATATAGTTCCAACATCTATTCATATCTTTTTTAGTGTGTACTCTTCAAATAAATTCATATATAATCAAATCAAATTTAGCAAGTGTGATTCATAAAAAAGCCGTTGGAATTGAAAAGGAAAAATACAAATAGAAACATTTTTCCTATCAAATATTGCTAGAAGCAGTTGATTAATTTCATAAATAATTTTTATTTGCTTTGTTTTATTTGTTTTGAAAAAGTAATCTTAATGTATCCACTTGGGATAGCTAGGGTTCAAATCTTGTGCGGGATAGCTAGGGTTCAAATGAGAAGTTGGACATGATGAAGATAGATATAGTCTTACAAAATTTACAAAAAATAAATAAAAGGTAATCTTAATACGAAATATTTTCAACATTAAACTTACTATTTTCCTCATATATTTTTCTTTATACTTTCTAGCCTTTTTTCATTAATGTTATGGACTTCATTAAAAAAATGTACTTCTCCATTTCAATAAAATTAAATTTAGTGATTAGTGATTTTTTATACCAATAAAAAAATTATGAAATTATGTTTATATTAAAAAAACTAGTGATTGGGGAGGTGTATGAGCAAATGAAGACCATGTTGGGGCAAATAAAAGATATTGTTCTGAAAGATGATCCCAATTTGTATACATTGATTCAAATTGTGTGTGTACACGGTGGGATAAACTTAATGTTCCACTTCATGCCTTGGTGTATATCCTTAGCCAAAATACTACTCTGCATTTTGGTTGGGCCAACCTGCACCAAGTATCTACAGGATATTTGCAAGCATTAAACAAGTTGATACCTGACAGGGAGGAATGTGCTAGTCGCGTAAATTATGATTTATTTAATTTTTTTATCAACATCTTAATTTTAAAAGGGATTCCATAAAACTATCATTATTTAAAATTTTATTTTATTATATTTATTTAATAAATTATTTGCTTTGTCATCTTTATGTAAATTTTTTTAGTAACGAGGAAAAATACAAATTTCTCGTTTACTCGGAAGATAATTACGAAATATATAATTAAAACAATATAATGAAACAGACAAGTCATTTTAATTCTCATTCTGATGTAACTCTTGATAAAGTACTGCTTTTTACCATGCTGTCATCATCCGGATAAAGTTCCTTGCCTTACCTTACGCATGATTCTAATATAAGAATTGTAATATAAGCATTCGAATACATGAATATAATAATTTTATGTCCTATGATTATCTTTGAGCTTCGTTATGAAAAATGTGGAACAAAGTGTTTGGTAGAAGGCCATTGATCCAAGTAAAATCACCTTGACATATATCCAATATGATTTGTTTTAAATATAGAATCTATTTGTTACAAAGTCTATCCATCCAAATGTGAGGGAGAACGATTTCCCCGAGATAGAATATCAATCACAAAATGACAGAAGTCAAGTTGTCTCCGCCATGGAAAATGTTGTCCACCTTGAGATGGCTCCAATATGGTTTTCTTAAAATTTAGAATCTACTTGTTACAAAGTCTATCCATCCAAATGTGAGGGAGAATGCCATTGCTTTCCCCGAGATAGAATAGCAATCACAAAAGATCAAGTTTTCTCTATCATGGAAAATGTTGTGTAGGCTTCGTATGACAAAGGATGCCTTTGTTGTAATGAGAACGGGATATGGCATTTTTATGTTAATGTAAAACGTTTGTTGTAATAAGAACGGGATATGGCATTTTTATTTTAATGTAATTTTGGTTTTAGTATTTTGAATGATTTGAATTATGGATTTTCATCTGGTTCGATATACAATAGATTTTGTTTCTATCCCATGGATGGCTTTAACATAATCATTATGTATTTTGAAGGATTTGAATTATAGATTTTCATTATATATACAATGCTTTCTTATATTTTATACAATGTTTTCTTATATTTCATAAAAGAAGGATTTTTTTTCTATCTAAAGGATGGCTTTAACATAATCATTATGTTAAGTTTAATGTTGAATAGTATGATGGTTGGTTTAGACATAATCATTATGTATTTTGAATGATTGAATTATGGATTTTCATCTTATTCGATATACAATGCTTTCTTATATTTTATAAAAGAATGATTTTTTTTTTCTATCCAACTGATAGCTTTAACCTAATCATTATGTTAAGTTTAATGTTGAATATATGATGGTTGGTTTAGATTGCCTAAACATTTTTTGCATGTATTTGTGCATTTGATTAGTCCATTGTTTTGATCATTTTTTCATTATTGTATTTACAGGAAGAGGACCCACTTTAGTGGATATAATACTTTAACTAGTCGAAACTTTTTAATATTTTTATACTAATAATTAAAATTGAGTAGTGCAATTTTATTTCCATAGATAATCCTCAACCTCATTCTAACAATCGGTCTATATTAGTTATTGAACTGATTATAGAGTGCATACATAAATTTGTAGTTAAGCAATCATAATTAGTCTATTTCCATAATTTGCTTGGATTTGATTTTGAACTTATAAGTTGAAAACAATATTATAATAGCTATTTGAATAGAATGATAATCAAAATTCTTAGTGAATCTACATTGATTTTTAATATTATATTGAATTTGTTTCTTTACTCCAATTTACATTAGATCAAATTTAATATTGCTAACAACTTGTAGATTTCACATACACTACATAAAATCTTGGTTGATAGTTATGTTCAATTTATTAATTCCTTCTTTCAAAAACTAATAATCAAAATTAAACAATTACTACAATATTTTGATATAAAATTGCTATAAACAAAATCCTTTTTTATAATTCTTGAAATACCTAACATGATGTAAATGCTTAGAAAAGCTTATGTGAAAATTGCTCCAACAAGATATGACATGCAAAGAGTGTGTCTATATGTCATCCTTAATTTTCTCTAATAATCATGTTGGGAGGTGATATACTAGAAGGTGATCTTATCACAGTCTAATGATTCAATTTTATATTTTAAAAAGAAAATAGTTTTATTAATACATTTAGTTGTTCCTATCACATAAACTCACAAATAATGGTAGAGTTATTTTAGGGTCCTAATGTAAGTTGGAAGAAGGCATATATATGATACTACAATTTTTTAAATCTATGATCTGTTAAACTTGTTTTGTGATCAATTAATTATGCTATTAGATATACTATGTATGCTGTTGTAAGAATTGTATATGTTATTGTACAGAAGCTTGGACCGGTCAGAGGTGATGTCTGTCTCTGTATTGTTTGCCCAACGGTCTGGTCATACCATGAAACCAGAAAGCCTTATATGCAGTTGGATTCCCAAAAACATTTCACCAGTCAAAATTGGCGGTTTTAACATTGTAAAACATTTAGTTGGAGGAACTTCGAAAATGAAGCCTCGCATATTTTGATAAATGTCTTGTTGTTTCTGTGATTTGTTATAAATATCATAAGCGTTTGACTAACAAAGTTTTCCACATTTTCTAACACTACTCACATCCAACTAAATTCATACAACACCACTCAAATCCACACAACCATTTACAATGAGATTGTCCACTACATGAAGACTAAGACTAGTTTTAAAAAAAATGAAATGCAAATGGTCATGAAATATTCTCGTAGCTACCAATGGTTGTGAATCCTCGGGTCGGCGCGCTAATTTCATTTTCTTATAAATACGTGATGGATCTCCTCATTCTAATGTGCACATATTTTCTATCTCCAGGGCGGCGTTGTGTTTCTGGCGCAGACGAGATGACACTGTTTTCATATATCCTCTTCATTCATTCATTCGGTGGATGAAGGCAGTGTCATTTCTCTGCGCCTGAAACCTCCCGTTCCTGTATGTTATTGCGATTTCTGATATTAACGATTCTGAGGAACATACGTTTAGTGGCCGACAACCTTCCAGATGTCTGGATTGTCGCACAATAATGGATTTTCCTTTGATCTATAATAGATTTGTTTTGTTTGTAATTTCATAGGATAGCAGGTTTTTCTGTGTGGGTGAAGAATTTTCATCATTGATTGTTTGAAAATTTTGTATTTGAGCTGCTAAATAAATAAAGTCGGGGCTCATTTTAATTTTGGCAGTAATTGAAATTGACTAAAATTTTAATTGGATGATTTTAATTGGTTGCTTTTAAATATCTTATTATTTATATAAAATATGAACAAAATTATTATTAATTTTATTTATTAAGTAGATAGATGTGTTTAGGTATATATATGTCTTTACATTTCAATGGATTTTTTTTTATTATATAAAATATTAACAATATTATTATTAATTTTATTTATTTTTGTTGATAGATGTGTTTATATTTAGATAGAATTTTTTAATTTTTAATTTAATTGTTAATTATTAATTATTATTAGGTAAATAAAGTCAATTAGGATTATTTTTCATGGTTAGCAGAAAACACTGTTATTTCTTCACCAAAATTCAAATCTTTATTATTTACATAATAAATTTCTTAATTAATATTAATCTAATTAAGAAAAAGATTAATTTATATATATATATATATATATATTTATATTTATATATTTTGAAATATGTTATTGTGACAAAAACTATTAAATTTTTTTTATGTATCTTTTAATTTATATAATGCAAGAAAAAGTTATTCCAAATACTATGTTTTATATGTTTTTATTAGTGAATTATAATATATACAAGTTAAATATCTATTAGTATTTATACATCTATTAAATTTATCAACATAATCTAACATGCTAGTTGCTATCTGTGATGTGATATTTTGATGTATGATTTGATATTTTGAAATGAGTTTTATTATAGATATACTAATGCAATGTTTTAAGTTAATGATGTTAATTTAAAATTTAAATATCTTTATATTTAATTTTATTAATAAAGTCAATGGTTTTGGTTTTAAGATATTTCTTAACTTAAAATTAGGTTATTTCAATATATTTTTTTTAATAGAGACAGTGTATATTAATTTTATAAAAGTGATCATGTTATAAAAGTTGGTCACTTTAGCTTATTTCAATATTTTTATAAGGACACTATTAATCTTATAAAATTTTGTGACAAATATTAATAATGATGAATTAGAGTTACAAGTTTAATAATTATTTGTTTTATAATTTTATTATTAATTATGATTATTTTTAACTTGAATGCTCAATGTAATATAATATTTAATAATAAAAAAATATAAGAATTCAAAAATAACTATGTTATAAGTCATTTATATAAACGGTATAAATAACTATGTAGTGTAATTTTCTTTAACATGATATTATTATTAATATACTATAAAAATTTACAATACCAATAATTTTAAGTATGTTTTTTTTAAGTGTATTTGAAGCTTTTAATGTTGTTAATAATTTTTAATAATACATTATTTTATAAATATTATTAGTGTTTTTTGGATTTATAAGGGTTTATTTTAGAAAAAATGTACCAAAAAAATAATGTGATTTCAATTGGTAAGCCTTTGGCAACCAGTGTGAAGTGTTGTGGAAATGAAAATATAGTTATTAATATCATAGGCATCTTTATAGCAGAATGTGAGATATATTTTATTCATAAATATTTTGTTATTGAAAGTGTTGAAGATATAGCTCCAATATCCACTCACATCTTATTCTCCAATAAATTCATAGATAACCAAGTCAAAATCAACAAGTGTGATTCATAGAAAAATATTGGAAGTTGAAAGCAAAAAAATATTGAGAAAAGAAGTGTTAAAATAAAATGTTTTAATTTATATTAAAAAACATATTCAATGTTTAATACAAACATATACTTAAAAATATATTAATAATAAAAAAATCATTTTAATTTTCATGATAAAATGTATTGATTAACATGTTATTTAAATTATTTTAATTTCAATCACATATATTATATATCATTTTAAAACAATTATGTATATATCACGAAGAAATTAAGTTTTATGGTTAAAAGATTTATTTGGTCCTACATATATTTTATTTAGCATTCAAAAATACAATTTCAATAATATAAAAATAACACATTATATTTTTCACCGTAAAGAAATTTGCACTAGAAAAAATTTGATCCCTCTTGACTCATGTTAGATCTGTACTTAAAATAAATCTATATTGATATCCATAAATCAATGAACTTTGTGTAAATCAACAAAATTTATGGAAATAAAATTTTTCATATATATTTATATAATTAATGGCAAAAAAGTTGATCTTTCTAAATATTAAAGAATTTTAAATAAAATTGATCTTTTTAAATATATGATAACTATTAAATTTAAAAAAAATAACCTACAATGACGGTTATTTTTCCTTCCCATCTAGAAAGTTGAAACTATTGAGTGTGGAAACTTATCACATTTCCCCGGTCAAGTCGGGGAAACAAATGCAGGATGTTTTGAATGGTGTTTAGATCACCCACTTGAAGTTAAATATTTATATGGTATGTATGAGTAGATTACTAAATGTTGAAACTTGAAACCATTGCGTGTGGAAACTTATCACATTGCCCCGGTCAAGGCGCGGAAACAAATGCAGGATGGTTTGAATGGTGTTTACATCACCCACTTAGAAGTTAAGTATTTGTATGGTATGAGTAGATTCCCCGTCTAGAAGATTGGACTTGTGAGAGGTGATGTCTCTTTCTGTATTGCTTTCCCAACGGTCTGGTCATACCTTCAAACTTGGAAGCCTCAAGGCTCACTTCCAGTCGGAGCCTGGAGGTCACGTCTCTTTCAATATCGCTATTGCTTTCCCAGTGGTCTGGTCATACCATGAAACCAGAAAGCCTTATATGCATTTGGATTCTCAAAAACATTTCACCAGTCAGAATTGGCGGTTTTAACATTGTAAAACATTTAGTTGGAGGATCTTCGAAAATGAAGCCTCGCATATTTTGATAAATTCCTTGTTGTTTCTGTGATTTGTTATAAATATTATAAGCGTTTGACTAACAAAGTTTTCCACGACTAACGTTTTCTAACACTACTCACATCCAACTAAAATTCATACAAGACCAGTCAAATCCACACAGCCATTTACAATGAGATTGTCCACCGCATGAAGACTAAGACTAGTCTTTAAAAAAGTGAAATGCAAATGGTCATGAAATATTCTCGTAGCTACCAATGGTTGTGAATCCTCGGGTCGGCGCGCTAATTTCATTTTCTTATAAATACGGGATGGATCTAATCATTCTAATGTGTACATATTTTGTATCTCCAGGGTATAACATCTGCAGAAGAAGAGGAGGCGGCGTTGTGTTTAGTGGCCGACAACCTTTCCACATGTCTGGATTGTCGCACAATAATGGATTTCCTTTGATCTATGATAGATTTGTCTTGTCTGTAAGTTCATAGGATAGCAGGTTTTTCTGTGTGGGTGTAGAATTTTCATGATTGACTGTTTGGAAATTTTGTATTTGAGCTGCTGAATAAATAAAGTCTGGACTAATTTTGGATCTAGTTTTAATCAGGATATGGCTTCTCTGATGTCATAGATTCTTTATCATTGATTCTATATCTCTTGGCTGAATGTATATTTGGACTTTTTTATATTTCTTATATAAAAAAATTATGCTTTTTCTGTTCTGGGAAAAAATTCTGTACTAATTTTGATTTTCGCAGTAATTGAAATGGACTAAAATTTTAATTAGATGATTTTAATTGGTTGTTTTTAATATATTATTTTTATATAAAATATAAAATATGAACAAAATTATTACTAATTTTATTTATTAGGTAGATAGATGTGTTTAGGTAGATATACGTGTTTACATTTAAATGGAGTTTTTTTTATTATATAAAATATTAACAAAATTATTATTAATTTTATTTATATTTGTTGATAGATGTGTTTACATTTAGATAGAGTTTTTCATATTTTCAATTTAATTGTTAGTTATCAATAGTTATTAGGTAAATAATGTCAATTGGGATTATTTTTTATGGTTAAGAGAAATCACTGTTATTTTCCAGCCAAAATCAAATTTGCTGAAATTTTTACTATTTACATAAGAAAAGTCTTTATTAATCTAATTAAGAAAAAACCCTAATTTATTTACTTATATATATATATATATATATATATATATATATATAAATGATATTATAACAAAAACTATTAATTTTTTTTATATATCTTTTATTAATTTTTTTATACATCTTTTAATTTATATAATACAAGAAAAATTATTTATAATAATAAATTTTATATATTTATATTAGTGAATTGTAATATATACATGTTAAATATCTATTAATATTTATAGATCTATTAAATTTATAGACATAGTCTAGTTGCTGTGTGTGATGTGATATTTTAATGTATGATGTGATATTTTGAAATGAATTTTGTTATAGATATACCAATGCAATGTTTTAAGTTAATGATGTTAATTTAAAATTTAAATATTTTTATATTAAATTTTATTAATAACACCCATGGTTTTGGTTTTAACTTTTTAAGATGCTTCTTAACTCAAAATTAGATTATTTCAATATTTTTTTTATAGAGACGGTGTATATTAATTTTATAAAAGTGATAATTTTATAAAAATTAGTCACCTTGTGTTATTTCAATATTTTTATAAGGACACTCTATATTAATCTTATAAAAGTTTGTGGCAAATATTAATAATGACGGATTAGTGTCTTAAGTTTAATAATTATTTGTTTTATAATTTAATTATTAATTATGATTATTTTTAACTTGAATGCTTAAGATAATATAATATTTAATAATAAAAAATATAAAAATTCAAAAATAAGTATTAACTACGTGAGAATGTAATGTTATGAGTCATTTATATAAACCGTATAAATATTATGTAATGTAATTTTCTTTAACATAATATTATTATTAATATATAAAAATTCACAATACCAATAATTTTAAGTAAATTTTTTGTGGTGTATTTGAAGTTTTTAATGTTGTCAATAATTTTTAATAATACATTATTTTATAAATATTATTAGTGTTTTTTTTTAGATCGGTAAGGTTTTATTTTAGAAAAAAATTATCAAAAATAGTTAATGTGATTTTAATTGGTAAGCCTTGGGCAACTAATTTGAAGTGTTGTGGAGATGAAAATATAGTTATTAATATAATAGGAATTTTTATAGTAAAAAGTGAGATATTTTTCATTTATAAATATTTTGTTAGTGAAAGTGTTGAAGATATAGCTCCAATATCCATTCACATCTTATTCTCCAATAAATTCATATATAATCAAGTCAAAATCAACAAGTGTGATTCATAGAAAAATGTTGGAACTTAAAAGCAAAAAACCTCATAAAAAGCATTTTTGTTATGCAATGTAGCTAAGAAATTTAATTAATTTCAAAAACATATTTGTCATGCTTTATTTTCTTTCAACGGTAATGTTAATGTGAAAATTTTTCAAAATTACACTTACTCATATATATATATATATATATATACCTTTTAATCTCTTTTAATTAATGTTGTTTGAATTTAGAAAAGTTTGTGTTTGTGTATCTAAAAGAATATTAATTTTGGTTTATACTAGCACAACCACATTTACCATTGTTGTTGTAATATGTCTATCAAATTTATTCTCATAAGTTTATTGATATCAAGGTGGAAAATGTTGTCGATCAACATATACAAACCACATTAGTAAATATAGTTGTTAGTTGACAACAAATTTGTATGGAGTGGATTGGTTGACTGCAGTTGACCATGGTTAACAAGGGTTGAGGAGGTCAATCATGGTTGACAAGGTTTAGCAACATTTGAGAGGGTTAATAGAGGTTGATCATGGTCAACCCTTAATGTACCAATTTATTACGGTTACACCAATCTAATAATGTTACATTAATGTTGGCATTGTTATATTACTACATTAATATTGACCATGTTTGACCATTGTCAACCATGGTTGAAAATGGTTCATGTTACATTTATATTAATGTTAATGTTATATTAATTTTACAAAAAATGGTTGCATTAATGGTTGAAGTGGGTTAACCGGGCTGGGCATGGTTCACAAGGTTGTTTATGGTTGAAGAGGGTCTGCCATTGTTGGTCAAGGTAGACCATGGTTGACCTTAGTTGACCTTGTTTGATAATCACTACCATGGGTGGCCAATTATTAGGATCAAATATTATGGTTGAACAATATTACATGGTGAGCATTAATGTAACACTAATGTTGTTATTGTCCATGGTTGAACAATATTACATGGTCAACATTAACGTAACACTAATGTTGACCATGGTTGAAGAGGGTTGACCCTTGTTGGTCAAGGGAGACCATGGCTAACCTTAGTTGAACATGATTAAAAATTATTGACCTCAGTTGAACATGATTGACAATGATTTCCAATGTTGGCATCCATTAACGATGATTGACGATTATTACCATGGTTGACCTTAGTTGACCATGGTTATCAATGATTACCGATGTTGTGGAGGGATTAAGGGAAAGATTATGGCTGCCCATGGTTTACCATGGTTGATGATGTTCATCAAAGATGAAGAGTGTTGACTATTAATTTTGGATTCACATGGTTGACTAAGTTTGACCAAAGTCAACCATAAATAATACGATGTGTTTTTGTTACATTAATCAAACAATGTAACATTAATATTTGCAATTGTTATATTGTTACATTAATGTTATAAAAATCGTTTCATTACTAGTTGAAGATGGCTTACCAGATTGATCATGGTTAAAGACGGTGAAGCATATTTTTTATTGAGGCTTGATTGAGATACAAAAATCACCCTCAATAACCCAAAGTTGACTATAGTCAACCATAATAACATGTTTTGAAAATTAAAATTAAAATTTCTTTATTAATGATTATTTTTTACAGGAAACTACAAACATATATTATGTTATATTGAAAAATACTATTACAATATTGTTATATATTTTATTTATTTAATAATAATATCTTTATTTTAATCTATTCTCATAATTATGAAGAATACAAAGTTTTTTTTTTTTTTATTTAGGAGAGAATTATGAAATATATGCAACTGTTTTAATTTTGAATATGGCTATGAAATATATGGAGGAGTTTTAATTCTCCATTCTAATGTAACTCTCGATAAAGCACCTCTTTTTGCATTGTATATTTGTCATCGTCTTGATAAATTGCCTTGCTTCACCTTCGCATGCACCGTTTTCTAATATTGAAAGCTAAAATTGTTAACCAATGAGGGAAAGTGCATTATTAACATATATATTTACAGAAAACATGTGTTACAGTAAAGATAACCATCCAAAACAACAGAAACGAATAGGAAGACGAGTAAAGATCATAGTACAAGTGCAAGTAAGATGACAGTGGGGGTGTTGTGCACACTCTACGTAAAATGTGTGAACAGCTGTGATTTGCAGATGATGTTAGTCTCTGTTGTTGGAGTAATAATACCCTATTTCTAAACATATTTTGAGTCATTTTTCTATAAGATTTTTCTATGAGATGATGTTAGCTTCTGTTGTTGTAGTAATAATACTCTATTTCGAAACATATCTTGAGTCGTTTTGCTATGACCTTTTCAACATTTTCAGAATGATATTTTAATATTTTGAATATTTTTTCACTGCAACTTTTTGATATTTTACAATACGTCATATATGCTTGACGACATTTTCATACTGTTATTTTCAAATATATTGTATATTTTTTCTGTACAATTTCTCATTATTTTTACGATACAAACTACATGCTTTCAAAGACTACAGAATAAGTTCGGTATATAATCGATAAGTTCGATATATGATAATCGAAGCTTTAAATGACTATCATCAAGTTTAATATTTCCTAATTAAGAACATTTAAAAATTATCTCCACTAATAGATTTTCTTTTTAATATGTGTTTTTTTAACTGGATATTGCAAAATATTAAAGTCAAATATGTGTTGCAGTTAAGGTTGGCCCTCTGCCTTTTTTTGCATTTTACTTATGCTATGATTCATTCTAAATTCTTTTGGTAACTCTACTAAAAGGATGTCAGTACGAATGGTACTGAGTCACGGATTTGTGATAGTATCAAGATTGACAATATCTCGTATAAGTCTAGAATTTGTGATCTAATGAACGTTAATGACGGTGGCAAAGGAGTTAATAGTTAATAATTTTCATATATTCCATATAATCAAATCCATAATTATAATTTTTTAAATAGTTTAAGTGAAATATGTTATATTTTAGATAAAAATCAATAAATTAACAACAATAAATATGACATCAATAATAATATATCAAATCTAAACAATACAATATTCATTATAAATAAAATAATACATATAATGAAAAATAAAATAACACTAATTTAAATTGAAAACTCTAATATTTTAAATAGAAAAATTCATAATATATTAGGAAAAATAATGGGAAAAGATCAACAACTTTTTTATTACTAGTAGAAAGTAAATAAGTTTTACACTGTTAACTTAATTCTTAATCGCCCCATTTCTAATGGAAGAATTCCACATCATTTGTAAAGTAATTCTCGGTTGCATTAGAGGAAAACTGTCACACCCCCAAGCGTGTGGTAGTCTTTCAACTGCTCTAGGCGAGGTGCGGCACCACCGAACACTTTCTTTTCACCAATACTTATGTTAGTAGACTACGCCTAACCACTTGTCCTACTTAGTTTGTGTTTTGCAACCAAGTATTATTAATGTTTCCTTTATACCAATGAAAACCCATACACATTCATTATCATCAGCAATTATACATGAAGAACACAATTGCACAGTATAAAGGGAGGGGCAACTCCCTGAACAATGAGTCTCCCTACCAATTTATTATATAATCTTTAAATATTACAAGCTTTTACAAGTATACTTGGGAAACACCAAGTTTCATACTTAGCCAAATTTACAATCTTCGGCAAACTCAATTGCCTAGCTCATCAGCGCCTCCGCACGGTCGCCGCATGACTCACCAACCCTTCGTTCACCTCGTCGCACGATCGTATTGTTTGCCCAACTTGGGCGTGCCTCCAAGTCGCCACACACGGGTGCCTCTACACGAGTCGCACCTTCGTTCACAATCTCAACACTTCACCAAAAGTCACACCGTGCAAACTTGCACGACGGGCGAGTGCTCACCCGAGCCACCCAAGAACTCGTGCCAAGTCGTCACACAAACTGGGCACCCACACCTTCGTTTCACCATCGGGCACTCGATCGCACAACCCAGGCGCCACACCCATGCACGCCCTCAACCGGTGGGCGACCTCTACCTGTGCCCTTCACCCAATCTAAGAAACAACACTTAACTCCGTCCAGCCTTGCCCAAGAATGGGCACATCACCAAACTGCGCCTTCACCTGCTGCTGCGTCCACCCTTAGTTTTGTGCCTTTCTCTTCTTCATGAGCGAATTTCTTGTGTGTTGAGTGATGGTTGAGAGATGGTTCAAATGACCTCCACCGCGTGCTAGTTTATATGAGTGGCAGGGCGAAGTCTTGGCTGCCCAGCCGACTTGCCCACACCCTCAACTCCAGTGCAATTATTTCCAAAACATCTCGTCGGCCTTCTCCAAATGCCCACACGCAAGTTCGGCCTCCATAAGTTTTAACCCATGCCTCCACGCATATAAAAAATCGTCGCTCTTCCCTCCTACGCACTTCATTATAACATAATGCCTTCGCATGCATAGGGAGAGCTCACACTTCAAGCCAGAGTGCGCGCGTAAGGACTGCAGGTCCTTACATCCTCCTCCATCTGAAGTCGTTGTCGTCCTCGACAACATACCATCCTAGTAGCCATCCACCAAGATCGTCATCAATATCTGTCTCATCCTTGGTCCATGCTGTCGACTCCTCCACATACTGCAACATATGTAGAACTTCCATCTCCATCATGTGTCGTCCCCATCGTGTGAATTGTCCTCCTCATCTGCTTGATGCCAACATCTCTCCGTGCACTTCCAGACCCCATGTTTGAACTAGTTAGGTAGCTAATCCAACTGTCATGCTCAAGCCATGAGAGTGAACATCCTTATGCCTTCACCAGTCTATCTCGGATTCTACCACATCTCGGACTCACTAAGAATCTCGCCCATGCTCGGGTCCATGGAAACTCCATCCCTTCTGCAACATGTCATGATGCTTGATGCCAAGCCATCCCTGCACCATCTATCATACCTACTCAACGTGTTTTAAGGACTCACTATCATGAGTAGCTAAAAATGAGCCCCATCTTCTATATCATCTAAGAAGATGTGGAGGGAGTAGAGCCTGAAAGCTCACCCTCACTAATCATCTCAATCCATCTGTTAGGATTTTCTATCTCCATCCTCTGTAGATAAGTGACCCGATCCTCCTCCCGGACATTCGGCCTCACTTATGCCTCATTATCATCATCATCATCCTCGACCACTTCTAGCCTTCTTGACAAATCCAAGATACTATCTGAAAGAGTACTGATGACCAACGACTGCTCGGTAGGCTTCATCTCAACCATAGACAACCACTTACTCATGTCTTCCATTCACTTCTCATCCTCCATTTTCATTACTGCCAACTCACAATCAGGCCTTGTCACTCCAATAGTTGGTACACCAATGGGTACATCTTCCCTCCCATCGTAAATGTACAGCCTCTTCAAATGTGGAATAATCATAGCATCGAATTGTTTCAAGAATTCCATTCCCAACAGAGCTTCGTGATCATCAATCCGCACTATCGTGATGTCGACCTTCCCTGTCCACTCACCTAGTGTTGTGTCCACCTTTTCAGCTACACCAAGAACACTATCGAGAGGAGAAATGACTATCTTCATCTGTTCCTTCACTGGTACAAATTTCAGCCCAATTCTTCTCGCAGTATCTTCACCCATGAAGTTGTGAGTAGCCCCACTATCCACCATAGTGAGTATATCAGCACCCCCAATCTTCATCCAAACATACTCCAAACTGTTCCTCTTAGGATCCCTCCAAGAGATCACCTCTATAGCAGCAGCAGCACCAAGTATCTGCATCATCCCCACAAAAGCTTCTTCATTCTTCGTATTAGACTGTGCAATCGCAGCCACTTTCGGTCTAGAAGGACAATTCTTCACCATATGTGATCCAGCACATATCCAAAACTTCAAGGCTTTCTTCGTCTTCGAATTATCATCCGATTTCGAAGCATCATCCTTCTTCTTCTCTTTCGACTTTTCAGACTTCTTCTTCCTACCATCAGAAGTCTCATCATAATGCTCCACCAGCCTATCGACAGCAGCAAAAGCTTCCTAAAGTGTTCTAATCCTCTACCTCTTCACTTCATTGCGTGCCCAAGGCTTCAATCCAATAATGAAATTGAATACCTTGTCCCTCTCTGCCATGTCAGGAAGTTCCAAAACCACACTTGCAAACTCCTGATGATATGTCTGAAGGTTCTCAGTCTACTTTATGAATTTTATCTTCATCCTTGCTTCCCACGTTTCATCCTGAAAACTGAAATGGGTCTGCAAAGCTTTCTTAATCTCGTCCCACGAAGTAATGTCACCAGCACTGCCATTGGCAATCTGATCCATCCTCCTTTGCCACCACATCTTAGCATCCTTTGTCAAGAACTGAGCAGCTACCTTGACCTTCGTCTCATCATCAGATAGCCCCAATCATTCCAAGCATTGCTCCATGTCCCATATAAAGTTGCCAAGAGTCCCTGCACTCCTTGTACCATCATAAGATTCTGGTTCTTTGACTTTCACATGAGGCAATCCTCCACCTGAGTTATGCCTCACAGCCTTCCTCAACACCGTGATCTCATCTCTGGCTTCATCAAGAGATTTTCGCAAGCCCACGATCTCTGCAAGACCTTGGTCTCTTGCCTCTTCAACCTCCTTGACCCTTACTTCAAGTTGTGTACACATAAGATCAGTGTACTCGTGTTGAGTCTGGAGTTCATCGAGCTCTTCCTTCATTTTCGAATTGGCCTCTTGATCTCTCTTGATCAAGTCCATCTTCTTAGTCCAAAAAGCTTCCAAGTCCTCCATCTTCTCCAACACCTTTTCAATGAATGCCATAGTAGCATCCTTCGCACCGTGACTAGACCCAGCCTGAGATTTAGCTACCATTGCTAACAGCTTCCTTCTTCTTTGCAATCTAGTTTCGACCATCCAACAGCTTCACCAAGTTGCCTGCAACCTGAACCAACCCTTGTTCCACTTGTATTTGAAATAGCTTCCTTCACCTACAAGTACCTGCTTCACTGTCTTCAATTTCCAAGTGTATCCACACCTGCACTTTGTCACGAGCAACCCTGTTCACCAGCTCCAACCGAGCTCTGATACCAACTGTCGCGCCCCCAAGCTTTCTATATTCCTTCAACTGCTCTAGGCGAGGTGCGGCACCACCGAACACTTTCTTTACACCAATAGTTATGTTCGTGGACTATGCCTAACCACTTATCCTACTTAGTTTGTGTTTCGCAACCAAGTATTATTAATGTTTCCTTTATACCAATGAACACCCATACACATTCATTATCATCAGCAGTTATACATGAAGGACACAATTGCGCAGTATAAAGGGAGGGGTAACTACCTGAACAATGAGTCTGCCCAACAATATATTATACAATCTTTCAATATTACAAGCTTTTACAAGTATACATGGGAAACTCCAAGTTTCATACTTAGCCAAATTTACAATCTTCAGCAAACTCGGTTGCCTAGTACGTCGGTGCCTCCGCATGGTCGCCACACGACTCACCAACCCTTTGTTCACCTCGTCGCACGATCGTGTTGTTTGCGCAACTTGGGCACACCTCCAAGTCGTCACACACGGGCGCCTCTGCACTAGTCGCACCTCCGTTCACAATCTCAACACTTCACCAAAAGTCACACCGTGCACACTTGCATGATGGGCGGGCGCTCATCCGAGCCACCCAAGCACCCGTGTCAAGTCGTCGCACAAACCAGTTGCCCACGCCTTTGTTTCACCGTCAGGCACTCCTTCGCACAACCCGGGTGCCACACCCATGCACGCCCTCAACCGGCGGGTGACCTCTACCCACGCCCTTCACCCAATCCAAGAAACGACACTTAACTCCATGTGCCTTGCCCAAGAATGGGTGCATCACCAAACTGTACCTTCACCTCTTGCTGTGTCCACCCTTATTTCTGCGCCTTTCTCTTCTTCATGAGTGAAGTTCTTGTGTGTTAAGTGATGGTTGAGCGGTGGTTCAAATGACCTCCACCGCTTGCAGATTTATATGAGTTGCGGGGTGAAGTCTTGGCTAACTAGCCGACTTGCCCATGCCCTCAACTCCAGCACAATTATTTCCAAAACATCTCATCGGCCTTCTCCAAACGCCCAGACACAAGGGTGGCCTCCATAAATTTTAACCCATGCCTCCACGCATATAAAAACTCGTCGCTCTTCCCTCCTACACACTTCATTATAACATAATGCCTTTGCACGCATAGGTCGAGCTCGCAGTTCAAGCCGGAGCACGCGCATAAGGACTGCAGGTCCTTACAAGAACTACCCTTTATATTTCATGAGAAGAAACCTTCAATACATTCAAGAAGAAGTCTCTATTACACAAAAAAAAAATTATATATTTGGATTCACGCATATCAATCTCTCACTTGAGGCCAAACATAAGCTTATGTGAATATTATTGCTACTAATATAGTCCCAAAAATCTCTCATCGCCTCTCTATGACACCATCCAATGCTCTAGAAATCTCCTACATATCCATTGGAAGGATCTGTAATAACACATAAGCTAGTTTCTCTTTTGTGTCTATTTTCCCCAATTGTAGGAGCCCATCATCTAGTACTTGGAAAATCCAATGATATCAAATATCAATGTGTTTTGTATTGTAGAGAAACGCGGCCTGTTTTGAAACATGGATTGCACTTTGGATATCATAATTCAATACATACTTTTCTTGCTACAAGCTGTTAAATTGGCAACTAGGGCCAAACTCCATGTGGGTTGGCTTATTTATGGCAGCTGATATTTTTATTGGATCCCTCTCGTCGAGAGGTGTAGGATTGATCCAAAGATCATCCAATTCTGATAAGTAGTTATGGAGATATGAATTTATTTTGTTTATGTAATTATTATCAAGCCGACTAGCTCTTATGTAGGATCTAGAAGTCCAACCGACGTGTCTATTCATCATCCTCATTTTAGTATAAATAGATGAGTATTTGATGTCATTTGGAATATGTATCTTTGAGGTGATCTCCTCTCCACGTCTGGGTTTTTGGAAGTAGAGAACCAAAAGATATGCTGGCCTTATGGTGATGCCCTAGTCGCAGGTCGATCTATGTAGCAAACAGAGATACCTACACGTTATTAAATGGAAATATCTCATACGCTAGAATGGAAGACATTATACGCTCAAGATGGAGGCCCCAACGCTGTCAAACCCTAGCTACAGTAAGCCGCAGGCTTATGAGGAAATCTAGACTCGGATACATGAAGACAGTTATATGTAGTTATGAATAATCTAGCACACTGTTCATGTGATAACTTATACGCAAGGTATAGAGATATTTATACGCAGCAATAAAGATCTTTGCATGGAGGATGATCTACTCAGCACACAGGCCCTAATCTACGTAGTCAAAAGGGGCTCCCATATACGCTGTACATGATGAGGAACACAGACATCGAGACAAGACACTCTTATGCTGTTCATAGATCTATACACAGTTCACACATGGATTACACGTTGTACTTGATGAGGAACGCAAACATGGAGACAAGACATTCTTACACTGTTCATAGATCTATACACAGTTCCCACATGGATTACACGCTGTACTTGATGAGGAACGCAAACATGGAGACAAGACATTCTTACACTGTTCATAGATCTATACACAGTTCACACATGGATTACACGCTGTACATGATGAGGAACGCAGACATGGAGACAACGCAGACATTGAGACATTTAAATGCTGTCATGTATACGCAGATCTCTATACATGATGTATCTGAGATCTATACACCTGATATACGCATCATGGTATACACACAGCATCATGGTAAACGCAGATCTCTATACACCATGGCAAATGCTGTCATGAAGACAATATACGCACAGTTATAGAAACCCTATACGCTGTGCAGGCAATGAAGACATCCACGCAGGCCTAATATGCTGGTCATTAAGACACTTATACGCAGAGCACAGGACAACAAAGCCGCAGTCATAATAATGGAGCTGCAGTAAGGATAATGAAGCTGCAGTCAAGGTAATGGAACCGCAGTCAAGGTTGTTTCATTAAGAAGATGAATCCGCATTTTATGTGGGATAGATCTAGGGTTTGGCTGCGTCCTCGGATAGGTTAAGGAACTGTTGAACTAAAGATTATCCATTCTCGGCATAAGCAATCATGGTATAACAAGTAGCAGTCTTGATCTTGGTGGTAGTTATGTAGCAGACTAGTCATCAGATAACAGTGAATGAGCTATTCTCTTGGATCAATGATTGTTATGACAAATGCAGCCCAGCTAGGACTCAATGATGAGATAAGGGTTCAATGAAGAGATCCGTAGCATACCGCAGTCTCAACATGTTTCAAAGAACAGAAACAAGTATCATATATATGTATGTGAGCATGATCACGATGATCCAAAGGGCAACATGATTAGACAATGAGACTGCATGCTGATGTATGAGGCGACATCAATCAGATTGCTTGCTCATGTATGAGGCGACATCAATGAGACTGCATGATGATGTATGATGCAGCATAATGGGCATGAGCAGCATGATGATGAATAGGGCTGCATAATAATGGAAGATGCAGAATAATGGGCAGCATGATGATGAAAGCAGATGAGATGGTGCTACACGGTAAGGTGTAAATGGACGAAATGGATAGGTGAAGCCGTCACCTTGGAGAATCAGTTGAAGCAGAATGTCTTCAACTGATCTCATGTATCATCGTTATAGGAGATGATCTATGCTCAGATCTAGATAAGTCAAAGTGTTGACTTCTGTTGTAAATGTACTCTCTCTCTCTTTCTCTGCTGAACTTTGAAGATAAAAGAAGAATTGATCAAGGGTTTCCCCACACGTTGTGGGGTTTGTCCCTGGCTCGTGCCATATCTTGTGTCCTCTTGTCTTGGCTTGTCTTCTGCGATTTTATATTTATGTTCTATCTGCAGTTTATTGTAATGTTGATGTGATTGCTAACTGTGAAAATTTAAATAAATTGCTCTAGCATAGAACATACCTAAACTTAACATGGTATCAGAGCTGAGGTGAAGACAATGCCCAAGCAAGAGTGAAAGAGCAAGGTAGATGTCTTGGTTATGAGTTCGGCCCTTATGCGAAGGAGTGCCCGAATGAGAGAGATGTGGGTCATCAAAGACAATGGTCGACTCTTCCTCGAAAGCAAGGAACCCCAAAATCTCTTTTATGTACCTGATTGAACCTGATGTCCGTCTCGGAAATGGAAGTAAAAGGTTACAAGGTGGCACTTATCGATGGAAAGGTACGTGTTTGAAAATAGATCTTTTAAAGATGTTTTGAGTTCAGGGTTGTATCAAGTTGCAGGAAGTCCACTAGGGACCATGTCCATTAACTCAGCACCGGAGGTCTGTGAGACAGATGGTGACTAGGATGCTTGAATTCAAAAAGAAGCATGAAGGTACATGTCTGAAAAGTACCGAAGGAAAATATTATAAGGGGACCATTCCCCTCATGCAGCAAGTTCACAGGTTTGGAACAACCCAAGGAGTTTTAGAATCATGATCAAGGAATCTCATGTATACAGGTGGAAGAAAGCCCTCTATGGCTTGAAGAAGAACACCTCGGGCATAGTATGAGAGGATTGATAGTTGTCTAATGCAGCTGAGATTCACTAGGAGTGAAACCGATCCAAACCATTACTCAAAGGTTGTGGATGATAAACCTCTCGTACCATCACCTATGTCTGACAGGTGCAAACCCTCTCATTTATAGGAGACAGAGGGAGTTGGATTCGGAATGTGGGAAGATAAGCTGCAAGCTTGTGACTACCTCAAGGATCTTAACTTTCAGAAGTTATATGATAGTGATGTCGGACCTGATTTGGGAATGCCTTTGAAATTCATAAACTCATTCGCATTGATGTTCTTGGAGAACCTCCATTCGGACATGTGTTGCAGTTAGCATGGTGAGCTCATATTTGGTTGAGCCTCACTAGATTGGTGCCCAAAATCTTCTGAATTGAGATACACTGCCGAAAATATCAAACCACATGATTATTCGAATGATGAGTGAGCAGGCAGTGTGGAGGATCACTAGAGCACTTTTCAGTGTTGGTTCTCTTTGGATTTTGCTTCGATGCAGGAAGCAGAAGGCGGTCACTATAAGCACCGCCCAGACTGAATACATGGCTACGAGTATGATCTCGTATGAAGCTGCATGGTTGCGGAATTTCTTAGCTGTTTTTGATTATTGAGTAATCCTGTATTCGACAATTGCTCCAGCGGATAGACATCAAATACTACCTTATCTGGGATATGGTAAGTCGATGATCAAGGAGGCTCCATCGCACTGAGATGATGTACAGGACAGAGCCCTGAGGAAAGACCAAATTTGTAATTCTCTCGAACGACTTGGAATCGTCGAGAGACCTTTGTAAAAGGGTCCTGCATGTTGCATACATTGAGCTCTGGGAGCTTTGGGGGGCTTGCAGTTCTAATGGAGCAACATACGACCACAGGGTGACTCACCCTTCCCTGGTGGTGCGCGTTGGAACAAGATGATTCGCTCTCTTGTGTAGCAGGATGATTAGTTCTCCTGTGAGGCCTGGATTGATGTGTTCTCCATGGCAGCTTGGATTGATTTGTTCTCCATGGCGATTGTAGCAGGATTGATGTGTTCTCCTGTGAGGACAAGATTGATTAAGTTCTCCTATCGAGGCATCCTACCCATGCAGTCTGGGACTCATGGGAAGTACCTCTCATCTGATCAATGAGCAGGGAAATGAAGTTAGGGACCATAGTAGTACCGATGGACGCATCGTTGTATCTACCGTACTCCTTACGCTAGGATGTCCTCCATTGATCTGGGATCAATGATACTGGTCTGGGACCAGTGGTACATACTCCGAGATTGACTTCGTGTCAGTGCAGTACTGGTCTGGGACCAGTGAGAGTGGTACATACTATGACGCTGACTTCGGGTCGGTTGAGACTGGTCTGGGACCAGTGGTACATGCTCTGAGACTGCGATACTGGTCTGGGACCAGTGGTAGGAGTGGTACTTACTATGAAGCTGACTTCGGGTCAGTTGAGACTGGTCTGGGACTAGTGGTATGCACTCTGAGACTGACTTCAGGTCAGTGGAGAATGATATGACTCATTCTCGATCAATTCTTCTTCTTCATAGTTCAGCGGAGATGAGCAGAGCAGAGCAGAGCCAGCAGCGCTGAGCAGAGCAGAGCCGAGCCAGCAGAGCTGAGCAGAGTAGAGCAAAGCCAGCAGAGCTGAGTAGAGCCAGCAGAGCTAGGCAGAGTAGTGCAAGGCACTAATGGCAGAGATAGTACAGTCGTACATATGGATCAGCGGATGGAGTTCTCCCTAGTTGAGAGGGAGTGTTAAATTGGCAACTAGGGCCAAACTCCATGTGGTTCGGCTTATTTATGGCAGCTGATATTTTTATTGGATCCCTCTCGTCGAGAGGTGTAGGATTGATCCAAAGATCATCCGATTCCGATAAGTAGTTATGGAGATATGAATTTATTTTGTTTATGTAATTATTATCAAGCCGACTAGCTCTTATGTAGGATCTAGAAGCCCAACCGACGTGTCTATTCATCATCCTCATTTTAGTATAAATAGATGAGTATTTGATGTCATTTGGAATATGTATCTTTGAGGTGATCTCCTCTCCACGTCTGGGTTTTTGGAAGGAGAGAACCAAAAGATACGTTGGCCTTATGGTGATACCCTAGCCGCAGGTCGATCTATGTAGGAAACATAGATACCTACATGTTGTCAAATGGAGATATCTCATACGCTAGAATGGAAGACATTATACACTCAAGATGGAGGCCCAAACGCTGTCAAACCCTAGCTACAGTAAGCCGCAGGCTTATGAGGAAATCTAGACTCGGATACATGAAGATAGGTATACGCAGTTATGAAGAATCTAGCACACTGTTCATGTGATAACTTATACGCAAGGTATAGAGATATTTATACGCAGCAATAAAGATCTTTGCATCGAGGATGATCTACTCAGCACACAGGCCCTAATACGCTGTCCAGAATACACAGGCCCTAATCTATGCAATCAAAAGGGGCTCCCATATACATTGTACATGATGAGGAACACAGACATCGAGACAAGACACTCTTATGTTGTTCATAGATCTATACATAATTCACACATGGATTACACGCTGTACTTGATGAGGAACGCAAACATGGAGACAAGACATTCTTACACTGTTCATAGATCTATACACAGTTCACACATGGATTACACGCTGTACTTGATGAGGAACGCAAACATGGAGACAAGACATTCTTACACTATTCATAGATCTATACACAGTTCACACATGGATTACACGCTGTACATGATGAGGAACGCAGACATGGAGACAACGCATACATTGAGACATTTAAATGCTGTCATGTATACATAGATCTCTATACATGATGTATCTGAGATCTATACACCTGATATACGCATCATGGTATACACACAGCATCATGGTAAACACAGATCTTACACCATGGTAAATGCTGTCATGAAGACAATATACGCACAGTACACTGTGCAGGCAATGAAGACATCCACGCAGGCATAATATGCTGGTCATTAAGACACTTATACGCAGAGCACAAGAAAACAAAGCCGCAGTCATAATAATAGAGCTGCAGTAAGGATAATGAAGCTACATTCAAGGTAATGGAACCGCAGTCAAGGTTGTTTCATTAAGAAGATGAATCCACATTTTATGTGGGATAGATCTAGGGTTTGGCCACGTCCTCGGATAGGTTAAGGAACTGCTGAAGTAAAGATTATCCATTCTCGGCATAAGCAATCATGGTATAACAAGTAGCAGTCTTGATCTTGGTGGCAGTTCTGTAGCAGACTAGTCATCGGATAACAGTGAATGAGCTATTCTCTTGGATCAATGATTGTTATGACAAATGCAGCCCAGCTAGGACTCAATGATGAGATAAGGGTTCAATGAAGAGATCCGTAGCATACCGCAGTCTCAACATGTTTCAAAGAACAAAAACAAGTATCATATATATGTATGTGAGCATGATCACGATGATCCAAAGGGCAGCATGATTAGACAAGGAGACTGCATGCTAATGTATGAGGCGGCATCAATGAGACTGCTTGCTGATGTATGAGGTGGCATCAATGAGACCGCATGATGATGTATGATGCAGCATAATGGGCATGAGCAGCATGATGATGAATAGGGCTGCATAATAATGGAAGATGCAAAATAATGGGCAACATGATGATGAAAGCAGATGAGATGGTGCTACACGGTAAGGTGTAGTAAATGGACGAAATGGATAGGTGAATCCGTCACCTTGGAGAATCAGTTGAAGCAGAATTTCTTCAACTGATCTCATGTATCATCGTTATAGGAGATGATCTATGCCCAGATCTAGATAAGTCAAAGTGTTGACTTCTGTTGTAAATGTACTCTCTCTCTCTTTCTCTACTGAACTTTGAAGATAAAAGAAGAATTGATCAAGTGTTTCCCCACACGTTGTGGGGTTTGTCCCTGGCTCGCGCCATATCTTGTGTCCTCTTGTCTTGGCTTGTCTTCTGCGATTTTATATTTATGTTCTATCTGCAGTTTATTGTAATGTTGATGTGATTGCTAACTGTGAAAATTTAAATAAATTGCTCTAGCATAGAACATTCCTAAACTTAACACAAGCCCAATGCTTATAAGAACCTCCTCATCCAAATAATTTCCTTGCATCCTTCAGTAGTTGCATTATAATTAACCTTGTAATAGAAAGAGCCACCACCTTTTGTAATATCCATACACATGAAATTGAAACTCTTGCAAATGTACACATGTAACCTGTTGTGGATTATTTTAGAATCCATGTCACCTACCATATCAACATGTGTAAATCATTCCAATAAGGAAGAAATGCCTTGAAAGAACAAATAATAACGAATTTAAGATTTAATATATCTTGAAATCCATTTAAATACACTCTAATGCTCCTTCCCTAGATTATTGAGAAACCTACATACCACTCCCACTAAATGTGTAATGTTAGGATGAGCACATACAATTGCATACAGTAAGACTCCTACTCCTAAAGCGTATGGAATATTGGACATTTCTTGTGTTTCTTCAATACTAGATGGGAACTGATTAGTCATTAATTTGAAATGAGATGCAAGTAGTGTACATACAGGTTTTGTTTTATCTATAGAAACATTTCCAATACATTTTAAAGGTTTTTCTTTTGTTTTATACATAATTTCTTCTTTCTTTTTTTACATATAATTTTCATGCCCAAAAATTCTTGCTACTACTAAATTATTCATTGCCAAGGCATGGTTTAGCTCTTTTTTTTATTTATTAATCATCAATCATTTTTTAAGAAATGAACATGTCATCAACATATAATAACAATATCATGAAATTGCTATTTTCATCTCCTTTAATGTGTATACAATAATTTGCATTTAATATTTTAAAATCATTATCAAGAATAATAGATTCAAACTTTTTATATCATGGATGTGGAGCTTGTTTCAACCCATATACTCTTCTTAAACCTTCAACCCAATTTTTCTTTACCATTTTTTGCAAAACCTTATGTTGATTCCATAGATATCTCCTCTTCTAAATCTCCATGTAGAAAGGTTGTCTTAACATATAGTTGCTCAAGTTGCAAATATAGAGTAGCTGCAAGACCAAGAACTACTAGTATCGATGTCATTTTAAGAACTAGGTAAAAAAATTATTTAAATTAAGTACCTTGTTCATGTCAAAATCCATTCACCACTAGTGTTGCTTTGAACCCTTGTTTAGTTTTCTTTCCTTCATGTTTTATTTGGCACACCCACTTATTCTTTAAGATTCTTCTCCCTTGGGGTCATTTAACCAAATGTTGTGTTTTATGGACATGTAGGGATTGTATCTCCTCTTGCATAACATTTTTCCACTTTATATCATTTTCTCATGCAACTTTGATTTTAAGGTGTAGAGAGTGCCTATTTTCTTCCCTTTTGCAAAAAATAATGAACCTTTTAGAATTTTCCATCCACCCTTGCCAAATATTGTTTTATAACTTTCATCATCTAGCTTTCCAACTGAAATCAATTCCACTCTAATATTTGGTACATGTTTGACCTACTTAAGAAATAAACTATAAACATCTTTTGTCTTTATTAGAACATCTCTTATTCCTTCAATATTACAAAGACTTTTGTTTTGCAAGTTAACCTTACCCATATTACCTTGTGTATAGGAAATACAAATTTCTCTCTTTGGTGTCGCATGATAGGAGGCTCTAGAATTTAAAATCAAATCATTATCTTGACTAGATATATAAAGGGATGCATCATTATAAGTAACATTACTGAATACCTCAACTTCTCTTTACATGGAAGTACTTTCTTCATTAATATTGTTATTGTTGGCCACAATTTTCTCCTTTTGCTTCTTCTTTAATATTAAGCAATCCCATTCGATATGCCCAAGTTTCCTTGAATGGTAGTAGTTTATTCCTCCATTCCTGTACTTTGACTTCCTTTTAAACATTGAACTCCTTGATTTCCTCCTATTAGGTTGTCTTCCATGATCAACAAGAGTTAATGCCTCCATATCCAGTATTTCTTCTCCCATATATTTTTTTAACATTTCATCATTTAATAAAATGGTAGAAACATATGCAGAGATTAATTGACCTCTTCGTATTGCATTACTTATGGTGATAGCCAAGTTCTGCAAACTATCAAGCATAAATCTTTAATACGAACATATACTTAAAAATATATTAATAATAAAAAAATCATTTTAATTTGCATGATAAAATGTATTGATTAACATGTTATTTAAATTATTCTAATTTCAATCACATATATTATATATCATTTTAAAACAATTATGTATATATCACGAAGAAATTAAGTTTTATGGTTAAAACATTTATTTGGTCCTACATATATTTTATTTAGCGTTCAAAAATACAATTTAAACAATAAAAAAACAACACATTATATTTTTCACTGTAAAGAAGTTTGCACTAGAAAAAATTTGATCCCTCTTGACTCATGTTAGATTTGTACTTAAAATAAATCTATATTGATATCCATAAATCAATGAACTTTGTGTAAATCAACAAAATTCATGGAAATAAAATTTTTCATTTATATTTATATAATTAATTGCAAAAAAAAATGATCTTTCTAAATATTGAAGAATTTTAAATAAAAATGATCTTTTTAAATATATGATAACTATTAAATTTAAAAAAAATAGCCTACAATCACGGTTATTTTTCCTTCCCATTTAGAAAGTTGAAACTATTGAGTGTGGAAACTTATCACATTTCCCGGTCAAGTCGGGGAAACAAATGCAGGATGTTTTGAATGGTGTTTAGATCACCCACTTGAAGTTAAATACTCGTATGGTATGAGTAGATTACTAAATGTTGAAACAATTGAGTGTGGAAACTTATCACATTGCCCCGGTCAAGCCGGGGAAACAAATGCAGGATGCTTTGAATGGTGTTTACATCACCCACTTAGAAGTTAAGTATTTGTATGGAATGAGTAGATTCCCCGTCTAGAAGATTGGACTTGTGAGAGGTGATGTCTCTTTCTGTATTGCTTTCCCAACGGTCTGGTCATACCTTCAAACTTGGAAGCCTCAAGGCTCACTTCCAGTCGGAGGTCACGTCTCTTTCGATATCGCTATTGCTTTCCCAGTGGTCTGGTCATACCATGAAACCAGAAAGCCTTATATGCATTTGGATTCTCAAAAACATTTCACCAGTCAAAATGGGCGGTTTTAACATTGTAAAACATTTAGTTGGAGGATTTTGATAAATGGCTTGTTGTTTCTGTGATTTGTTATAAATATTATAAGCGTTCGACTAACAAAGTTTTCCACGACTAACATTTTCTAACACTACTCACATCCAACTAAAATTCATACAAGACCAGTCAAATCCACACAGCCATTTACAATGAGGTTGTCCACCACATGAAGACTAAGACTAGTCTTTAAAAAAGTGAAATGCAAATGGTCATGAAATATTCTCGTAGCTACCAATGGTTGTGAATCCTCGGCTCGGCGCGCTAATTTCATTTTCTTATAAATACGGGATGGATCTAATCATTCTAATGTGTACATATTTTGTATCTCCAGGGTATAACAGCTGCAGAAGAAGAAGAGGCCGCGTTGTGTTTAGTGGCCGACAACCTTTCCACATGTCTGGATTGTCGCACAATAATGGATTTCCTTTGATCTATAATAGATTTGTTTTGTCTGTAAGTTCATAGGATAGCAGGTTTTTCTGTGTGGGTGTAGAATTTTCATGATTGATTATTTGGAAATTTTGTATTTGAGCTGCTGAATAAATAAAGTGTGGACTAATTTTAATTTTAGCAGTAGTTGAAATTGACTAAAATTTTAATTGGATGATTTTAATTGGTTGCTTTTAAATACCTCATTATTTTTATATAAAATATAAACAAAGAACAAAATTATTACTAATTTTATTTATTAGGTAGATAGATGTGTTTAGGTAGATATATGTGTTTACATTTGAATGGATTTTTTTTATTATATAAAATATTAACAAAATCATTATTAATTTTATTTATATTTGTTGATAGATGTGTTTACATTTAGATAGAGTTTTTTATATTTTCAATTTAATTGTTAATTATCAACAGTTATTAGGTAAAAATGTCAATTGGGATTATTTTTTTTATGGCTAAGAGAAATCACTGTTATTTTTAAGTCAATGTTAAATTTATTTAATTTTTTACTATTTACATAATAAATGTCTTTATTAGTTTAATTAAGAAAAACTCTAATTTATTTACTCTTTCATATTTATATATATAGAGAGAAATATGATATTATATATATATATATATATATATATATATATATATATAGAATACAAGGAAAAATATTTATAATACTAAGTTTCATATATTTTTATTAGTGAATTGTAATATATACAAGTTAAATATCTATTAATATTTATAAATCTATTAAATTTATCAACATAGTCTAGTTGCTATGTCTGATGTGATATTTTAATGTATGATGTGATATTTTGAAATGAGTTTTATTACAGATATACTAATGCAACGTTCTAAGTTAAAGATGTTAATTTAAAATTTAAATATTTTTATATTAAATTTTATTAATAATATCCATGGTTTTGGCTTTAACCTTTTAAGATGTTTCTTAACTCAAAATTACATTATTTCAATATTTTTTTACAGAGACCGTGTATATCAATTTTATAAAAGTGATAATCTTATAAAAATTAGTCACCTTATGTTATTTCAATATTTTTATAAGGACACTCTATATTAATCTTATAAAAGTTTGTGGCAAATATTAATAATGATGGATTAGTGTTTTAAGTTTAATAATTACTTGTTTTATAATTTAATTATTAATTATGATTATTTTAACTTGAATGCTCAATGTAATATAATATTTAATAATAAAAAAATATAAAAATTCACAATACCAATAATTTTAAGTATGCTTTTTTGTAGTGTATTTGAAGTTTTTAATGTTGTCAATAATTTTTAATAATACATTATTTTATAAATATTATTAGTGTTTTTTAGATCTATAAGGTTTTATTTTAGAAAAAAATTATCAAAAATAGTTAATGTGATTTTAATTGGTAAGCCTTGGGCAACTAGTTTGAAGTGTTGTGGAGATGAAAATATAGTTATTAATATCATAGGCATCTTTATAGTAAAAAGTGAGATATGTTTCATTCATAAATATTTTGTTAGTGAAAGTGTTGAAGATATAGCTCCAATATCCACTCACATCTTATTCTCCAATAAATTCATATATAATCAAGTCAAAATCAACAAGTGTGATTCATAGAAAAATGTTGGAACTTAAAAGCACAAAAAGTCATAAAAAGCATTTTTGTTATGCAATTTAGTTAAGAAATTTAATTAATTTCAAAAACATATTTGTCATGCTTTATTTTCTTTCCAACGGTAATGTTAATGTGAAAATTTTTCAAAATTACAATTACTCATATATATATATATACATATACCTTCTAATCTCTTTTAATTAATGTTGTTTGAATTTAGAAAATTTTGTGTTTGTGTATCTAAAAGAATATTAATTTTTTTTATTAGTGGTTCATACTAGCACAACCATATTTACCATTGTTGTTGTAATATGTCTATCAAATTTATTCTCATAAGTTTATTGATATCAAGGTGGAAAACGTTGTCGATCAACATATAACAACCACATTAGTAAATATAGTTGTTAGTTGACAACAAATTTGTATGGAGTGGATTGGTTGACTGCAGTTGACCACGGTTAACAAGGGTTAAGGAGGTCGATCATGGTTGACAAGGTTTAGCAACATTGGAGAGGGTTAATAGAGGTTGATCATGGTCAACCCTTAATGTACCAATTTATTACTGTTACATCAATCTAATAATGTTAAATTAATGTTGGCATTGTTATATTACTACATTAATATTGACCATGTTTGACCATTGTCAACCATGGTTGAAAATGGTTCATGTTACATTTATATTAATGTTAATGTTATATTAATTTTACAAAAAATGGTTGCATTAATGGTTGAAGTGGGTTAACCGGGTTGGGCATGGTTCACAAGGTTGCTTATGGTTGAAGAGGGTCTGCCATTGTTGGTTAAGGTAGACCATGGTTGACCTCAGTTGACCTTGTTTAATAATCACTACCATGGGTGGCCAATTATTAGTGTTGGGTATACGACCAAAGTCCCACATTGACTAGAGGTGGGGAAGATCATGGATATATAATGATGGACAAATATCTCCATTGGTATGAGGCCTTTTGGGGTAAGTCCAAAAGCAAATCCATGAGGGCTTAGGCCCAAAGTGGACAATATCATACCATTGTGGAGATATGTGGTGTCCAGAGTCCTTACAAGTGGTATCAGAGCCACGCCCCAAAGTTAGCCAAGTGGATGAATCCTCAGAATACCGAACGAAGGTGGTGGGCCCTGGTAATATCACGATGGGATCCGTGGATGAGCTCGGTTAGACAGGCGGTGTGCTCCAGATTCTTCATGGACGTGTCCTAGTCCCAACACGGTGAAGAGGAGTTGACCTGGGATAGAGCAAGCTCTCGAGGTAGGTGGTGCTCCATGTAAGGCGTGTGCTTCCAACGCATTGGAGCAGAGAATCCTGGTTGGTAGAGAGTGGATGGATGGATAATCGTTTGAGGGGAGGCTCGATGGTCCTTTGTTCGAGGGGAGGATTGTTGGGTATACGACCAAAGTCCCACATTGACTAGAGGTGGGGAGGATCATCGATATATAAGGATGGACAAATATCTCCATTGGTATGAGGCCTTTTGGGGTAAGTCCAAAAGCAAATCCATGAGGGCTTAGGCCCAAAGTGGACAATATCATACCATTGTGGAGATATGTGGTGTCCAGAGTCCTTACAATTATGATCAAATATTATGGTTGAACAATATTACATGGTGAGCATTAATGTAACACTAATGTTGTTATTGTCCATGGTTGAACAATATTACATGGTCAACATTAATGTAACACTAATGTTGACCATGGCACTAATGTTGACCATGGCTAACCATGGTTAAACATTACTGAGCATGGTGAACCATGCAATCTTACAAGTTACATTAGTGTTAATGACAATGCTATATTAGTGCTACAAAAAGGATACATTAATGGTTAAATAAGGTTAAGGGGTTTGACCATGGTTGAAGAGGGTTGACCCTTGTTGGTCAAGGGAGACCATGGTTAACCTTAGTTGAACATGATTAAAAATGATTGACCTTAGTTGAACATGATTGACAATGATTTCCAAGGTTGGCATCCATTAACCATGATTGACAATTATTAGCATGGTTGACCTTAGTTGACCATGGTTATCAATGATTACCGATGTTGTCGAGGGATTAAGGGAAAGATTATGGCTGACCATGGTTTACCATGGTTGATGATGTTCATCAAAGATGAAGAGTGTTGACTATTAATTTTGGATTCACATGGTTGACTAAGTTTGACCAAAGTCAACCATAAATAATACGATGTGTTTATGTTACATTAATCAAACAATGTAACATTAATATTTGCAATTGTTATATTGTTACATTAATGTTATAAAAATGGTTTCATTACTAGTTGAAGATGGCTTACCAGGTTAATCAGGGTTAAAGATGGTTGAGCATATTTTTTATTAAGGCTTGATTGAGATACAAAAATCACCCTCAATAACCCACAGTTGACTATAGTGAACCATAATAACATGTTTTGAAATTTTAAATTTAAATTTCTTTATTAATG
Organism: Pinus tabuliformis; assembly: GCA_031772625.1. Classification (NCBI taxonomy): domain Eukaryota; kingdom Viridiplantae; phylum Streptophyta; class Pinopsida; order Pinales; family Pinaceae; genus Pinus; species Pinus tabuliformis. Next base: position 411,179,233 of record CM062820.1, read on the forward strand.
ATTATTTTTTACACGAAATTACAAACATATATTATGTTATATTGAAAAATACTATTACAATATTGTTATATATTTTATTTATTTAATAATAATATATTTATTTTAATCTATTCTCATAATTATGAAGAATACCAAGTTTTTTTCTTGAATATAGGAGAGAATTATGCAATATATGCAACTGTTTGAATTTTCAATATGGCTATGAAATATATGGAGGAGTTTTAATTCTCCATTCTAATGTAACTCTTGATAAAGCACCTCTTTTCGCATTGTATATTTGTCATCGTGTTGATAAATTGCCTTGCTTTACCTTCGCATGGACCGTTTTCTAATATTGAAAGCTAAAATTGTTAACCAATGAAGGAAAGTGCATTATTAACATATATATTTACAGAAAACATGAGTGACAGGAAAGATAACCATCCAAAACAACAGAAACGAATAGGAAGACGAGTAAAGATGTAACCAAAAAAGTTGATCATAGTACAAGTGCAAGTAAGATGAAAGTGGGGGTGTTGTGCACACTCTACGTAAAATGTGTGAACAGCTGTGATTTGCAGATACGTTAGTTTCTGTTGTTGGAGTAATAATACCGTATTTCTAAACATATTTTGAGTAATTTTTCTATAAGATTTTTCTATGAGATGATGTTAGCTTCTGTTGTTGTAGTAATAATACTCTATTTCGAAACATGTCTTGAGTCGTTTTGCTATGACTTTTTCAACATTTTCATTTTCAGAATGATAATTTTAAAATTTTTTCAGTGCATCATTTTGATATTTTACGACATTTTCATACCGTTTTTTTCGTTTTAATTAAATATATTGTATATTTTTTTCTTCAATTTCTCAATATTTGTACGATACAAACTACAGACTACAGAATAAGTTCGATATATGATAATCGAAGCTTTAAATGATTATTATCAGATAGAATGTGAACAAGATTGAATAGAAGGAGATGTAGCTAACAGGTGTGGTCTTCACTTGGAGACTACATTCACAATAACAGAGAGATCACTCTCGTACACTTTATTATCATCAATGAAAAGATTACATCATTAAATATAACTCTGGAAATCAGGAAGTTGCAACCACACTCTTAAACTCTAGGAACAAATCCTAAACTAAGGAGATACGTTACAACTATGTAACCATTTCTCCATTAATACAAAATAATATTAATTATTTTCAACTCCCCCCCTTAATGGAGAAAGGGTTCTCCTGAACTCCTAATATCCCTCTAAACAATTCAAATTTCACTCGTGCAAGAGGCTTTGTAAAAATATCAGCCATATTGTCACAAATTTTACAATATTCAATAACAATTTCTTTTGACTGTATTTTCTCTCTAACAAAATGGAACTGAGTGTCTATATGTTTGGTGTTTTTGTGAAACACTGGATTGTATGCCAATTTAATGGTGCTCTGGTTGTCGCTTTTGATGGAAGTGAAATTCTTCTGTTCTTTTCCTGCATCTTTGAGAAGCCTTCTCAACCAGATCGCTTCACATGTCGCTGCACACAATGCTTGATACTCAGCTTCACACGAAGACAAAGCTACAGTAATCTGCTTCTTACTGCTCCATGCTATGACCCCAGATCCTATGTTGAATGTGTAACCTGTGATGGACCTCCGATCATCCAAGTTACCTACCCAGTCTGAGTCTGAAAAACCTACTAGAGTAACATCAGATGCGTCAGTGTATAAAATACCATAATCAACAGTACCACAAAGATACCTCAACACGCTTTTTGCTGCTACCCAGTGACTTTCAAGCGGTTTCGACATGAATTGGCTCAACATACTAACAGAGTATGCCAAGTTAGGTCTGGTTGTTGTAAGATATATCAAGTTGCCAACCAGCTGTCTGTACATTGTAGCATCAACCTCTTTAGTTCCATCGTCACTACTCAACTTCAGATTCTGCTGCAAAGGTGTCACTGCTGATCTACACTGATCCATACCAAACTTTTCTAACAAATTCCTGGCATACTTCCCTTGGGTAAGAAATGTTTGCCCAGTATCTCTGCATTCTTCTAATCCCAAACAGTAATGAAGACTTCCGAGATCTTTCATCTCAAAAACTTGTGCCATAAGCCTTTTGATTCCTCTGAATAAGTCATCTGCATCTCCTGTTATAATCATGTCATCCACATACAAAGAAATCAAAATAATCTACCCGTGATTATTGTACTTGGTATACAAATTTGGGTCATTTAAACTTCTATGAAAGCCATGCTCTAAAAAGAAAGAATCAACCTTTTCGTACCAAGACCTGGGTGCTTGCTTTAAACCATATAAAGCCTTTTTCAATCTGCAAACAAGATGTTCCTGCCCCTTCTTTACAAATCCTTCTGGTTGTACTAAGTAAATTTCCTCTTTAACATCAAGCTAGTGTAATTCCCAATTACATTTGGTAGCTAAAGCAATAAGCATTCTGATTGTATTTAACTTTGCTACAGGTGCAAAAGTATACTTACAATCTATACCTTCCTGCTGTGAATATCCTTTTGCAACCAGCCTAGCTTTTAATTTCTCTATACTTCCATTTGCATTCATTTTTGGTTTAAACAACCATTTACATCCTATGGGTGTTTTATTCTTAGGCAGCTCAACTAAATCCCAAGTATCATTTCTAATAATTGATTCCATCTCTTCATTCATTGCAGCTCTCCACTCCTTAAATTGACTAGCTTCTTTGTAATTAGTGGGCTCTACAATGTTCAAAAATTTTGACATCAAAGCATAGTCTCTCAATTTTAATGGTAATTGAGTCTTCCTACCTGATCTCCTTGGTAGGGGACTTACCTCAAATTTGTTTTCTTCTGCTATAATTCGGTTTGCATTATCACCTTCTTGTTGTTCTTCTTTTTTCTCTTCTTTCTGCTCCTGCTCTCTTTCATCCTCGTTGCTTTCCTCCAACAACAATGGAATGTGCCAATCATCACCAATGTCATCTTTCCCTTCCTATACCTGTTCATGAAACACTACATCCCTGCTTGCAAATGGCTTACGAGACTCAGGATTGAATAATTTATATGCTTTAAATTCTGTGCCATAACCAACAAAGATGCATCTAACTGCTTTAGGGTCTAATTTCTTTCTATCAGCTTTGGGTATATGGGCAAATGCTTTTGACCCAAATACTCTTAGATGGTTTACTGCTGGTTTAAATCCATATAGAGCTTCAAAAGAGGTTTTGAAGCCAAGATACCTGGTAGGACTTCTGTTCTTCAAATATACAGCAGTGTTAATAGCCTCTGCCCAAAAGCTATTAAACAGACCCTTACCTTGTAACATGCTCCTTGCGCACTCCACCAAGGTTCTGTTTTTGCGCTCCGCAACTCCATTTTGCTGTGGGGTGTGTGGCACTGTATACTGCTAAACAATCCCGTGAGATTTGCAGAATTTCATGAATTCCCTTAGCTTGTATTCTCCCCCTTGATCAAATTGGAGAATTTTTATACTCTTACCAAACTGTTTTTCCACCAAGGTTTTAAATTCTGTAAAGCACTAGAAAGTCTGACTTTTCTTGTTCAAAAAATAAACCCATGAATATCTAGTGCAGTCATCAGTAAATAACATAAAATAATATGCTCCTCCTAGCGACCTTGTCTGAATAGGTCCACATACATCAGTGTGCACTAGTTCTAAAATATTTGTTTCCTTCCTCATATCATGCATAGGAAACTGTTCTCTATGCATTTTTCCTAAGGCACAACCATCACAATTTAACTAAATATTACGAAAGATAGGGAGCCCCTCAAACATACCTTTCTTCTGCAATAACATGAGGTCCTGCAAATTCAAGTGACTTAACCTCTGATGTCAGAGTTGTTTGGATGTTGATCCTCCTGCAACCATGGTTTGCTTTGGTATACTTTTTGCATCCACTTTGTATAGGCTTCCAACTCGCATGCCTGTTGCAACTATTTCCTTCCTGCAATCCTTTATCACACAATGAGTCTTAAAGAACTCGACTTGCATATCTTGATCACCCATCATGGATACAGATATCAGATTTTTCTTAATTCCAGGTACATATAAAACATTTTTAAGGTGACTAATTTTTCCATTTGGTAACTTAACTGAAATCACCCCATAACCTTTAATCTCATATCCACTATCATCTCCTAGGTATATTTTTGATCCATTTATACTTTCTTCAAGACTATCAAAAAATTCCTTTTTACCTGTCATGTGAGAGGATGCTCCGGAATTGACATACCAAATATTGTCCTCATTAGATGCTGAAAGGGCATAGTCAACTGTGAACAGTCGAAATTCATGACTGAAGTCTTTATCTTCTTCTTCAACAAAGTATCATCTGTGCTTTGCATTTGCCTGCTTCCTCTTTGCATCATCAGCCTACTTCTTATAACATTCACTCTGTATATGACCCTTCTTTCCACAATAATAACATTTCTTATCAGAATGATTTGCAAGCATACCTTTATGTGAATGTGAATTCTTATGTGATGTTCCTCCTTTCTGCTTTGATTGTTGCTGTGACTGCTTTCCTCTGAATGATCGTCGTTTCGCCATCAGCGCAAGATCATCACTCTGGGGGTTCAAGTTCTGCCGCCGCTCCTCCTCTTGCTGCAAGATCCTTGTCAGATCATCAAATGTGGGCACTTTCTCCCTTGCTGCCAATCCAGTGATGAATGTTTGAAATTCATCTCACATCTCGTTCAGTGTGATTCCGACAAGATCAGGGTCAGACACCATCACTCCAATGTTCCCCAATCCGTCTTTCACATATTTGATTCGCGCAACAAATGCTGCAGCAGTCTCATTTTCGTTCATCCTCATCGAAAATAGCTTGCTTTTAAGTGCCAAGACTCGGCTTGTGTTCTGGGTTTGATACAGATTTTTGATGGTCGTCCAGATCTCCGCGGACATTTTACAGTCTTTGATGTGCGCAATAACGTTGTCCTTCACAGACATTTTCAGCAAAACTTTCGCCTTGTTCTCTTGTTTATCCCAATCTTGCTCCTGCGTCCCAGCATTCGGCTTCTTCTCATTGCCTGTAACTATGGACCAAGCATTCACACCCTCAAGCAAGGTCTGGATCTTAAACTTCCACTTCGTGAAGTTAGATCCATCAAGTTTACCAGACTCGTGAAGGTAAGATTCCATCATATTACTCATTTTGATCAGATCTACAAAAATGAATCTACCCAACAGCAAAAAACGATACCTGTCAGATCGATCTATCACTTCTGCCACCTATCTACAGTGTCTGGCAATCCCTCTCCGATGATCAAATTCAGCGTTTTCGATAGAGCCGAAGAATTGATCTGATCAAAATTAATCCGATATGCCTCTCCCGGATAGATCTGCAACTTCGCCGATTTGCACCCCTCGCAAATCGCCAAACGAAGATGAGGCTTCTCGCAGATCCCCTTGAAGGTAGATTGGCGCGTCCCTGTGCATATCGGTGCATTCCCGAGCTAAAAAACCGTGCCAAGGAAAAATCGCTTAGAGTAAAATTTGCTAACACGATTAATCCATGAAATTCCGTGCCAATTGGGTGTTCTGGCACTCTGGCGCGATTAATATCCTAACAATCGTGCCAATTCCACCTCCTGGCGCTACTGTCAGTGTGAAAAGCGCGCCAATTCCCTTCTACTCAGAAAAAAAAAAAAAAATTCTGAGTCTGAGCCAGGTGTTCTGCAGCCCACCTGCTCAATTGAGCACAGAGCTCTTGTGTACACGCGGCCACAGAGGCACTTCAAGCCACACAGGCAATTCTACCACACAGGAAAGCTAGCTACAAAGGCACTTCAGCCACAAAGGTGATAAAAGATCAGGCTCACCTAATCTGAGCTCTGATACCAAGATAAAATGTGAACAAGATTGAATAGAAGGAGATGTAGCTCACAGGTGTGGCCTGCACCTAGGGACTACACTCACAAAAGTAGAGAGATCACTCTCGTACACTCTATTATCATCAATGAAAAAATTACATCCTTAAATTCAACTTTGGAAATCAGGAAGTTGCAACCACACTCCTAAACTCTAGGAACAAATCCTAAACTAAGGAGATACGTTACAACTATGTAACCATTTCTCCATTAATACAAAATAATATTAATTATTTTCAACTTCATCAAGTTTAATATTTCCTAATTAAGAACATTTAAACATTATCTCCACTAATAAGTATTTTTTTTTAATATGTGTTTTTTAATTGGGCATTGCAAAATATTAAAGTCAAATATGTGTTGCAGTTAAGGTTGGTCCTCTGGTGTTTTTGCCTTTTACTTATGCTATGATTCATTTTAAATTTTTTTGGTAACTCTACTAAAAGGATGTCAGTACGAATGGTACTAAGTCACGGATTTGTGATAGTATCAAGATTGACAATATCTTGTAGAAGTCTAGAATTTATGATCTAATGAACGTTAAATAGTAGTTAATAAGTTTCATGTATTTCATATAATCAAATCCATAATTATAATTTTTGAAATAGTTTAAGTGAAATATGTTATATTTTAGATAAAATTCAATAAATTAACACAATAAATATGACATCAATAATAATATATCAAATCTAAACAATACAATATTCGTTATAAATAAAATAATACATATAATAAAAATAAAATAACACAAATTTAAATTTAAAATCTTAATATTTTGAATAGAAAAATTCATAATATATTAGGAAAAATAATGGGAAAAGATCAGCAATTCTTTTATTACTAGTAGAAAGTACATAAGTTTTAGATTATTAACCTAATTCTTAATAGCTTCATCTCTAATGGATGAATTCCACATTATTTGTAAAGTAATTCTCGGTTGCATTAGAGGAGAAGTATCCTTTATATTTCAGGAGAAGAAACCTTCAATACTTTCAAGAAGAAGTCTCTATTACACACACAAAAAAAATTATATATTTGGATTGAGGCATATCAATCTCTCACTTGAGGCCAAATATAAGCTTAAATGTGAATATTATTGCTACTAATATTGTCCCAAAAATCTCTCATTGCCTCTCTATGACACTAGCCAATGCTCTAGAAAGCTCATACATATCCATTGGAAGGATCTTTGATAACACATAAGTTGGTTTCTCTTTTGTGTTTATTTTCTGCAATTGTAGGAGCCCATCATCTAGTACTTGGAAAATCCAATGATGTCGAATATCAATGTGTTTTGTATTGTAGAGAAACGTGGCCTGTTTTGAAACATGGATTGCACTTTAGATACCATAATTCAATACATACTTTTCTTGCTACAAGCCCAATTCTTATAAGAACCTCCTCATCCAAATAATTTCCTTGCATCCTTTAGTAGTTGCATTATACTTAGCCTTGTAATAGAAAGGGCCACCACCTTTTGTAATATCCATACACATGAATTTGAAACTCTTGCAAATGTACACATGTAACCTATTGTGGATTCTTTTAGAATCCATGTCACCTGCCATATCAACATGTGTAAATCATTCCAATAGGGAAGAAATGCCTTGAAGGCACAAACAATAATGAATTTAGGATTTAATATATCTCGAAATCCATTTAAATACACCCTAATGCTCCTTCGCTAGATTATTGAAAAACCTACTTACCACTCCCATTGAATGTGTAATGTTAGGATGAGTGCGTACAATTGCATACAGTAAGACTCCTACTCCTGAAGCGTATGGAATATTGGACATTTCTTGTGTTTCTTCAATACTAGATGGGAACTGATTAGTCCTTAATTTGAAATGAGATGCAAGTAGTGTACATACAGATTTTTTTTTATCTATAGAAACATTTCCAATACATTTTAAAGGTTTTTCTTTTGTGTTATACATAATTTCTTCTTTCTTTTTTACATATAATTTTCATCCTAAAAAATTCTTTCTACTACTAAATTATTCATTACCAAGGCATGGTTTAGTTTTTTTTTCTAATTTATTAATCATCAATTATTTTTTAAGCAATCAACATGTCATCAACATATAATAACAATATAATGAAATTGATATTTTCATCTCCTTTAATGTGTATACAATAATTTGCATTTAATATTTTAAAATCATTATCAAAATAATAGATTCAAACTTTTTATATCATGGATGTGGAGCTTGTTTCAACCCATATACTCTTCTTAAACCTTCAATCCAATTTTTCTTTACCATTTTTCTCAAAACCTTATGTTGATTCCATAGATATCTCCTCTTCTAAATCTCCATGTAGAAAGGTTGTCTTAACATCTAGTTGCTCAAGTTGCAAATATAGAGTAGCTGCAAGATCAAGTACTACTAGTATTGATGTCATTTTAAGAGCTAGGTAAAAAAATTATTTAAAGTAAGTACCTTGTTCATGTCAAAATCCATTCACCACTAGTTTTGCTTTGAACCCTTGTTTAGTATTCTTTCCTTCATGTTTTATTTGGCACACCCACTTATTCTTTAAGTTTCTTCTCCCTTGGGGTCATTTAACCAAATCTTGTGTTTTATGGACATGTAGGGATTGTATCTCCTCTTGCATAACATTTTTCCACTTTATATCATTTTTTCATGCAACCTTGATTTTAAGGTGTAGAGAGTGCCTATTTTCTTCCCTTTTGCAAAAAACAATGAACCTTTTGGAATTTTCCATCCAACCTTACCAAATATTGTTTTATAACTTTCATCATCTAGCTTTCCAACTGAAATCAATTCCACTCTAATATTTGGTACATGCTTGACCTACTTAAGAAATAAACTATAAACATCTTTTGTCTTTATTAGAACATGTCTTATTCCTTCAATATTACAAAGACTTTTGTTTCACAAGTGAAACTTACCCATATTACCTTGCGTATAGGAAATACAAATTTCTCTCTTTGGTGTCGCATGATAGGAGGCTCTAGAATTTAAAATCAAATCATTATCTTGACTAGATATATAAAGGGATGCATCATTATAAGTAACATTAGTTAATACCTCAACTTCTCTTTACATGGAAGTACTTTCTTCATTAATATTGTTATGGTTTGCCACAATTTTCTCCTTTTGCTTCTTCTTTAATATCAAGCAATCCCATTTGACATGCCCATTTGATATGCCCAAGTTTCCTTGAATGGTAGTAGTTTATTCCTCCATGCCAGTACTTTGACTTCCTTTTAGACATTGAACTCCTTGATTTCCTCCTATCATGTTGTCTTCCATGATCAACAAGAGTTAATGCCTCCATATCCAGTATTTCTTCTCCCATATATTTTTTTAACATTTTATCATTTAATAAATTGGTAGAAACATATTCAAAGATTAATTGACCTCTTCGTGTTGCATTACTTATGGTGATAGCCAAGTTCTGCAAACTATCCAGCATAAATCTTAGGAATAAAATATATTCAATCTTATCATCAAACATAATATCCAACAAAGTGAGTTGCTTCACCACTGTGTGCAACTCATTTATTTTTTCATCAATTGAACTCCTTTAGAGAGTGTTTGGATTCCTGAGTGCTAAAAAAATTTATATCATCATTTCGCACTAAGTATCAACCTATTTCATTTTGTGATTAAATAACCTCTTGATTAGAAACAATTTATTGACTGTTTTCTCTCATCCATATAAATAATGAAGCTTTTTCTATAAATATTCGATAGTCTTTTCCTTTCAAAAATGAAATATATTGTGTTTTCCAAATATTGCTTAAAAGTAAACTTCATGAGTCACTGATGAAGGCTTCTTATATTTTCCCTTAATTGGCAAATGAAAATATTTGATCGTATGTCTTCCATCTTAAATTTCCATATGGTAAAATTTATACTAGTAAGTTTTTCATTGTTTATGGTTGACTCCATCGAGACACCTATAAATAAAACCTACACACAACAAATATCCAACAAAATATTTTGATTTGATATATTTTAAACAATAGTGAATAAATTGACAACAATACATCTAAGATTAATAATGACCTATATAGATCTCATCCATAAAATAAAAATTGAACATCAATAAAATTACATATACCATAAAAAAGGGAAGAAATACAAATTTTACGTGAAAAACATAGCAATGTATTGGAGAAACCACTCAGAATGATGAAAAAATCTTTTATTACAACTAGAAATTACATAAGCTTTATCTTGTGAACCCAACTACCAATCACTTTACCTGCAATGGATGAATTCATCCTTATTTATAGAATAATTCAAATAAGACTATGTTCAACAGAAAGTCTTGGTTACATTTAGGAAGAAAACCTTTAATATATTTGTGGAGAAATATCCATTACATAATAAAACGAAATATTGTTTTCTCTATTTTTACTCACACCCACCAAAGAATTCACTTTGACATTTAATTGATGTGTTAAATAGAGTATTGGTCATTCATTCAAATCAAATATATTGAGTTTCCATTCTTGTTGGAGGAGTTTGTTTCTTCCTCAAAAGCAGGGTTGGAATTTGGATTCCTTTTTACTCGTTAAACATATTATTTTTTCATTTCGAGTCTTTATTCTTCTCATCAAGAAACACTATGTTTAAAGTTTTTCACTCCAAGAATTATGTTTTGATAATAAATTAAAGATTTATCAATAAAGGTATGATTAAAAGATTACCTTCAACAACAATTATTTTATTTTTTTTACATATTTATCATAATAACAAAATGACCATAACACATAAACGACTTATAATCTTCGTTTGAAATTTTATGAACACTCATAATAAAATATTAACCCCAAAATCAAATTTCATTGATTTGGACATGGCATAATATTTGTATATATTAGATATGGCTAACGAAATATTATGGGACATATAATATCACAAATGGAAATAACCAATTTGTAGAGTAAAATGTTAATATGTTGATATAGAAAATTCTTGGTTCCCTATAGACTTTGCATCATTTTTGTTTGGCAAGATGTTCGTTGTTGTTTGTATGTCATTTTTAGTACAACAACAATATTAGCATTACTCCCATCCATATATTTATCTTTTCATACACATTTTTCTTTTTTCAATTGCTTTTTACCTAGAAATCGACTAAAACAAAAAATAGTAGACCTACCAACCACATTTTATTTTCAAACCAACTTTAGGCATCACTATTAGGAAATATCAATCGATCAAAGGAATGTCCCCATCATCTCCATGGAATGGAAATATAAATCCATAAAGGAATATCCACATCATATCCATGGAATGTAACATCCTCATGCAAAATAAAGAGAGAGAGGTTCAAGTGAAGTAGCGGCCTCTAGAAAGGACAATCAAGATCTCAGGAAGGGAGATTTAAAACTTGGCTAAGAATGGATTTGGTTAGAAATGATATAGCTATCCAATTGCAAAGCCTCGCATGGAAAATATTGGATATAGTAAGGTTGTTGGATTTTATTTTCTTCATTTAGGTTTCAATAATTATTCTACATTTTAATAGAACACAATACAACTTATTTGAGCACAGGAACTCAAGGGCTCTAGATTAAGTTAAGTGTGAAGCATAGGAAAAGTATCTTCAATGACTCAATAGTTTCTTTTTCCTTAACATAATAAGGATTTGTTGCACAATCTTTCTATACCTACACATGCGTCAGAAATTATTAAACAAATGAACCGAAATAAACATGTAAAAGTAATTATTTATTAAATCAAAACCCAAAAGAAACAATGCATACCTCTTTTACCCACTACACATAATGCGAAATGTACATCAATCATCACTATAGGGTTTGATCAATGAAACTATCACATCCTATCCCATAGGATACCAAATGTAAACAACCAAAAAACTTTTAAAAAACACCAATCTTAAAGCCAAAAAAAAAACCGAAATTCCACAAAAATATACAAGCATGAACAAGAATGGAGAAGTAACCATTGGCATAGAAAAAAATCAATAGAAGAAAGAATCAAAATAAGAAAAGCAAAGACAAATCAATAGTGTACAATGGATTTGAACTCACCTCAACAATCAATGGCCCTTTACACCTTACTTTGTAGTAATGTTCCTTTCTGCTCTACTTAGTTTGAACGAAGAAGAGATTAGTGGTATACAAAATGGAAGAAAATAACAAAATATGAATTTTCATAAACGAATATAATAATTACATGTAATGAGTAGAGGTACTCAATATATCTACCTATGATGAAAAAAGGGTATTTACATAAATGAAATCGAGTAGCCTCTTCTCCAGAACTCCCATCCTGTGTCCCCCATCTCTTGAGGGACTGAGCCACGACACCCTCTTTCTCCCGCTATCACCAAACATCCTATAACATTTATTCACAAACACATTTAATTTCTTTCTCTAGATAAGAAGGTCAATGATGGTTCCTCTGGCTACACTTCAAATCATTGTTTCTCTGTCTACGCTTCTCCCCCGCACATTTTAAAGTTTGTCGATCCCATTTCACATTTGGTGGCACCCATGAGGGTGAGAAGATAAATGGGTCAAATTACCCAATTCCTTTTCGATGTTAGGGTTTCAAATTTTCCTTGCACTATGAATAAACCTTCTATTAGTTGAGGCGTTGAAGACTCCTACACAATGTTTATTCACTTGTTCTTAAAAAATAATAATATCCTATTGCACTTAATGGTCAAGACCACCAAGGTTAGCTCTACAATGATAGATGGAGAACTTCCATCCTATTATCAATCTCCTAGAGGAAATGAATTGGCACCACCATGCTCCCACTCCCATGGAAGAAGTGATGGTGCCCCATAACATAGGGTTTACGAAAATTTGCATGGGCTTGTACTTCACCTCTTGGAAAACATCTTCATCAACATTTTTTTACATTCATAATCAACAACTCGAGGATCTTCAATTTTGGTGACGATGGTGTGCATGGGTTGAGCCCCATATTTGAATCTATTATGCACCAATGAACCATTCTTTAGATCAACTTAGTTTTGTTGGGTTGAAAGGTGACAAATTATGAGGTAATTTCATAACAAATGAAGAAATTTCAATGTTCATCTATTAATATCCATGCCATATTGCTTATTTTATCTTAACTTTTGTTTTAGCAATATGCATTTAGTTTTGGTATGATGTCAGTGACTTTGAATTAACAGTGTGACACATAGATCAATTTTAACTTAAAATAGATCTATTATATTTATAAACCAATTTTAAACTATGAGTAAACCCTAAAAAATAACATATATCTCAAATTATTATTTACCAAATTGAATAAAGCATAAACTTTGGCTATTAACAAAATTAGATAAAAGACAAACTTTGAATTTTCTATAACTAAACTCTAAAGAATATCATATATTTTTGGTTGATTATTAGTAAAAATAAATAAAACCATAAGATAAAAGACAAACTTTGAATTTTCCATAACTAAACTCCAAAGAATATCATATATTTTTGGTTGATTATTAGTAAAAATAAATAAAACCTAGATCATAAGATATTTTAAAGGTTTTTTTTCAAAAATTTAAAATGTGTCCTTATAGATGATGACACAACATCTTAAGATAAGATATTAATAACGTTTATGAAAAAAAACCGTCAAAATAATGTTTTGTAAATTTTAACGCACATCACAAAAAAACGGTCAAGTCAAACTTTTAAACCTTTGACCGTCAACATTCCACTCAAAATCTATCATCGCATACAATATATAATTAAAAAGAATAAAAAAGAAGTTAAGATATGCGGATATAATTTATTGCAGTTTTGATATTTTTTAATAATCAAGGAAATTATGGACTCAAGCCCTCTGTTTTCTCCACTCACGGCTCACTGGGAATGGAGCGGTCCAGCATTCCATCTTCTGGCATGTTCACTGGTGTGGCGTACGCAGAAATGCTCTTGGAATGTGCTCCTAGGTTACTGGAAGGTTGTTATAAGTTAAGAAAGCTCCTTCTATGAACCTTTCATGCTCTTGGAATGTGCTCCTAGGTTACTGGAAGGTTGTTATAAGTTAAGAAAGCTCCTTCTATGAACCTTTCATTTTTATGATGCAAGAAGCTCCTCTTAAAGGTGATGAAGAATCTGAATATCTTAATGACCTTATATTGGTTTGTTGATAATTGACCTCTATCGATGTCGAATTCCTGGATTCCAGTGATGAAAAAAGATGTCTTCTTCAATCCGCAAGGGTTTCTTTATAGTCTTGTTTGACATTGCAGAATACAATGATCTAATTCTTAATTTCATCCCACCCTTTCTGTGTAGCTTAAGTTTTTCATGATGCCTCAATTCTTCAGCAGATTCTCTTATTTCAAATGCTATTTCAGTGCAAATAACAAATCTATCTATTCACTTTTAGGGTTAATCTTCCTTTCAAGTGATTGGGTATTTAGGGTTAATCTTCCTTTCAAGTGATTGGGTATTTAAGAAAGATTCATTTGCTTGTATTTAAGTGGAAATAGAGAACTTGTTTTAAAACATGACATGTTGTAGCTCATAATCCTAAAAAATGTACGAATAAAAAGTTAACATTAACCTAAAGCAACTAGGTGGGCTGGATTCTCAAAACACCACTAGATAGGCTCACTATACACCACTAGATAGTCCCACCATGTACTCCTAAGACACCACCATCATTTTCTCGAATTTAGTCAAATATCATATCTCAAATTTTCTTACAAAACTAGAAATCAAAAATCCAAAGATTGAGGAACTTTGACTCTTATAATTTAGGGCAAGAAATACAAAGCCAATTAAGTCCTCTACCTATATTAAATTGGGCTGAGGCTAAAAAAATTAGCAAACTCATTAGAATAATCGAAGATTTACGGAAATAAAAAGGACTCTAATAAATACACTAGAATTATACATAAGAAAAAAAAATCACAAAAACTTTAATCTAATTCAACAAATATATATATATATAAATACACTAGAATTATACATAAGAAAAAAAAATCACAAAAATCACAAAAACTTTAATCTAATTCAACAAATATATATATATATATATATATATATATATATATATATATATATATATATATAATCAAATTTGTAACAATTAATTATATCAAAAGTTTTGGAAGGTACTTGCACTAAAATGGGTTTGTAAAGCCTCATTATTAAAACTTGGAATATGACTTTCTGTAATTTTTCTACATATCTTCTATAATATAAATATTATAAAAAATGGAGAAAATGTGCTCCCTATTTTAAAATTATTGAAGTCAATGGTGTTTTACACAATGCATGGACTTATCCCTAAAAAAAACCTTTGCCCTATGGTAAAAAGTCTTCCTTAGAAAGGACCGTGGAACAATTAATGCAAAATCCTTTTTTTTTAATTGAAACACGTTTCAAAATTCAAACAAATCAATTAAATTATTGGTTTCCAACAACATTTTATGAGCCAACACATTTAACATCTTCTCATGTGAAAAGTAGATAATGATTTTCTCTTGAATTTTGGAGCTTCTTTATTATCTTACGATTTTTTTGTTTCATGTTATAGTCGCTTCATGATTGGTTGATGTTTCAAGTTTTCTTTTGAGATTTTTAACTGTGGAAACCACTTGCTTACACATTCTTAGCTTTCATGTATGCACAAGTACACCTCTTTCTTGCAAGCTTAATTGTCAATGTTTACCTCAGTAGACAATCATGGTGTGGTGATGTCTTCCGGAGTCATCACATTTATGATTTTTTTGTATCGACGTTTCGAACCAACCTCTATGGTTCATCATCAAGATTAGGTATGTGAAAATTTCTCTGACATTTTCACATATATAATCTTGATGATTAACCACATAGGTTGGTTTGAAACTTAGATACAAAAAATCATGAATGCGATGACTTCGGAATACATCAACACACAAAATACAAATCACAGAAGCCTCAAATATATTATAGACAAGCATTGCACAATCATTAGTAATAGGAATTGTGAAACACATGGACTCTATGTAGCCCCTCCATATAGTGTTTGCGCTGTCGATAGGGACATTGCACAACAAAATCCATGTCAATAGTTAGTGTGCAAGATTATTTGATAGTCTATCTCACTCTTAATGGAAATTGTATCATCATTCCAGTTGACAAAAAATGCAGAGGTGGAAATACACAGAGAAATAACTCAAAACTGGAATGGAGTGAACAACTCTTCTCATCAATCAAAATTAGTTAAATAAAACTACATAGGAGATAAGGAAACAAGAAACCATAAATTACTCGAGAAGTTCCAACTAAACTCAACTAAATTCAAGAGAATCAAAACTAACTATGACACCTAGCAGACAACGGAATAAATATCATGAAACCTAGTAGACAATGAGATTAATATTTAAACACCCCCTCCTAATCTCAAATGTTACAAGCAGTGACACTTACAATGCCTAGTCTCTCTTTGAAATTCAAATACATTTTTTCCCAAAGACTTTTCGAAAATATCTACAAGTTCATCTTTAGAACAACAAAAGACAAGTAATATGTCTCCATTATTGACAAGATCATGGATGAAATGAAAATGTGTGTCAATGTGCTTTTTTTTTTGTGAAAGACATGATTTATTGATAAGGAAATTGAAAAATTGTTACCACAGTAAATCGGAGTTGTCTCCTTTTCAACATTTGAAATCTCTGCCAATAGTCTTCTGAGCCACACTATTTGACAAAATACTGAAGTGATATCTACATACTCTATCTCTGCTCAAGATATTAAAACAATTCGTTGTTTCTTGGATGCCCATGAAATTAGATTGGTTCCAAGATGAAAAACATACCCTAAGGTGCTTTTGCGATAATCTATACTGGTTGCATAATCATTGTCTATATGTCCTAAAAGTGAGTTATATTTAGAATGTGTGTAGAGAAAAACATTGTCTATTGTCCCTGTTATATATCTTAAGATCCTTTTTACAACCTTCCAATGAGAAATCTTGGGTGATTGCATAAACCTAAAGACAAAACTAGCTGCAAACATGATATCAAATCTAGTTGCAATTAGATATAACAGACTACCAACTAGACTTTTATACAATGTGGAATCAACTGATGGTGCTACATCTTACTTTCTTAGCTTGGTGCATTGAGAAATTGGTGTATCAGATGGTTTGCAATTAGTCATTTTTAACTTTTGGAGGATGTCAGTGGCATATTTTTGTTCACCAACAAAAATTCCATTAGAAGATTGCTGAATTTCAATGCCTAAGAAGTATTTCATGACCCATAGATTAGTGATATCACACTCTGTTTTCATTTCTTCTTTGAAGTTTTATAACATGATAGTCCCTATATAAAGAAGATCATCAGCATAAAGGCATACAATGAGAATTTTACCTTCATGAGTTTTGGTATACAATGTTGGCTCATGGATGCTTCTACAAAAAACACTTTTGATAAGATAGGTGTTAATGTAATTGTACCAAGCCCGTGGAGCTTGTTTCAAGCCATACAAAGCTTTCTTCAACCTGTACACTTTGTGCTGATGCCATGGAACTTCAAAACTAGGAGGCTGATCCACATATACTTATTCTTGCAATATGCCATTTAAGAAAGAAAATCCTACATCAAGTTGATAGACTTTCCATTTGTGTTGAGTTTTTGTGGATAAAATAGCTCTGACAATGTCTAACCTTGCTACTAGAGAAAAGGTTTCACCATAATCGAAACAAAATTGTTGTGAGAATCCTTTGGCAACCAGCGTTGCCTTATGTTTCTCAATTTATCCTTTTTCATTCAACTTGGTGTTATATACCCATTTTACACCAATTTTGGTTTTGTCTCTTGGGAGATCAACTAATTCCCATGTCTGGTTCTTCTCTATGGAAATAATTTCTTAGTTTGTTTCATCAACCCAATGTTTCTCTTTAAATACTTCTTCAAAATAGGTTGGTTGAGTTGAAATAAGGACAAACATATTATGTTGATAAACCTCATGCTCATGGTCATAATATTCTATGATGCTTATTGTTTCTTATTGTCTTCTGAAGATGTTGAATCACGAGTGGATTCACTCTTGAAATATGTACCATTTTCAAAGTGCTATTTCCCTTCTTGAACCTATGATCTTGATAGTTATGGTGGATAAATAGGTTGATTTAAAGCTTCATCAATATGATCAAACCAAAATTTATGTTTAAGAAATTTAACATCTTTTATTAAAACAAACTTCTTGGTAACTAGATTGTAAATTCTATAGCCCTTTGATTGTTCACTATAGCTTACGAAAATACATATTTCACTCCTATCATCAAGAATTTTTCTTAGCTTCTCAAGAACATGTGCAAATGCTACAGATTCAAAAATTCTAAAATGAGATACATTCACCTTCTTACCATCCCATACTTCATGAGGTATTGCATCTTGGAGACTGGTTGTTTTAGATCTGTTGAGAACATACACTGTTGTCGAAACTGCTTTAACCTAATAATTATTAGATGACTTCTTCTCACACAACATACATTTGGTCATATTCATGATTGCCTAGTTTTTCCTTTTTGCTACTCCATTCTGCTGTGGTGTATATCTTGTTGTGCTCTGCAAGATGATTCCTTATTTCTGATAAAAATATTTGAAGCCATTGGAGTTGTATTCTCCTCCTCAGACAGACTAGACTATTTTCAAAGGCTTTCCACTATACTTTTATTCATCTGATTTGAATTGTTTGAATCTTGAGAAAGTGTTTGATATATTTTTGAGAAAATACACTGATTTCTTCCTACTATAATCATCAACGAGGGTCAGAAAATAAAGACTACAACCAATGGAATGTGTTTCCATTTGGCCACATATATCTGTATAGACAAGCTCTACATGCTTTTTTGCTCTAGTGGGAGATGTTGGAAAGCTATCTCGTTTATGCTTTTCTAGAAAACAAATTTCATAAGTGCAATCTTTTTCATTCAAAACAGAGAGAGTAATGATGATAGAATGTTTTTGAATCATATTAAGACTCTTGAAGGGAATATTCCCATACCTAGAATGCCATAACTATGACTCATCTATTCTTGACACATGGTGCGCAAAAGAATGTGAAAGATTTCGATTTCTAAGAGTCAAAAGAAACATCCTATTCTTGGTTTTTTCAACCTTTGCTCTCAGTATCCTATTGGGAGGTTTATCATAGATATAACATGTGTGTCCTTTGAAATATTACATCATAACCATCTTCCATCAATTGACTCACTCTAATGAGTTTATGCTTTAGATGTGGAACATAATAGATTTCAGGTATGTATTTTCGTTGATTCTTTTTGTAAGAAGATGGAAAATACATTTCCATTCATCTTTAATACAGGAACAATCTTCAAGAGTAATTTCAAATGTTATGGAAGCATCAATGCAAGAAAGTATATTTTTGTTACTTTTCATATGATTTTTGCAACCACTATCCTACCAAAATAGGTCCTCACTTTGACTATATTCAAAAAATATGGTAGGAAAGAAACATTGTTTTAAAGGATTCTCCTACATTTTCGGAGAGATTGACACTTCCTCTTTGTCGATCTAACTGTTTCTTTCTACATTCATGTTCATAATGCCCAAATTTCTTGCAGTGGTAACATTGGACATGATATTTTCTCCATGTTTTGCTTCTTTGTGTTTCGTTTTGTATAGGTCTTGACTGCTCTGCTGCATGATGATGTTTTAATCTGCCTGTACCTCGCTTGTTGCTTCCTCTATACCCTCTGCTTTTACCTCTCCCAAGAGAGAGTTGTGCTCTGAAAGCTTGCTCCATGGAATCTTTTGTGAGGTTAAGTGGTGTTTCACATTCCAGAAGTGATCCAATCAACTGATTTACTAACAAAGTTGTAAAATCTTTTGATTCTAGAATCGTTGTTACAACCATCTCATATTTCTTGGATAGGCTTCGAAAGACTTTTTCAAGAATCTTCTTATCTCTAATGGTTTCACCATTGAATTTTATTTGTTTGACTATGTCCATGACTCTAGTCATGAACTAGTCCACATGCTCTCTATGAGTTGTCTTCAGGGTTTCGAATTGAGCTCTCAATATCTGCAATTTAACAATCTTCATTGTATTGTTACTTTGATATGCAACTTTCAAAATATCCCAACCTTCTTTTCTTCTTGATGTGTTGGTTATCTTGTCAAAGATAAAGTCATCCACTCATTTTTGTATCCAACATTTGATTCTATATTCTTTCTTCCTGACTTCTGTAGCGACATTCCTCTAATTATTGTTCATAATTGATAATGCTTCTTGAGTCGGCTCTACGTAATCGTTCTGTGGGGTATCCGTGCAGGGTATTCCTGTCGACAGTTGCAGAACCGAGTCCCTCCACTCTCGTATTCCTCGACCTCCTCGACCTATTGATTGGGAGATAGAGATAGATAGCATTGATGCCACTTCAATGCCTACTGTGGTGCATGCATATCGGAATGTATGCTTCGACGAAAGGCCATGAGGAAATGAATGTCGGTCGTACGTGATCAGCCTATAAAGCAAAGCCCGATCGGCGTCTTCCCACCCGGCGCTTGCTTATCGATCGGCTGCTATTGACAAGGGGCCTACTCCTCTATCCAATGTGGGTTCGGTCCACTTGACGGAATCTCCCCTACGTCCGTGAACCAAGAGGAGCAATATGATTCATTGATGGGCGCGAAGCAATGGGAAACACCAATGGGCAGTCATATTATGTATGTAATAACGATTCATTGGGAAACACACTACAGCTAGCCTCTATCGCCAATTTGGCATTCATATTGCATGCGAGTGATATTTCTTTGTCAGGATGCGCAAGCAGGCTCGACCATAAGCCCACCACCCAATAAGCATCAAGGAAGGATCTGTCTGTCGCCGCGCTAACTCACCCGCCTACCTTAGTTCGATCAATAAGGCCAAGCAGGGGATTTCTCGCAAACAATCCTACGCTTGCAAAAAGGTTTTTATTCTTAAACAGCAAAACTCATAATATTTACCAAACAAAAAAAATTAAGATTTATTGCAGGGAGCTAGAAAAAATCGTTTCTTCAAATGTAATGTGGGACCCTTCTTTTTGAAATCTCTTTTAACAATTTCAAGTTTTTTGTTTCAACTTAAATTAGAAAATCTGCTTATTTGATAACAAACCGTTTTGTTTAAAGAACATTCGTTCCCTTTTTAAATCAAGACTTTAAGAGTTTCTTTTTAAAAAGGGCTTTTTGACTCAAAGCAAACTTTTAATAAAAAGGCCTTTTTTACTCAAAGAAAACTTTTATTAAAGAACAAAACAAACTTTCTTTTCATGAAAATAGGACATGAAAAAAAAAACTAGTCTTTGGCTTACACGTGGACGTGATGCGAAGTTTGACTGACTTGTTTTTAAATCGACGATCAACACGGAGCAACCAAGAAGTAAGACGCTTTCGAGGATGGCACAACTGCCACGTGAAAAGTTTCTCTCTCAAGAATTTCCAGAGGGCGGATGACTTCGAGGAATGCAATGAATCTCACACAGTAAGAAGGGTCGGAATGTTGTTTCACCTTTTCATCGCACTTAACCAGAGAGAGAAAGTGTGATGGCCACATGAAAATAATTTTTTCATCGCACTTAACCAGAGAGAGCAATTGTGAAGGTCACTTTGAAAATAATTTTTTTTAAAAGAAACGGCGTCGCTTGATTTCTTTTCAAAAAAAACTGTCACGCTTGCAACAGCTTTTCTTCGACTTCGATCTTCTGTTGAACGGTCGTTCTCATCTTCGATCTCCGGTCAAACTTTGTGTTAAAAAATGCAAGGTGGAAGTACAAACAGAAAGAACTCTAAATAGGAATGGAGCAAACAATAAAATTATATAGAAGACGAGAAAACAAGCAATAATAAATAATTTTAAAAATTCCAATTAAAGTTAACTAAACTTAAGGTAATCAAAACATACTATAACACGAAATAAATATCATAACACCAGCTTGTAAAATTAATATCTCAACACTAGTAAATCTTCTCAATTTTACTTATAAATATAGAAACTTATCACAATGGTGTCTTCATAACCCACTTCAAGTGAAATATGTTGGGAATAATGTTTAATCTTGTTATGTAAATTGCTGATAAATTAGTTAGCAGATTTGTCTTCTCTGTGCAAAATTAGAGCAGCAAATTATTATGGTGGTGGGTGCTCAAAATTAACTTTCAGAAAATTGATAGTGTTAATAAAGTTATTTCAGAGTTGATTGATAATCATATACCATTTACAATAAGTTTGAGTTCACACTTAATTTGTTAAATATATATTTTTTAATTTGTTAAATATATATTTTTATGTGTTTTTCTTCATAATTATGTTAACTTATCAACTGGGTTAAAAAAAAAGCCATTTCATATTCTACAATTCAACGATCTGGTCATACCTTGAAACTTGGAACCCTCAAGGCTCACTTCCAGTTGGATGTCACGTCTCTTTCAATATTGCGATTGCTTTGCCAGTGCTCTGGTCGTACCAGAGGATCTCAGAAAATGCGGCTAAGCATATTTTGATAAATTGTTTTTTGTTTCTGTGATTTGTTAGAAATATTAACAGCGTTTGAGGAACAAAATGTTACACGACTAACATTTTTTTAACACTACTCACATCCAACTAAAATTCATACATACACACGTGTTTGTGGTTATGGTTATTAGCTGTTTAACGTAACTTGGTTGAGGGTTCCGAAAAGTCTGAAATGTTTTCCCTTCTCTTCGTGGCATATTTTTTATTTTTTTAATTTCTTTGAAATGTCTTCCCCTCCTCGTCTGCCCTCCTCCCTTATGAAACGTGGTTGGGTCGACCTCGGTTGTGAAACATGGCTAGGGTTTATGACATGTCTGCCATCCTCGTGCGGGTAGTTTTTTAATTTTTCAAACATCTACAATTGTAATCTTTTATATTTACCATTTAATTTAAAATTAAATTAAAGCACTTTAAACTAAATCACCTTTTATCTTCTGGATCGTGCATTGTTTGATTGAAGTCCTTATGTAACACTCCTTCCATCCATTCGAATGTTAAGTATTTGACAGTGCGCTGTTAGGTATTTCAATTAGTTGATTTGCACCCACTTATCCACATTGTCAAGTTTTAAGTATTCCCCGTTTTATGTTTCAAAGCGTAAATTAATTTTGTGTGTTAATTTTATGGTGATTTTTTTTAATCTCTGTTAATTTTATGACTAGATATATTTCTGTTATTATGTATTAATTATATGCCTTGAGGGTTACATAGTTCTAGCAAATATTTTTTTATGACCAGATATATTTATGACTAGATATATTTGTGTTATTTTTTATTAATTATATGTGTTGCGGGTTATATAGTTCTAGCAAATATTCAATAACTTAGTGTGAAAATTTAACACTTTTATGAAAAGCAAATTGGGAAATTGAATTTCAACCAAGGCTCTAATATCATGTTAAATTTTCTATTATACTAAAATAATAGACTTTAATAAATTTCTAAACCATTATTGTTTGATTTTTGAATAGTTTGAAAATAAATCCCAAAATAATTATTAATCAAGCTAATCAATTCCCAACAAAATAAATATCAAAATCCAACATGATCAACCACCCAATTTTCACAAGAGCAACCTTCGGTATTATTGCGAGAGTATTTCACAAGAGAAACCTCTCGTATTGTTGCTGAGACTGTGAGAGTGTTGGCTAAACGAGGAGCACAGATTTTAATTTCTATCAGAAATTAAAAATTGGTCTGGTTGATGTCAAAGCCTGGATACACAGGCCCACCACGAGAGCACAAGCACAAGTCATTGTGCCGAACCTCGATCTTAGCTCGTTTGCATCCATAATAAGATTATTTTCGAAATTTGAAAGCTTTTCTTTGCCACTGAACATACTCATGTGAGTGGGTCTTCATGTTGAATTTCTAGATATGTCTCACTTCATAGTTATATAGTTTTGAAATGCTTTCTCCTGGGTATTTTGATATCGCAATTGGAGTTCTTACAGGAATAATTTGAGATGACCATTTATTTAAAGAATCATATCTCTAACATGAAAATCTTAAATTTGTACTTCTGTGATTTGATGGGACCAGCCCACAGTCCAATATACGACTTTATCCAAAGTCTGTCTGGCGCTGATTGATAACTTGTATTTGGGTTGCAATTAGGCACTAATCACACATTTAATCATAAGATATTTTCCACGGTGCTTGAAATCATTTACATGACTATATTTTAATGCGACAGCTGATCTGTACCTACCTTGGTTCTCGTTTCCCACTTGTTCAATTTGGCAAAACCCTTGGCATTTCTTTAGCATTCCGTCATTTCGACTTTCTGTTCTGCATGGTGAACTCAATGAGGGTTTGTTCTGGTAATGGTCTTTTGTGCTATCTGCGAACGAATAATGAGCTACAGGCTCTGCTTGTGCCAGTGGTGGCTATGTTCTTTGCTAGCGCGGCTTTGACACACATTCTGGAGGTTTGTCTATTCAGCTTCTGGGCACAAATTGTTATTTTATTTGTTCGAGCAAGGAAACGACCACTGGTTGGTCTTGTCTGGTTCTCAATTGTTCTTGTTCTGCTATTTATTTGCTTTGCTATGGTTCTGCTGCTAAATTTTTTTGTTAATGTCTCCACATCCTCCAAGTTATAGGCATGGTGACCTTGCTCTGCTCGTATTCCTTAGGTAACTTAACCTTCCATGCTTCACTTCTATTTTTGTCTGGTTCTAGTGCTAACAATGTGTTGCCCCTTTGTCTCAGGTGATCTCCGTGTTCTGTGCCTCAACAGCCTGCGTTTTCTCTGTGCAAATGCGTCCCCAGGTAATGGTTTGTTTTCCCTTTGCTCAACTGTATTTCTCTTTGTTCTCTTTTATTCGTGGCTGGACTAACAGGTTTTGCCTGCTCTGGTCTCATAGGTCAGGGTTCGACCTTGGATGTGGATGGTTTCGAACTCTTCAGTTCCTATCCGGTAGGCTCTTTCACTGTATTCCTCTTATGGTTGAAACTAGGATCTGTAGGTTTCGTTGACTAAGCCACAACATTCATTCGTTCGTTCTTTGCTCCTGTTGCTATGCAACCTAGGTTCACCTCTATAATAGCCTTGTTTGTAATTGTTTTGTTATAACTGTATAACTAGATACGAGGGTTTCCTGTATCAAACCTTCGACTAGGGTTTGCTTTGTTTCATGGAAATTATTTTTGTGTATTTTGTCCAGCAAAGTAACATTATACTGTTCTATAATAGTACACATATGTATTTGTTTCTTGTTATATTGGAAATGAAAATAAATTGCGTTGAGATAGACTGTCATGGATTACCTCTTCCACTTAGTGATCAGGTACTTGTTTTCTAGTTTAGTTAGTTATGCTACATTGAATTCTTCCGGCCACGGTTTATTCACTGTTTGTCCATTCTTGTCCTTGGAAAACTTGTATGTAATCGATCTGTCAGTACTTTGTTCTTTAAGAGAGGAAATGTATGAAACTGTATGCATGCAGCATGTTTGTCATTCTGAATTATTTAATGGTTAAGAAGTATAGATACATAGTAAAAAATTGTTACAGATGGATGGATTCGAAAATAAACTTGTTCTCTGCCTTTTATTATTGTATGCAAAATGCTGAACCTTTCGAATGATTTTCGATTTTACATTTATGTCTTCTATCCACAGTTACCTAAACTGTGTATTTACTTTTTCAGTTGCAATTCTTATTAGTTACACAACTATTCATGTATTCGGTTCTGCCCATGCTGCAATATTTTACATTAGACATATTTGTCTTTTTCATCTAAAATGAAAGAACAGTTATTAGCCTATTGTTTATTAAAGACAAACAAAATAGTGACCCTAACTGACCAAACTGTCCCTAACTAATACTGAGATTAAAAAGAAAAACAAAGTCCTAGATCCTACTTTAAAAAACTGAAGTAAAGAAACCAATTCACTAATAAACCTTTCCACCTTGGTAGAAACCAACACCCGGTCATGGTGCGCTAGCTGGATGCTCCTACATCAAGCTCCTAGGGTAAAGAAAAATCATGACGCTGGTCCATGAGCTTCTATACTGAAGAACCCACCTGCTCAATTTTCCTGGCATCAAGCCACGAACTGTCCTCAATAGGACGGTTCTTCAACTTCACCAGGTATTGCAGACACTCCTTTCACTGAGTTCATTTGGCCACCTAAGTGTCAAGGATTCTCTCGATCTTGGGACGTTGAACGTAAGGAATTTGTCTCATCCAAGTTTCACTTCCATCCTGGGTATTCCGTGTAGGTCGTGTGGTTTTTTCTTCTTCTTCTGGGTCAGCAGTGTAGGGAAACAGGTTTGCCACATTAAAGATGGGTGAAATGCCTATCCCTGGTGGCAGCTGTATCTCATAGGCATTCGCTGAAAATTTCTAGAGGACTTTGCAGGGACCTATCTTCTTGTACTTCAGCTTGTTGTATGCACCTCTAGGGAAGCGTTCCTTGCGCAAATGTGCGAGGACTTCATCTCCCATATTGAATTGCACTTCCCTTCTTTTCAAATCTGCTTGCTATTTATATTTTTTGTTGTTGTCCTACAATTTAATTTTCACCTACTCATGTAAATCTCACATCGTGTTAGCGAAATCTTCCCCATATGCACTTTGCCTTTCTTGTTGTCCGAGATCTCGCAATTCATGCACTCCACGAGGATGCATGCCGTACAAGATATGAAAAGGATTGCAACCTGTGCTACAGTTGGGCGAGTCATTATAAGTGAACTCTGCCTGGGCAAGTACTCGATCCCACATTCGTGAATTCTCTCCAATCAAGCTACATAGCAAGTTCCCCAGACTTCTATTTACCACCTCTATTTGTCCATCGGTCTGCGGGTGATAAGCAGAATTGTAACTCAACTGTGTGTCCATCTTCTTCCACAGGGTCTGCCAAAAGTGCCCTGTGAACTTCATGTCCCTGTCAGAAAGAATAGATTTAGGCAAACCATGTAGCCTAACAATCTCTGTAAAGAATAAGTGGGCCACGTGGATGGCATCGCTAGTTTTTCTGCAAGGGATGAAATGCGCCATTTTCGAAAACCTGTCCACTACTACCATTACTGAGTCATAACCCCACTGTGTCCTTGCTAAACCTAAGACGAAGTCCAAGCTGACTGAGTCGCATGGTCTGCTTGGAACAGGCAATGGTGTATACAGTCCCATGTTTTGACTGTGGCCCTTTGCTAACTAGCACACTTTACATCTGGTCACGGATCGTTGTACATCCCTTTGCATTCTTGTCCAAAAGTAGAAATGGATGAGCTGCTCGAGTATCTTGTCTATGCCGAAATGTCCAGCTAGACCTCCACTCTGCTTTTCCCGAATAATATTCTCTCTCATCGAGCAGTCAGGAATGCATAGTTGTACTCCTCTAAACAGCAGTTTCTCCTACAAGTTATACTCCAACCACAGACTATTATCCCTCACCAAAGGATTATGGCACACTTCATCAGCCTGTTTAAAGTCTGTGTCAGTCTGATATAAATCTTTCAACTGCTCAAAACACAGCACTTATACAATACTCTCCTGCAAAAGTAAGGTCCTCCTGCTCAATGCATCTGCCACCTTGTTGGCCTACCCATTGTTGTGTTTCAACACTAATGTGAAACTCTGCAAATATTCTACCCACTTGGCATGTTTGTGATTTAGCTTGTGCTGTTGTATCACATACTACAATGCAAAATTATCCGAAAACAACACAAATTCATTTTCTAGCAAATAGTGTCTCCAATGCTTCAGTGCCTGGACGACAACATAGAATTCGTTGTCGTAGGATGAATATTTATGCTTGCTTTCATTCAACTTCTCGCTGAAAAATGCAACATGTTTATCCTCCTAGCTAAGTACAGGTCCAACAGCTGTACCGCTACCATCACAGCGAACCTAAAAAAGCTTTTTAAAATCTGGTAATCTCAGGATCGGTCTCTCTGTGATCTTCTTCTTTAGTAGCTAAAAACTCCTCTCTGCTACATCAGTCCATTGAAAATGCTAACTGGCCTTTTTGATAGTGTCCAACATAGGTGCGCAGATTTCACTAAACTTTCTTATGATTTCTGGTAAAAACTCACCAGCCCATGAAACCTACGTACCTCAAATAAGCTTTTCAGGGATGGCCAATTAACTATCGCTGCAATCTTCTCCAGATCCATCTTCAGCGTGTTTTCTGCTATTACGAAGCCCAAATAAATCAACTCTTTTTGCAGAAAAGTACACTTTTTCAGACTTATCAGCAGCTTATTCTGCTGCAATTTTTCCAGCACTTTTCGAACATGTCGAAAGTGTTCCTCCCTTGTCTTGTTGAAAATTAATATTTCATCCAGGTACACTATCACAAACTTTCCGATGTATTCTTTCAGCATTTCATTCATTATCTGCATAAAATTACTAGGTGCATTGCTCAGTTTGAATGGCATAACCAGCCACTCATACAGTCCTGCATTAGTCTTGAAGGTTTTCTTCCACTCATCCCCTCTCGAATTCGAATCTGATGATACCCACTTTTTAAATCGATCTTAGAAAAATATGTTTCCCCACCTAAGAAATCCATTATGTTGTCCATCCATGGCGGTGGAAATCTATACCGGATGGTGATCTTATTGATGGCCCTTGAGTCTGTGCACATATGCCATTCTCATCCTTTCTTGGGAGTAAGAAACATTGGAACTGTGCAAGGGCTCAAACTCTCCCTTATCAACCCTTTGTCTAGCAGCTCCTGCACTTGCTTTCTAATCTCCTCATTGTCTTTGGGACTCATCTGATATGCTGCCTTATTCGGCAAGCTTGCTATGGGTATGAAGTCAATATGGTGACTTATGCTTTTTTGGGGGGGCAGTTTATCTGGCAAATCATCCACCACTATGTGAGTAAACTCCTGCAACATCTACTAAATTTCTATGGGCAAATCTGACACATCTGTGTAGTAGTAACTTCTTTGCTCTTCTTGCAACATCATAGCTCACCTCGTTGTCCTCAACTTGTTTCGGAAATTATTTTCCGCTCATTAACAATACTTTTGTGTCACTTGTCCCTGTTGTTTTTTCATCTTTGATGGGCATAAGCATGTGCTTGATCCCATCCTTAACAAACTTGTAACAATTTGTCTTCCCGTCATGTACCACCTTCCTGTCATAATGCCATGGCCTGCCTAATAGCATGTGACATACATCCATCAGCGTTATGTCACAAATGAATTTATCCTTTAATCTTCCGATATGAAACTCCACTTCGCATTGCTCATCTACCAGCAATTGATGACCCTTTTGCAGCCATGAAACTTTGTAAGGGGTGGGATGTTTCAACCGCTTCAACCCCAACTTTTCCACCATCTCTGTGGCCACCAAATTATCTGTACTTCCACTGTCAATAATCAGCTTACAGCACTCACCATGTGACTTACAAACCGTCTGAAACAAAGCTTTCTGCTGAGTTTGTTCAGCTGTTTCTTTGGCTGGTTTCAATAGTACCTTGTTCAAAACTAGGGCTTCCCCTATTTCTAGAGCATTTTTTGCTTCTTGGGGAGGTTCCTCTGCTTATTTTGGTTGGGCGACATACGCACCCCTCTGTCAGGCTTGGTCTACCTCAAGACATTCAAATGATCTATGTCCCCACTTATGACACCTGTAACATTGATAACCAGATCCTCTACCTTGGCCATGTCCTTTGCCTCGCTAATTTGGCCTACCTCCTCTTGTGCTGTCCCCTCTTTCTGCTATTCTAGAAGCTTTAGAATGTTTCCTTGCTCATTACTACTAGCAATTTTCCCTCTTCCATAGGACCAGCCTCCTCTTCTATCGGGTCCTCGTCCTCTCCTAGCATTTTGCTTTCTAGTAATTTTCTCTTCAGCTTTCATAGCACTCGGATATGCTTCTTCAATGTTTTTCGGAGATAGAATACTAATTTCATGTAAGATTTTTAACCTTAAACCATTTACATACCTGGCTGTCTTCTCCATGGTGTCCTCTGTATAACCAACCCTTAAGTTCACTCAGTAAAACTCCTTAGTGTACTCCCTTACAGTCATCCCTTTCTACTTCAGATTCTGCACTTGCCTGTGTAGTGCAATCCAGTAATCCTTAGGCAGAAATCTGCCTTTCAACTTGGCCACCATCCTTGACCAGTTCTTGATCAGCAACTTATTCAATTTCCTTCTCTCTCTTTGGACATTGTCCCACCACAGGGCTGCGTGTCCCTTCAACTTTGTCACAACGAACTTAACTCTGCGGTCTTCACTGACCTCCTCACACTAAAAATACTTATCCAGCTCACTGATCGAGTCCAACAGAACCTCCGTGGATAAGCTACCGTCATAATTTGGGAGTTCTGGTTTGGGTTTACTGCTTGCCATTAAGACAGACCTCAACAGTCTCATTTCCAAGCCCTATCCATCCGATCCATCTGTTGATGCTACAACTTCCTCCTCACTATCATCACCTATCTCTAGATCCCTTCTTCTCCCTGCCTCAACTGCCTCCAAACGGGCAATAAGAATCCTGATCTCCTCTCTCAGTCCTTTCTCTGCTATCCTTCAAACAACTCTTCCATGACCTCGCCTTCCTACCTCCATTTCTCAAACTCGCTTTAAATTCTGCTTTGACACCACTATGATGGGACCATCCCACACTCCAATATACGACTTTATCCAATGTCTATCCGGTGCTGATTGATAACTTGTATCTGAGTTGCAATTAGGCACTAATCACACATTTAATCATAAGATATTTTCCACGATGGTTGAAATCATTTATGACTAAATGTTAATGCGACCACTGATCTGTACCTACCTTAGTTCTTGTTTCCCGCTTGTTCAATTTGGCAAAACCCTTGGCATTTCTTTGGAATTCCGTCATTTCGACTTTCTGTTCTGCATGGTGAACTCAATGAGGGTTTGTTCTCGTAATGGTCTTTGTGCTGTCTATGAATGAATAATGAGCTACAGGCTCTGCCTGTGCCGATGGTGGCTATGTTATTTGCTAGCGCAGCTCTGTCACGCGTTCTGGAGGTTTGTCAATTCGGCTTTTGGGCACAAATTGTTATTTTATTTGTTTGCGCAAGGAAACGACCACTGGTTGGTCTTGTCTGGTTCTCAATTGTTCTTGTTCTACTATTTATTTGCTCTGTTATGGTTTTGCTGCTAAATATTTTTGTTAATGTCTCCGCATGCTCTAGGTTACAGGCACGGTGACCTTGCTCTACTCTTATTCCTCAGGTAATTTAACCTTCCATGCTTCACTTCTATTTTTGCCCAGTTCCAACGCTAACAATGTGTTGCCCCTTTGTCTCAGGTGGTCTCCGTGTTCTGTGCCTCAATAACCTGCATTTTCTTTGTGCAAATGCGTCCCCAGGTAATGGTTTGTTCTCCCTTCGCTCAACTATATTTCTCTTCATTCTCTTTTATTCGTGGTTGGACTTACAGGTTTTTCCTACTCTGGTCTCGCAGTTCAGGGTTCGACCTTGGACGTGGATAGTTTTGAACTCTTTGGTTCCTATCCGGTAGGCTCTGTCACTGTATTCTTCTTATGGTTGAAACTAGGATTTATAGGTTTCGTTGATTGAGCCACATCATTCATTCGTTGGTTCTTTGCTCATGTTACTATGAGACCTGAGTTCACCTCTCTTACAGCCTTGTTTGTAACTATTTCGTTATAACTGTATAACTCGATACGAGGGTTTCCTGTATCAAACCCTCAACTAAGGTTTGCTATATTTCATGGACATTATTTTCGTGTATTTTTCTGACAAAGTAACATTGGACTGTTATGTAATAACAAACATATATAATTGTTTCTTGT
This sequence comes from Pinus tabuliformis, assembly GCA_031772625.1. Taxonomy (NCBI): domain Eukaryota; kingdom Viridiplantae; phylum Streptophyta; class Pinopsida; order Pinales; family Pinaceae; genus Pinus; species Pinus tabuliformis. Next base: position 411,210,860 of record CM062820.1, read on the forward strand.
TCCATTGGAAATGAAAAGAAATTGCGTTGAGATAGACTGTCACAGGTTACCTCTGTTTGGGGTTTGTCCACTTAGCACTCAGGTACTTGTTTTCTGGTTCAGTTAGTTATGCTGCATTGAATTGTTCCGGCCATGACTTATTCACTATTTGTCCATTCTTGTCTTTGTAAAACTTGTATGCAATCGATCTGTCAGTACTCTATTCTTTAAGAGAGGAAATGTATGAAACTGTATGTGTGCACCATGTTTGTCATTCTGAATTATTTAATGTTTAAGAAGTATAGATACACAGTACAAAATTGTTACAGATGGATGGATTCGAAAATAAACTTGTTCTCTGCCTTTTATTATTGTATGCAAAATACTAAACCTTTCGAATGATTTTCGATTTTACATTTATGTCTTCTATCCACAGTTACCTGAACTGTGTAGTTACTTTTTCAGTTGCAATTCTTATTAGTTACATAACTATTCATGTATTCGGTTCTGCCCATACTACAAGATTTTACATTAGACATATTTGTCTTTTTCCTCTAAAATGAAAGAACAATTATTAACCTATTGTTTATTAAAGAAAAACAAAATAGTGACCCTAACCGACCAAACTATCCCTAACTAATATTGAGATTAAAAAGAAAAACAAATTCCTACATCCTACTTTGACAAATTGAACATAAAGAAACCAATTCGCTAATAAAGCTTTCCAGCTTGGCGAAGACCAACACCCGGTCATGGTGCCCTAGCTGGATGCTCCTACATCATGATTTGATTATTTGAAAAATTAGTGAATTATTCCATTCAATGAGTTATTAACAGTTTGTAAAATTGCCTACTACATTTTTGTGACATACTTGACAATTAAAGGCAATTGTTATAATCAAGAATAGATATAATTTTTGGTGGTACTTATTCTTTTCTGAATGTGCACAAGGTTTAAGGAGTATGTATACCTCAATGTTCCAGATGTAAAACTCAAGTGCCAGAGAGTGTTTACTTTACCTTTTATGGGATTCTTTATGTTAATAAAATATGTCTTTACATAGACATAGAATGTGATTATTGTGAAATTTATTAATAAATTTATAATTTTTTTCAATTGAAAAAATAGCAGTTTTCAAGTATATATAATATTGTATAGAAAAAATCGCTGGACTCATAAAAACTAAGCTTCTAAATATACCTAGAAGGCCATAACCTCGAGACTCAATAAAAATCCTACTTAAATTACCCTTATTATAACCCCTAACATAATTTAAGTTAATACAATTTGTTACTTAAAGTACCCACTTATAAATTAGAAAAAAGAATTATTAGTATTACCCTTATTACAATTTGTTATTTAGAATACCGACTTTTAAATTACAAAAACGAATTAGTAGTATGTCGATAAAACTTTAGGTACATAATCAACAATATTGTCATTTACTACCATTTAGTATAGTATTTTTATTAAAAATCTTTTGCAACTCAGTATTTTCCACTTGAGATCGTTGTGGACAGTTAGATAAGGAATTATAGTGTCTGCGTAGTAATTTTTAGTAAATCCAGAAATGATGTTGCACAAACAACTTGTGTAATCAAGAATATACTCATTGTATCGAGTAATGACGATCATTATGTCCTCCTTTCGCAACACTTCTTGCCTTTTCAAGACTACGACCGAGCCATGGATATACATCACCCCGACATAATAATAATAGTCGGTTTCTATATATCATTCTATTTTAATTTAAGTTTAGATATACCCTTATTTTTTAAGGGTGATCACCCCCATATAATAACAATGGTCGGTTTGTACATATAATTTTATTTTAATTTAAGTTCAGATATATAGTTTTTTTTAAGGCAGTTCACATATATTGGGTGGTCACTACCGGAAAAATCTAGCAGAATGATCTCAATGGATCTTCTCGTTAGTCAAATAAGCAAAGTCTAACCCAAAAGCAATTTAGCAAATTGATCTCAATGGATTTACTTGTTAATCAAATAAACAAGGTCTAACTCAAGAATGTCGAGGAAATTTGACCTTATAACTTTCTAACTAACTAAAATACTTAGTCACGAGAACTAGATCAACTAAACTAACTTTTAAAACTATGCCTAGATATATAATTATATTTGAGAAAAGAATAATTATAAATACCGCAATATATAGGAAAATTATTCGTAATTACTTCAGAGCTCATGGAGTCGTGAGCAAAGTCACTATCACATAAGAGAATTAGCATAATTAACAGGTGACCTCACTAAATGCATTGAATTGAATCAAATCATATTCTTCGTAGCTCAGTTGGAGACCTACGAATAATCGCTTGAACTACTCTTCAATTCCTTCAGTGAATCAACGGACTATCGTAGTGGAATAGCTAGGATTTCCGAATAGAACCTTGTTGAAGCCTTCATGGTTCCCTAATGGAATCTAAAAAAAAAAAAAAGAGTTTAACTGATGAATCCATCCTGGTAACGGTATAACTAGGTTTGGTGATGGTGTAATTTGTGTTAGGAGTTTTTTAATTTGGGTTAGGAGTCTTTTAATCAAGGTTAGAGTTTTTTTAAATAAGGTTAAGGTTTTTTAAATTAAGGTTAAGGTTTTTGTAGTTAGAGTTACGGTTTAGGTTTCAAATTTCATTCTTTGCCATAGCTTTTTGGATGCCTTTAAACAGTTTAGATTATTATGAGGATCACAGAAATGGTGATTATTTAATTTTATGTTAGGGTTTAGGTTTTAAATTTCACTCTGTGTCATAGTCTTTGGATGCCTGTGAACAGATTATTATGAAAATCAGAGAAATTGTGATTATTTAATTTTATGCTAGGGTAAGATTGAATTTTTATTTGTGTGATTTTTATTTAATCTTTATATTAGGGTAAGAATGAATGGGTTAAGATTCTAAAATAAATAATTTTATTTTATAATAATGAAAAATGGAAAGGTATTTATTTTAAGATAATGAAAATTATTGTTATTGTTTGGATTGGAGAATCTATATTTATTTTTGTATATTTAATAGTTTGGTATTTAATTTTTAAAATACATGTTTAAAGATAAAAAATATGATTAAAAAAAATAAATAAAATTAAAAGATAAAAAAAAAATAAAAAAAAATGATTAATAATAATAATAATAATAAATCATGATATTATAACCTAATAAATATTTTAATATAGGAATTATCATAAAATTCAAATTCAAATATATTTTATTTAGTTTCATTAATATTTTTAATATTAAAAAATATAATAATTAGTATTAAAATTTAGTAAAATTCAAATTCAAATATATTTTATTTAGTTTCATTAATATTTTTAATATTAAAAAATATAATAATTAATTTTAAAATTTAGCAATATTGATATTAATGTAACTATCAAATTTAGGAATAAGAATATTAATAAAGTTTAATAATTTAAGAAAATAATTATTAGTATTCATATTAATATTAATAATAATATATTTTATTATTAATATTAATATAATAATATATTTTATTATTAATATTAATATAATGGAATATTGTTATATATAATTATAAATATAATATTATAACTTTTGATATGAATAGGTGTTAACGTCTGATATATTATTTTAAACTATCATGTAATTTTATTAATATTATTTTAATAATCTACAATAATTGAAAATTCCAAATGCCTTGATTTATAAGGGGAACCAAAATAATTAGTTACCAATATATAATGAAGATAAAAAGTATTAACATAAGTAAGATTGTAAAGAATATGAAACGATATGTCTTTGGGGTGGGGACCAATCCCCTACTATAGAAATGTGGTGATAGATACCAATAAACCCTTGAAAAGAGGTTTGAGTTTAGTTGGAGAGAATAAAGGGGACAAAGGAACTTCAGTGCTAGGGGCCTAGTGGGAATCTTGACTTACGGGTCATTGCATTGTATCCCAAATTAGTCATTCCAAATAACCACTAGAAAAATTGATAAAACTTATGAAAGATCGCACGTTGATCTATAAATTTATGGGAATTGGACCTAAGGAACAAGATCTGGTAAAGTGGATACGTTTGAAGTGGAAGCCAAATAGTCTAATTGAACTAATATTAAGGGGAAAATGTATTTTGATTGTAATATTTTCTAATCTAGAAGATCGGAAGAAGATATATAAAAATGGACCCTACTTCATGAATAACTATTAGGTTATTTATGTGGCTGTGGGAAGCTTGTTATGATCTAAAGAAGGAGTAGTTTTTGGCAGCCTTTGTGTGGTTTTGATTATTCTCGTTTCTTGAGGACTTTTAGGTACTCAATATCCTCGAAGGAAATGATAACTCCATTGGGGAATTTTTTAAATCAATTTCATAGATAACGAAGAGGGAGAGGCAAACATCTTGGGCAAGATTTTTTTTATATATCAATACCTAAAAACCCCTCCCAGATTCCATGTATAATGAATACCAGGATGAGATTTCGACCCAAGAACTCGATTGAGCATGTTCCATTCAAGTGTAAAAGATACCATGCATATGAACACATGATCATGGTATGCCCATTTACTATGAAGGAAAACTAGGAAGCAACTGATGGAAACAACCAAGAGGGTTTCCAAGAGGTGGGAAATAGGAGAAATTGTATCGACTACAACCAAGTGACAAATCCAATGATGGAGAATTTTTTGGTAAAGAAAGTGCTAAAAAAAATCAACTCTTCCATAGCTGGAGGATATGGTGGAGGGCACGATCCAGCATCTCCATATTACGGTATAATCCATGGATATTGATAACTAGGCAATAATTGCAAAAGAGAAACATATGCCAAAATAAAAAGCTCTAGGGGAATCTTCTATATCTGCCATATTTAAACAAATTACTCACCAATACTAATGTGATCTTGGAGGTAGAAGATTAAAAAAAACCCTTAGCACGGATACAAAAGTCATGGTTAGTTTTTTAAAAACCTTGGCTAGGGTAAAGGCCACAAGTATCCTAGCTAAGAAAATAAAACACTTTTATCGGCTATACATCCAATGCTGTCAAAATTAGACCCATCCAAAAGGTGAATCTAAGTGTCATCCTAGCTCATAAAGGTCCACTACATCTAAGTAAACGGAAATCAACATTTGGGAGAACGAGGCCACAAGGGATGGAAAATATTAAGGGAATTAATTAGAGAAGCTAGATAATTCCTCATCAACTCTGGGCATATCAATGAAATCATGGCATACTTTCACCTCATGTCCCCAAATCCACAATGAAAGTAGTCACATGGAACATACGAGGCCTCAACAACAAAGGAAAAGTGAGGTTTGTAAAGGAAATAATCAAGAAACAAAAGCCAGGTATAATCATATTGAAAAAAACAATGGTTTTGAGTGAGAAGTTAGATGAAATTACTAACAAATGATGGAAGGGACATGCATCTATAGTCCTAGATTCCCGTGGAAATGTATCTGGATTTGAAATGATTTGGAATCTTGGAGTAATCATATTCTAGGATTGGGTAGCCTTTCCTATTATATTATTAGATATATTTTGATGCATAGGGGAATAAAAAGAGATATGCCTCTTAGTAGTCTATGGCCCAATAGTTCTTAGGGAAAAAGGGAGTTTTTGGAGGATCTTTTTACTCTAATAATTATTCACCTAAATGAGTTATGAATTGTAGGAGGGGAATTGAATATGCTTAAGCACCTCAAAGAGAAGAAAGGGGGAATTCCATGTTTAGACTAGTTGAACAAAATATTTCAGGAGCTAATTTAGGACCTGAGAATAATGGATATTGATACCACCAACGGTATATTTACTTAGAATAATTGACGAGGCGGTAAACACCAGTTAGCCTATTGACTAGATCGATCTTTTATTTTAGAAGAATTGGTGGGGATGGATTTGTATGTGGAACCATTGATTGTCCCATATTTAGGCTTTGAACATTGGCCTAGCCATTTGGAGATAGATCTAAAGATGGATTCAAGAAATAGGCCCTTTATATTTGAAAATTTCAGGTTACAATGCTTAGACTTTGTTCCCATGTTAGAACAATGGTGGAAAGAGATCGATGTGCAAGGTAAAAACATGAGGGAAACTATCCAACTCAAACAAAAGTCATTAAAACTAAGAATTAAGCATTGGAAATGAATCATGTTTGGAAACATTCATTACTAGAAGAGCAAGTGGGTATAAAGGATGGTAAAAATATAATAAGAAATTTTCAAAGATGGTTGATCAGAGGCTTAGGCTAAGGAGGATGGATGAATCATCCATGATTTCGAGTAATGTCAAAGGAGATAAGAGATTCTACGGAGACAATAGTGAAGACTCTAGTGGCTAAGCGAGGGGGAGAAAAACACCAAGTTCTTCCATAAGGCCATGATCAATCATAGGCTCAATAATTGAATTTTCTCCCTTGTGTCAAAGGAAGGAAATAGACTCATGCATCATGAGGAAATAGACAATGAATTAGTCTCTTATTTCCCGAATCTACTATTGGAACTAGATCCATATAGGGAGGAAGCAATTAATTATATCACTTCCTTGATTCCAAGAATCGCAGATGCTGAGAAGGACTTAACCCTAATGAGAGAGATAACATACACATATATAGAGGAGGTAGTGAGAGAGATGTTGAATAATAGATCTCGTAGGTCTGATGAATTTAGAAGTTTCTTTAAAGCATGTTGGCACTTTTTAGTTAATGGAATGCATGCACTTCTTAAAGAGTCCTAGAGGCGATAACAGGTCTATTCTGGTCTCAACACAACCTTCTTGTCCCTTATCCCTATGTCTGGTACATTGATTTATCCAAGTGGATATTAGCCCATTGCATTGTGTAATGTGATATACAAAATCATCTCTTTAGTCATAGTAAAATTACTTAATTTGTGTCTAAATCAAATCATTTCCCCATAGCAGACAAGGCTCATCATTAGAGGAAATTTCAGCTTAAAAATGGCCTCCTAAAGAAAAAGTTATAAAATAATATGAAAATAATAAAATAAGAGTTAATAATTTTGTAGGGAAAGGAAGAAAACTACTTTTTTATTGTATCTTTGGCTTATATCCTTATATGTTTACTCAAATTTCAAGTGTAGACACTTTTTGGATCTAGAATTAAATTTTTCACACAACGAGTACCCATTATGCATACCTCTGAGAAGACCCACATTGATAAAAATTGAAGATACATTAAAAAAATGTGTTGAACACATTTGTTTAATGTATATTCATTTTTTATCAATGTAAGTCTTCTCAAAAATATGCATAATGGGTACTCACTAGATGTGGAATTTAATTCAACATCCAAAGAGTGTCTACATTGGAAATTTGAGTAAACCTATAAGGAGATAAAACAAAAGCACAATAAAAAAGTAGTTTTTTTAATATTCCCTCCAAAATATTTACATGTACCTCTTTATAAATTTAAATGATTTTGATTAGTTTACATAGTATGTAGGTGAAAATATCATGGGCACTTTTAGGTTGAAATTTCCTCTAATGGGAAGGGAACAATATTCTTCAAGGAATCGTTATGACCAATCAGTTGATTCACTCTCTCAGGAAGGCTAAATAGCTAGGTATGACTATTAAAATTTATTTAACTAAATATTATGATAGGCTCAGTTAGAAATATCATCTCAAGGCATTTGGGTGTTCCCCTTAGTGACTTAAATAGATTAAATCCTTTATTTCAATGTTGTTCTTCTCAAGCCTTCTAAATGGTTCTTCCACTCATACCTTTTGAGGATGGTGAGCATTGAGACTGGGGACCCCCTACCCCATTTTTTGTTTGTTGGGAACAAAATGGATAAAGAAACAACTATTCAAGAGAGAATCCAAGCAATCTGCGTGGTGGGAAAATATCTTCTGAATACACATTAGTAATTTGTTGATGACAATAATATCATATGAAACTCGCGAGTGACAAAGGCATAGTGGTTGGACAGATATGTATATACAAAGATCCACGAGACCTTTTTTTGCTCCCTCCATATTGAGCTATACGTGTAGATCGCGAAGCTAGTAGATAACCAAGGAAGGTGGAAACTTGACAGTCCTATTGTTTGGACCCCGGAGCTAATATAGAAATTGGAAACATCTGAGAACGAGATCACCCACACTGTCAGTCATTGGTTCAATCGCATCATAGAAGTATTTGTGACTGAATTCGCGGTCGGCACCTGAGTCAACTACAGTGAGGTAGAGCGGCGCTTTTTCAAAGGACCGCAAGGTAAGTATGTAAAATCTTTGAATACCTAGATTAAAATGCTATTGTGTGAAAAACGGGTTATGCATCTACCTTGATGTTCAGAACTACGCGAAGCAGAAAAACTTACAGAAACAAAGGAAAAAGGGGTCCTGAGTATAGTCTGTTGATCTCACCTCTGCGAGGTCATGAAGAAGGAATATCGAAGGTTTCTCCGTGAAGTACTATTCAGTTAATAAAACAAGGATTCCCATGAATACCACCTCCACCCACACCACCTCCGACCTCACCACCATCGCCTCCAACTTCACTCGTACCAGCTCCACCTCCACCACAGTTCAGTGTGGCAAACACAGTGAAGCTGCCTTTGTTCAAAGGTTTGAGAAATGAGGACCCAGACCAATTATGGTTTGTAGTGAGGGCTGAATGGGAAGCTCAAGGTGTTACAAATGATCATATAAAGAAGGTGACACTAGTTAATTCTCTGCAAGCTCGCACGCTAACCTGGTATATTAAGTACTCTAATGATAACCCAAATGCTGGAGTGGCAGACATCCAGACAACACTGAATAAAGAATTCAGTAGGCCTAAATCTGAGTCATAGTCGATTATGGGATTCAAAGAAATCGCGATGAAACCAGGCGAGATGCCTTGGGAACTAGATCAGAGGTTAAAATGTACAATCCGTGAAGCCAACATGAACCTAACATACGAACAACATCGCGAGTGGTTCGTTGCTTCACTCCTGCCACACTTAAAGGATGTGTTGCCGCAGCAGAAGATAAAGTTAGGCCCCTATACTACTAGTGTAACCCCTTATTGTTATTAGTACAACCCACTTATTATATTGATGTACCCATGTAGTGCCCATATTGTTACTATTGTGCCCCATAGAAGCCCACTAATGTTATTATTGTGCCCTTACATTATTATTGTTATGTCGGCTCTGATTATGTTATGACCACTTAGACTCCTATATATAGAAGGGAGGTCTTTTCATTTGTATCATCCAAGAATTGCTCATTTGTGTAATGTAAAGGAGGTTGCCCCCTCGAAGAGGTTGAATTCTAAGGCATTGATCTCTCTTTTCTATCTTTTTGTGAGCTTGTTTCATAATAGATAACCACTCAGGAAGAGGCCTTTGAGATTGCCATGAGACTACATGAAACTCTGATGCAAGATCCAAATCTAGGAGTTTAGCAGATCCATGCGTAGTTCAAGAATCTGTACCTTGAGATGCAAAGTCTGAAGCAGGACAAGATGGTTTGACTAGAGGTGCACGAGGAGGTATGGTGCTTGAAATGCATGAGTCAGGGACATGACAAGGACCATTGTCCGGTCTTTGCCAACTATATTGTAGGATATGGAACGATGCCTTTAAGGCCATAAGCTCAAGAAGGAACTAGCGCGAGGCCTACATTATGGTGTGTTATCTGTCATGTAGTTGGATAACATATCACAAATAACTGTCACTTGCTACAGAAGTTTGTACAAACACCGCAACAACTGTTCTGCAACTTTTGTAGGTCGGTAGGGCATGATGAGCATACTTGTAGGAGCCAGGCCGAAATGTACCCCCCTGACCAAAGCACAGGGATGGCATGGACAGGATTTTAGGGGCACGAACGAGGCCAAGGTGGAGGAGGACCTGGCAGAGGTTGGGGACAATTGATTTTCTACAATTGTGGAGGACCAGGACACTATGCCCGCGATTTCACTAACCCAACATGCCCGTTGTGCAAATATTGTAAGCTATTTGATAATGAAATAGAAGATTGTCCTACACTGATTGCTAGGATACGTGATAAAGGGGCGCTACCACCTCCACTGACTTAGAACCTACAGATGATTGAGGTATGATCTGCACAAAGAGAACCCAAATGTAAATATAGTGCTTAGAAGTGGAATCACATAGGAGATGACAAGGGGAAACAGTGAGAAGACAGTACATGGGTTCACAAAGCTCCAATGAAGGAGGCTAAGTTCAATTTGGAGCGTGCACGTGAAACCTTCATGGAAGCTAAGAAGAGCTTCGGTGAGGCCTCCACCTCAGGAAGAAAGCATAAGCTCAAGCAGGAGATGGAACCCCCTATGCTTGCAACTTTCCTGGAGACCTGTATGAAGTTGCTACATGATAGTAAGGTTGTGAAAGGGTTACAAGAGCTCATAAATAGATGCACTGGAACTGCGCCAGGTGAGCCACACATAGTACAAAAGATTGGCAAGCATAAAACAAGGATGAGATGGGAAATGAGACTGACTGCGCAGATAGGAGAGTGAGATGGATCAAGTTATTTTGGACTTGGTGTCAGACGCGAACGTCCTACCGAAGCAGACTTGGGAACGAATGAGGAGACCCACGCTGCAATGGTCTCTGATTCAGCTAAGGATGTCCAATCAGCAGAAGATCATCCCCATGGGGCGACTGCAGGAGGTGACCATGGATATTGAGGGAGCGAGCATGCTGGCTGATTTTGAAGTAATATAGATAGTGGATGACAACAATCCCTATCCTGTGCTCCTAGGAATTGATTGGGCCAATGATATGAACAGGGTAATCAATATGAAGAAGCAAAAGATGATCTTTGAGAAGAAATCACTACGCGTAATAGTACCTCTAGATCCTGCTAAGGGATCATGATATACGGAACCAGTCTACGATTATGAAAGCGATGACGATTTGGATTGTATCTATAAGATAACAGTGTGAGATCAATATTGGGTGAATCCCACTGCGGATGGACCAATTACATGGGATTGCAAGAGTTCCTGCACTTCAGACTCTAATGAAGAGTTAGAGCGCTCGCAGAATCGATTACATGAAGTGACTACACTGAACTTCTACATGATGACTCGATCGCTGCACTGTGTCCTCAGAGGAAGGAAATATACCTACTTATGATGGTCTGAATGAGGTAGATTTCTCTTTGGATGCATTTGAAAGGGAGGTACCAGAAAAGCAGTGGTTCCAGGTGTTGGACTGGGCCCTATGCGCTATGCCTACAAAATGGTGGGGTATGCACAAGGGAAGCTTTGATGATTGGCGCGAATGTAGGAGAATGATGAGAACTCTCTTTGGGAAGCCGAAGATGCGAATGACAGATAGGTATGATGGGCAGGATGATATACTAGCGCATTTGGCCAAATGGACCTAGGCTTATGGAGAAAATCCCCAACCTAAATGGGTGCACTTGTTCTGTCACACCCTGGATATTATCCCGATGAACTAGTATATAGAAACAGAGATTCTCCACAGGACAGGTGAATGGGATGTCCTGCATGAAGGATTCATGATGACATTCAGTTTTGAAGACGAGCTTGACAGTATTGATGAAGCGCTATAAGAAGTGAAGGCAACCATCTTTTGGATACCACAACATCCTTTGAACCCAATTCATCTGGAGTGGGCTACTAAGCTAAGTCATGCACTAGAATGTTATAACGTGACTGTGAAAGAAGAAGATGAGGATCCGCAAAAGCTTAACATCCTGGAACAGAAGGTCACCGCGAGGTTGAAGGACCGCAGATTGAGAACCCTGATATAACCATGCCATTGGAGCAAAACAAGTAAACATTGGTACGAAGGCAGAACCCAGATTTTCAAAGATTGGAGACTACTGGGATGACGTAGTGGTGGATAAGGTCATTGAGTTACTCGGCGAATACCAGGATTTATTCCCTACCAAGTTTATGGATGTGAAAGGGATAATCAGGGACCTAGGAATGATGAAGATTACATTGAAACGCAACACAAAGCCAGTTAAGAAAAGACCTTACCATCTCAATCTGAAGTATAAGGAAAAGGACTGCTCAGAGCTGGACAAGATGCTCGCGGTAGGTAACATTGAGCTTGTGGAAGAATCTCACTGGGTAAGTCCAATGGTGGTATAGGAAAAGAAGCAGAAGGATGAAATAAGGATATGTGTGGATCTCAGAAAGCTAAATGATGCTTGTGTACATGATCCTTTCCCGACTCTATTCACTGATGAAGTGTTGGATAATGTAGCTGGCCAGGAAGCATATTCCTTCACTGATGGGTTCTCTGGGTACCATCAGATCAAAATCACGATGAAGGATAGGATCAAGACAACCTTCGCGACTGAGTGGGGTTGTTTTTAGTACACTATAATGCAGTTTGGATTGAAGAATGCACCTGCGATCTTCTCATGTGTAATTGTTGCTGTGCTCAAGGAATTTATTCATAAGTTCCTCAAGGTATATTTTGATGACTGGACTATGTTTGGGTTGGTTAAATGCCATGTAGCAAGCTTGCACCTGATGTTGGATACCTCTCAAAGATACTAGATTGTGCTCAATCTCAAGAAGTGTCTATTTTGTGTTCCTTTTGGGAACATGTTGCGGCATGTGGTTTGCAGACAAGCACTGATGGTAGACCTCACAAAAATCGAGGTGATATTGAACTTGGAAGTGCCGAGAAGTGTGAAACAGCTACACGGTACCCTAGGACATACGAGATATTACATAAATTTTATCAAAGGCTATGCCCATATCACCGCTCCTATGGAGAAATTGTTGAAGAAGTATGTCACATTCTATGGAACGATGACTGTAAGAAGAGTTTGGATATGTTCAAAGAAAATATGGTCATCGCACCGATTCTAGTCTTTACGTATTGGATGAAAGAGTTCCATGTACATGTCGACATGTCATGTATAACATTGGGAGCATTACTAAAACAGGCTGGCAGAGAAGGCTTGGATCATCCTATTGCGTTCACAAGCCGAACATTATCCAAATCAGAGAAGAACTATTCCACCACTGAGCGCGAAGGGCTAGCCATGGTGTATGCACTCCAAAAGTATAGACAATACTTGCTAGGAGGCCATTTTAAGATGTATACAAATCACTCTGCCTTGAAGTACCTGGTTAATAAGCTTGTGTTGAGGGGGAGAATCCACAGGTGGCTCTCATTGTTCTAGGAGTATGATTTTGAGGTTATTGTGAAGCCTGGATGATTGAACGCGGGACCAAACCATATATCGCGCATTGAAATAGGGGAAGAGCCCACCAATTTGGAGGAGGGATTTCCTGATGCGCAATTATTTGCAGTGCGCGTCACGGATGGTCATTTTCAGGATATAGTACATTTCCTAATGACAAGTACTTCATTAGAAGGATACACGGTCCAACAAAAAAATGAATTAGTGGTGCGCATGGCAGATTTCTCTGTCATTGTTGGGATTCTATACAAGATGGAGACTCATGAGATATTGCGACGGTATGTACCTAAGTTTGAAAGAAGAAGCATCCTCATGGATGCTCATGGGGGTGCCATGGGAGAACATTATGCAGGGAGAGTAACCGCGCAGAAGATTCTACGTGTAGGGTTGTGGTGGCCAACCCTCCATCAGGTCTCAAAATCATATTTCAAGGCATGTGATGTGTGTCAAAGGATTGGAAGGCCATCACGGAGGGATGAGATGCCTCTGAATCGATAAATGACATTGCAATCCTTCGAGAAGTGGGTGATAGATTTTTTCGGACCCATTCAGCCACAAGGAAAGACAAGAGCAAAGTACATTATCACCGCAACGGAGTATTTGACTCATTGGGCAGAGGTGCAACCAATGAAGGATTGCACGGGTGTGACTGTCGTGAAGTTCCTATTTGAGCATGTACTAATGATATTTGGCTGTCCAAAGATCTTGATGAGTGATCATGGTGCGCACTTCTTGAATGAGATGATCAGCGCGCTGATGGAGGAATTTCAGGTATACCACCAGAAGAGAACACCTTATCACCCACAGGCTAACAAGATAGTGCAGGTATTCAACAAAGTTCTCGAAAATGCGCTAACCAAGGTTTGCAATTCTCAACGAAGTTATGGGACCTATGCATACCTACAGTATTATGGTCTTATCGAACGACATGCAAAAAGTTGACGGGACAAACCCCCTTCCGGCATGTCTATGGTGTTGAAGTGGTAAGTCCTATGGAATACATTGTGCCTAGTTTGCGCATAACAGTGCTCACACGTATGACAGATCATGGAGCCCTAGAGGAGAGGCTCGTACAGTTGGATAAGATCGAAGGAGAGAGATTTTTGGTTGGATTTCACCAACATGTCCAAAAGAAATGTGAAAATTCATGGCATGATCGACACATCAAGCTACGAACATTTAAGGTAAATGACCTGGTTTTTCTATATGATAGTAAGTTTGATAAATGTCAAGGGAAATTTAGGATGCACTGGTTAGGGCCCTATGTCATTAAGGAAATTACCAATGGAGGAGCAGTACAACTGGTCAAATTAAATGGATAACCCTTCCCAGGAAAGGTGAATGGCAATCGCTTGAAGCCATACACCGGCGATTCAGCCATGTGACTAAATCAAGGTAGCACCATCTTAACACTCTAGGCAGCTGAAAGGAGGTGCAGGACTATAAACTACACTACCCTGGTTAGGGAATTGCACGATTGGAGAATGGTGTGAAGCAAGGAAGTGTCACTAGGTCTGTGACATTGTGGAGGGAGCTGCGCTACCTAGGGAGCAATAGCGCAGGTCAGCTAGAAAGTGACTATTATGGTCACTGTTCATGAAAAGATGGAAGAAGTGAGGCCAAATGGAGTCGGTGACCGACATTTAAGACTAAATTTATGGCTTAGATCCTTGAAAATTTGTCGCCAATCCAGCATGAACGAGCTGATTTTGGGGGGAACGATTGGATTTGAATTCAAAATGCCCTATAAATTATAAGTGGCTATCCAGCAAGAAACACTTGGAATTTTGAGTGTTCAGTTGTTGAGCTCTCAGACATCTATGGACCCTGAGTTCTTCGAGGCTCTCAAACAGACTCCTACATTTGCGAACTTGCCTGAGACATCACGAGAACTGATAGAGAGTGTTATGTCAAAACCCCTAGAAGTTATCAATAAGATGCAAGTAGTAGAAGAGTTGGCACAAGAAATGGAAATAGTGGCATAAGTAGCTGCTCCAGAAGTAGCTGAAGTATTGGCAGAGGTCCCTAAATCCTCGAAAATGTCAAGAACGAAGCCAACCCTAACCAAGGAAACTATGAAGGACAAGAAGGGAAAGCAGCCTGCCATACTGGTGCATGCATTGCCAAGGAGAAACCCACCAAAGCCCACTGAATAGGAGAAAGGCAAGGCTATAAACCTAGAAGCCGAGGAGGAAGATATCGAAGACATCCCACTGGATGATGAGGATGTAGGAATGGAAGTAGAGGACATTGAATCCTAGGGTGCGGAGCCTATTACACAGTTTCCTGAGTATGTCCCTCCACGCAACCCTAAGTCCAAGGTCCCAAAGGAAACTGATGAGAGTAAGACTCCCCTGCAAACCCCTCTGCTACTAGATGAAATTGCTTTCGACGGTCCGTGTTTTGCATGGGTGCCAATACTGAATCTTGAACACTGGGACTTGCCAGACCATGAAAATTTCCCACACCTGGCGACCGAGCAGCTGATGCATTGCATCATAGACACGAATATAGGGATGACAACATTAGAGCTGCGAAAGTGGCTCAAGGGAGTAGAGAAGGTAGTATTGCTAAACTTGCTCTGGGTGCCACACTATAACCACACCCCAGTGACAGTTTTGCTCATCAAGTAGCTATTGTGCTTGGTGCATGATGGGTGTTTGTGGCTGGAGGAGCTGATACCCATCACAGATATGTTGATTCACTGCATAACGCGCCTACTGCATATAGGTGAGAATCCAACAATGATCTTTGGTGGCAAGGGTGGCGAATAGGCTCTTGCAGAGTCAATGAAGGAAAAATTGAAGCTGGTGAAGAAGCCACATGGGTACGCTATCTCCAGCATCTGCGAGCCCACTGTGAAGGTAGCAATGCAGATCCTTATAGGGAAGGTGATGCGGAAGTGTTGCACCGATGAGGTGTTGGCACCTGTCGTTGCGCTCACACAACAGTGTGCGGAAGGAGTTTAGTTTAACTAGTCGAACCTGCTTCGAGAAGAGTTCCTGGCGAACTATCGTGCAGCACAAGAGCAAAGCAAGACATTCCACTACGCATGGCTCTTGCTGTCAATTATGCTGGTAGTGTGGGAGCTATCAAAAGACAACCAGTTCCCTTTGGTCGTATGAGACCTCCTTGAAGTAGTAAAATACGCTTCACTGTGGGTGACCAAGGATGCACATCGAGTTCAGGATAACAAGATCTTCTAGATATTGATGGAGATGAAGATCAAGATGGCCATCAATCATAAGCCATGATTGTCACCCATGGTGTATGCTAACCTGCAGAGCTATGATGAGTTCAAAGCTGATTTCCATCACGTATTTATCAAGGTGTGGAAGGAGCCTGCGCAGAAGTGGTACGACTTGTCGTATCTAGCCATGGATGACGCCATTGATGTAGTGCTCGATCAATGGTTGGCGGAGTGGTGCACTACTACAGATTTACCAGTGGGTGGCAACAAGTCCACTACCGAGAAGAAGAAGGAGGAGGCCAAGCTAAAGATGGTGTAGCTGGTCAAAAAGAGGAAAAAGGAGGCTGCTTAGAAGGCCCAGGCAAAGCAGGCAAGTAACTAGACATGTGGAACCGAGCGTGGCTCTGACAAAGGTGAGCGGTCACCTTCGCCTAAGACAGAAGAGGAAGAAAGAAAATAGCACGATGCAGACCCTCAGGAGACGTCCACCCACATTAAGCACCAAGAGAGCTGGAGAAGGGAGGGTCTAGAAAGAAATCTAAGGTGATCAAGACCTCGCTAGACCCTATCACATTGACGAAGGGTGACTTACATGATATTGGTGACACAGTTAGAGATGTCACCGTGGAGGCCCTGCAGCAATTTGAACAACAAAAACAGATCATACTAGGGGCTATCCAGATCGGGTTGTAGGAGTTGAAAACTCGCGCATTGCAGGCTGGTACAGTGTCTACCAGCTTGGCCATTGTCACTTTAGAGGTTGCCGATATGCTACAGATGAAGGCTTCTAATGTGATAGTGCTGCCAGATGGAGCATTGACCATGGACAATGAGGCTGACAGGCATATTGTCAGTGCCTTGAAGGCAATTGGGCTGAAGTTGGTAGCATTTCCACGGGAAGCACTCCACCTCTTGCAAGATGGAGTAATTGCAGAAATGTGGGCCTGAGAGCACCACGCCCTCTAGGTGACCAGCGAATAGTGGATCAATAGTGAACAAATGGCCCTACAGAGAAATGTTTCCATCACCGCTGAGACTGAGGAAACCAACCAGAGTAAGATATTCATGCAGGTTGTTGAGGAGGCATGCAAAATGGTCCCAGAGTTGGCCATTCTGGAGGAGGAGTCAATCGAGGTCCTCATCCGCAAGTTAGGCATAAGGTTGCGTGATACTCGGACAGAGATGGTGCGGGTTCAGTTGGAGCTGAACCTACAGATTACAGAGTTGGAGCTGAGGGCCCAGCCTTCAACACCGCAAGAGGTAAAGGAACAATTGGCGACCGCTGTCACAGAAGCAATTGCGGCTATGGAGAGTGCAGTAGTAGACTGCACACAGTTGTTCGAGCAATCATTTGAGGTCCTAACAAGCTTGCAGGAGGAGACAAATATACAGAGGCTAGAGACGGAAGCGTGCGAGCTACAACAATGCTACGAAGAAGTTAAGGGCACAATGCCAACCATCACACTGACACAGAGGCTAGCCAAGCTGTAGGAGGTCAAGCAGCTGAAGGAATAGGTGGATGCAGCTCTGCACAAGGAAGCAGTACGAAAGGCATGAATAAAGCCCTAGTTGGAGGAAGCTTATGCAATCACAGGAAATATTGAAGGCAAGCTTGCAATTCGGTAAGTGATGCAACAAAAGCTTCAAGCTGACAGCACTGGAGCAGTGACCGAGAAGACGGTGGAAGATGCAAAGCAGGTGATAGCTCAGTGCACAGCCGAGGTAGCGGTCATACGGGTTGAGTTGGATGGGCTTCGCGCAAAGATCTACGCGCCTACTGAGTGACTCGAGGGCGAGTCACAATGTTTAGGTTGGGTGCATGTTTGGTGCGGGATCCCCCAAGGGTAGTTTTGGGGCTAAAAGCCCATGTTTGAGTTAAATTTTGTAATAAAATGTTAAATTCTCTGCATTTTGTGGTTGCGGAGCGTGAAGGTGTTATGTGTCATAAAGGGTAGTCTACCCTTAGTTTTGTAAAGTAAAGTCAGTTGTAAGAGATCTACCCATGGTCTGCGGACCATGGGATTGTATAAAAAGAGCTAAGCTCTAAGTAGTTTTAGAGATATAGAATGATGAATAAGGTAAAAGAGTCATAGCTCTAGAGTAAGAAGTCTAAGTCTTGGGTCGTAGCATAGGTAGAGGCTCTGCAGCTGAGTGCCCAGAGGCCTAGGGAGAAGTATGCAGCTAAGTGTGCGGACACCTATAGCTGCGTGTGCAGGGTGGACAGAGTTTGTAAACACTTGGAAGATATTTATAAAGAAAGATATTCTACAATTTCTGTGTCTTTGTTCTTTTATTGCATCTTGATATTTTATGCATGAATTTCCGTTATTGTGCTTATATGATGCACGAATGAATACAAATACATTGGATAACTAAACGTGATCAAGGATATCTGTTTACGCAGTGTTAACTTTAATTATTTGATAAGATAAGAAAAATTCTTAGAATAATTGGGGAATCTGCACAACACACTGCCATAGCAATGCGAAAGTAACTGAGTAGCTGGCTAGGGCTATGCGAAGGTCGACTATACCCTTTCGCGGAGGTATTAAAGGAAAGAATAAAGGGCTCGTCTTACAAGCCCTAGAGCAAAGCAACCTGTGCGAAGGCAGGGCTAGAAGGAATCAAATGACATCACAATCATCTTAGGGTGCGAAAACTTGGTTCCAGCATCCCCCCATACTGCTTCGGGTGAGACTTCGGTCCGCGCTCCGCAGGCTGATGCTGAAAGAGACATTAATGCAGGGATTTTTTTTGCTAATTAACGTTGAACCTGGGTTAGGTCCCCTCAAGCCGACAATAGGGCCCACTCTAATAGATACCATACTTTAAACTAGTAGGGATTTCTAATATTACTATAGTAATCATTAAAATCACGTAGCACAATTTTATTTCCATAAATAATCCTCAACATTATTCTACCAATTAGTCTATCTCATTTAATGAATTGATTATAGAGTGCAGAGATAAATTCATAGTTAAGCATTCACAACTAGTTTGGTTCCATTTCTTAGATTTGAACATGAGGTTATAAGTTCAAAACAATATTTTAATAGGGATATGAATAAAATGATAATAAAAGTTGTTCTTAGTGAATCTATATTGAATTTTATTATTGTATTAAATTATTTTCTTTACTACAATGAATATTAAATCAAAGCTAATATTACTAACAACTTGTAGATTGCATATACATTTCACAATAATGTGTAAAAGGAACATAACCATGGTTGATAATTAATGCCCAATTTGTTAATTCCTAATTGATAAAATCCAACATTTACTACACTATTTTCCTTTAAAATTGTTACAACTGAAGCCATTTTTCCAATCATTGTTGAAACATTTAGATGCTATAAATACTTATAAAAGGTTTTGTGAAAATGGTGGCATATGAAGCATGAGTTTATATTTTATTCATAAATTTCTCCCTCATTATGTTGGGACATGACATGCTACGACCATGATGGTCAGGGCCTCGAATTGGACGAGCATTCGTGATGATCACCGACAGACGAGAGAGTCAAAAAATTGAGATTGTGGGTACGGAAGACACGTTCAGTTAAAGGAAACTCGGTTAAAGTCATGTGGATGACGAGATTGGTTAAAGGCGTGCAAACAAATGTGTAGATGGGCATGTGAACGGGAATGTAGATGAGCATGTAGATGTGCATGAAGATGAGGCATGCGAATGTGTGTGCGGACGGGCATGCAGATGACAAGTGCAACTCGACACGTGGAGGACGAGTGCGACTGGCGTACGGATGGGGAAAGTGGTCTGAGCGCGTTTGACCAAACGATTCAGGTGGGTTCATTACAAGGGTAGGTTGAAACAAAAGAGTCGCACAGGTTCAACACATGTGTCGGTTGAACTAAACGGGTCACATGGGCTCAACATATGGGTCGAATGAAACGAGTCACATGGGTTGGTTGGGTCGGGTCATCTCGGTGGAACAAATAGGTCATGTCGGTCGAGGGAAGTGAACGAACAGGTTGTTTGATAGTTAATTGTGAAAAGGACCATATATATTGAATGAAGTGAAGTTTTTTCAAGGCAAAAACTCAATCGAACGGAATTCAAAATTACAAATGAGTCTGAAGCATTGAGGTCATTCAGGTGAACTATAGGGCATCCAAGGGTGCATCAAGGAATGTGCCCACATGGATGGGTGAGACGAAGGCCTGAATGAATTTTCTCCATGAGTTTGAGTTGAACATATTTTCTAAATGAAAATCCTGAATGGGTTTTTGGAACGAGTTTTGACATAGGTTCTCAAACGATTTATGAAATGAATGTTGGACACACGAGTTATCTAAATGAAAATTGCACATGGGTTTCATACACAAAAATATAAAATGAGATTTCTGAACAACCTAGGTGGGTTGCACAACCCGAGCAGGTTGAACGAGTTGCACGAATTACAGGGAAGAGGTTGCATGATAGGTTGAGGATTCAGATGAACAGCTCAGAAGACTACACAACGAAGGTTGACAGTCAGGCAGGCTTGCATGACACGCTGCACAGACTGGTGCATGAGGAAGATTGTTGCATGGTTGTAAAAATATTTTTACTTGTAAAATATTATTTGAATATATTTTATAAGTGACTTAGGCAAGCGTGATCGGGAGTTGCCCCCCCCTTCATGAATGTGTGTACATTAATGGTTATGGTTGTTTGATGATGTTCCACATGTTATGAAGTAAATGTAATTGAAATTGAATGAATGTATTTCCATTTCATAACAAATTAAGAAAACACTTGAATAAAAATTGACTAATTTTTGGATATGCATATTCCGAAGGTCCAAGTAGTGGGAAACAAAAAGGCTAGTTAGTGTCACACCGTGCCCACAAGTGGAATTTGAGTCTCCACTAGTGTGGGTCCGTAACTGATGGTATCAGAGCCAATTTTTCAATATTGGTTGCAGAGATACATATTCCCACTAAGTGGTTAGGTGGTATTAGATTTTGGTTCAAGGAGGATCAAGACGACTAAGGATTTGGTTGTAGTGTGACATAGTTTAGCAAGGGAAAGGAAGTAGGCTTGGACCAAGCTAAAGGATGGAAGAATCTTGTGAGAGGCTTCAGCAAACATTGTACATGTTGAAGAACATGAAGGAAGAAAAACGAAGAATTTGCACTAAGCTTGAAGTCTTGGAAGAGAATGATAAAAGAGAGCTTCTTCGACTTGGTTGGGAAATGGAGCAAGATGAAGCTAATGACTATGATGAAGAGAAGGAAGCCACATGTCAAGAGGAATGTGTTACAGAGGTGGCAGAAGAAGAGGAGGAACTTGGGACAACATTAATTTCCCAAGTTGGACCAGATTCATGCACATTGAAAACATTGATGGAAGGAGGCACTCACATGGAGGGACCTCATGAAAATGTAAGTATTAAAGTCACTTGTTTTTCATTAGAAATTTTGGAGGATAAGCCATATGCAAGGATGGTCAAAGAGAGTGTTTGATTTCCAATGTAATGGAAAATATTTCCATGGAAGATTACGATGAGACCTTGTGCATTGGGGAAGCAAGGAACATTGTTTGTTGTAGATCTTTGCTGGGAAGTTTGTGACATTAAGGAAGAAGGTGCAAATTCTTGTGACAAGGGTGTAACATGATATAATTTGCGATGGATGAATCATTCTTAGCCAAATGGAGAATTGGCTAAGTGCCTGACATGACTCATGGAGAGAATGAAGGGAGGGCGCACCGAAGTAAAGGTGACATAATACACATGACTTGGGTGGACTTCTTCATTGTAGTTTCATTAAGGCCAAGAAAGAGTATTGGGTAGACCTTCAGTGGGCAAGACAACTATGGAGGAAGGTACTTGGAATGCGATATAAGGGTAGAATGAACAAGGTCACTAACCTTAACAAGAGAAAGGATGTGATGATAGGATTTGTATTGAGTCTATTGGAGTGGACGAGTTGGGAAACAAAAGTCATGGGCACCAAATTGAATAGGAAGGGAGCATGGCAGACATCGTACAGGGGCATAAAGTGAGTGCACTTATGAGATGTCACTATATGGGCATCAAGGATAAGCGACAAGGCAAGGATGTTGGACATGATGGACTTGCCAAGTGTGACATAAGGTCATTTTGTAGATGGAATGATGGGGATTTTGTGCACATTTGATAGCAAGGCCATGGTAGTTTCGGTAGTATTCATATGACAGAGAGGGAAGAGACAAGATGCAATGGCACTTGAGTCCGAGATAAGTGTGCTGGCTGAAGTGTTGAATGGAGATGGTTCATGGGAGCTTATGATCACTTGAGAGAGTTGCCGTCAATGTAGACTTCATACTATGGTGGTCTTGGAGTATATGGTTCATTAAGGAGATGAGGTCAAGATTGAGACTTGACTTTGATGTGGTGCGGGACACATACCCTTGGACATCATATGGGCTATGTTCACGAGGAATGTCTTGATGGATACAATAGAGACAAGACACTTTGGAGTTGGATGGAGTTGCAGTGATGGGGATGCCTTGTTGGGAGAACTTGGGCATGGTTTGAATTGTTTGGAATTAGCCATTTTTAATGGAAATGGAGGCTGATTTGTTTATGACCATGGGAAACACATGGACGAGATGATGAGGTAGGGTTAGAATTTCCACTTTGACAACATTGATGGGCAACATATCACAGATGAGATGGAGTTTCTTCATAGACCTAGATACGACACATGGACCATTGGATTGATGGGAAGTGTTTTTGATTGAGTTGAGGTTGTGACAAAATGTTGGAGAAATGACTGAAAAAGGCATGAGGATGTGCATTCTCATGGTTTGGGTGTGAAGGTTGGATTAGATACCCAAATAGTATGAGTCATGGGGTCCATAAGTGTGATGAGATATGTTTGAGTTGAGTTGGAGTATCATAGAATAAATTTACATGATGATGATAAATGGAGGATTAACACGATATGAGTTGTGATCGTAGCATGTAGTTGATTTGGAGGGAGAAACCTTCGACATGATGGTGCAGTATGGAGGATTGCGAAGAGTGTGGTAGATGACCATGAATTGAGGAGCCTTACCCATACATGGAGCCATGGGCCTTGGTGTAGGTTTGTGCAATGGAGATTAGGGCGTTCATGCAGCATGAGCAATTGATGTTGGAGTTGGTGACACTTTTTGATGTTTTTTCTTAGTGATGGAGTTTCTTGAGATGGTGTTTTTGAGGGAGATAAACATTTTCTAGTGGGGGACGATGTCAGGGCCTCGAGATGGACGAGCGCCTCTGATGACCACCAGCATAAGATAGAGTCAAAAAATCAAG
Source organism: Pinus tabuliformis (assembly GCA_031772625.1). Taxonomy (NCBI): domain Eukaryota; kingdom Viridiplantae; phylum Streptophyta; class Pinopsida; order Pinales; family Pinaceae; genus Pinus; species Pinus tabuliformis. Next base: position 411,234,471 of record CM062820.1, read on the forward strand.
ATTGTGGGTATGGGCATGCCCATGATGTGCAACAGTCATGTGGATGTAGTGGCAGACACATTCGGTTAAAGGCAACTCGATTAAAGTGTGTGAATGATGAGTTTGGTTAAATGCGTATGGACGGATGTGTTGATGGGCATGAAGATGGGCATGTGGACACACATGCAGATGGGTGTGCGGACGAGGCATGTAGATGGGCGTGCGAATGGGTGTGGATATGATGAGTGCGACCAAACATGCGGACAGGCGAAGTTGTGTGAGGGTGTCTGACCAAATGGGTCACATAGGTTCAACACACAGGTCTGCTAAACAAAATGAGTCACATGGGTTCAGCATATGGGTCGATTGAATGAAACGAGTCACACAGGTTCAACACATGGATAAGATAAGCGAAATGAATCACATGGGTTTAGCACACTAGTTGACTAAACGAAACAAGTCACACATGTTTAGGACACGGGTCGGCTAAACGAAGCGAGTCACACGTGTTTAGCACTTGGGTCGGTTGAATGAAATTAGTCACATAGGTTCAGCACAAGGGTTGATCAAAACAAGTCACATGGTCAACTCGGTCAGGTCGGTCAGGTGGAGAAAACGAGTCGTGTCAGCCTAGAGAAGTGAACAGATGTGTCCCTTGATAATTCTTTGGGAAGATAACCATATATATTGAATGAAGTGAAGTTTGTTAAAGGAAGCAACTCAATCGAGCTGAGTTCAGAAGGAGAAACGAGTTTGAAGCGTTTGGGTCGTTTAGGTGAACTGTAGGGTGTGTGAGGGCCCAACAGGGCATGTGCCCGCACAGACGGATAGAATGAAGTCCTGAACGACCTTTTTGCACAAGTTTGTGCTAAATAGATTTTCTGAACGAAAATCCTAAACAACTTTTTGGAACGAGTTTTAGCACAGGTTCTAAAATGATTTTTGGAGACACAAGTTCTTTGAATGTAAATTGTACATGGGTTTCCTACATGAAAATCTAAAACGGGTTTTCTGAATGACCCAAGTGGGTTGCACAACCTAGGAAATATGAACGACTTGCATAAATTGCAGGTTAGCAGATGCACAATAAGTTCAGGATTCGAGTGAATAGTGTGGAAGATTGCACGATGCGGGTAGATATTTGGGCAGCTCTACATGGCAAGATGCATGGACTAGTGCATGAGGCACATTGTTGCATGGTTGTAAAAATATTTGTACTTGTAAAATATTATTTGAAGAGATTTTATAAGTGAATTGAACAAACTTGACCGGAAATTGCCCCTCCCTTCATGAATGTGGGTACATTAGTGGTTATAGATTTTTGATGATGTTGCACATGTTGTGAAGTAAATGTAATTGAACTTGAATGAATGTATTTCCACTGCATAACTAAGTAAGAAAATAATTGAAGAAAAATTGACTAAGTGTTGTATAGATGTAGTCCGAAAGTCCAAGTAGTGGAAAACGAAAAGGCTAGTTGGTGTCGCACTCTACCCACAAGTGGAATTTGAGTCTCCACTAGTGACAATGATGGTATCACACTCTGATAATTCAATTTTATGTTTGAAATAGAAATAGAAATCTTTTATCAAGGCATTGACTTGTTCCCATCATATAAACTTACAAAACATGGTAGAGTTAATTTACGGTCCTAATGTAGGTTAGAGGAAGGCATGTATGTGATGCTACAAATCTTCAAATGTATGATCTGATAAGCTTATTTTGTGATCAATTGATTCTCATATTAAATCAATTATGTGTATTGTAGTAAGAATTGTTTATGATATTGTAGATACTATACATGTCTATCTACAAATGAGACGTGGTAGCTATGATTAGTTTTATGAGTCATCATCATGCATAATACTCATGTGCATGTGAGAAACTATTGATGGCACACAAAGAGGGTGACATTCGGATTTTAAGTGACTAGCTTACTTTTTATAAACTTACTAAATATAAACTTATATTCTTGGATTTGAACATGAAGTTATAAGTTGAAAATAATATTTTAATAAGGATTTGAATAAAATGATACTAAAAGTTGTCCTTAGTGAATCTATATTGAATTTTATTATTGTATTAAATTATTTTCTTTACTACAATGAATATTAAATCAAAGCTAATATTACTAACAACTTGTAGATTGCATATACATTTCACAATAATATATAAAAGGAACATAATCATGGTTGATAATTAATGCCCAATTTTTTAATTCCTAATTGATAAAATCCAACAATTACTACACTACTTTCCTTTCAAATTGTTACGACCGAAGCCATTTTTCCAATCATTGTTGAAATATTTAGATGCTATAAATACTTATAAAAGGTTTTGTGAAAATGGTGGCATATGAAGCATGAGTTTATATTTTATTCATAAATTTCTCCCTCATTATGTTGGGACATGACATGCTACCACCATGATGGTCAGGGCCTCGATTTGGACGAGCACTCGTGACGATCACCGACAGATGAGAGAGTCAAAAAATTGGGATTGCGGGTACATAAGACACGTTCAATTAAAGGAAACTCGGTTAATTTCATGTGGATTGCGAGATCGGTTAAAGGCGTGCAAACAGATGTGCAGATGGGCATGTGGACATGTATGTAGATGAGCATGTAGATGGGCATGAAGACGAGGCATGCGAATGGGTGTGCGGACGAGCATGCAGATGACAAGTGCAACTCGACATGTGGACGATGAGTGCGACTGGGCGTATGGACGGGGAAAGTGGTGTCAGCGCATTTGACCAAATGATTTAGGTGGGTTCACTACAAGGGTACGTTGAAACAAAAGAGTCACATAGGTTCAACACATGTGTCGGTTGAACTAAACGGGTCACATGGGCTCAACACATGGGTCAAATCAAACGAGTCACATGGGTCAGGTTGTCTCGGTGGAACAAACAGGTCATGACGGTTGGGGGAAGCAAATGGACAGGTTGTTTGATAATTAATTGTGAAAAGGACCATATATATTGAATGAAGTGAAGTTTGTTCAAGGAAGCAACTCAACTGAACCGAATTAAAAATTACAAATGAGTCTAAAGTGTTCAGGTCATTTAGGTGAACTATAGGGCATCCAAGGGTGCATCTAAGGCATGTGCCCACACGGATGGGTTAGACGAAGTCCTAAACGACTTTTCTCCATGAGTTTGAGTTGAACATATTTTCTAAATGAAAACCGTGAATGGGTTTTTGGAACAAGTTTTGGCATAGGTTCTCAAACGATTTATGAAATGAACGTTGGACACATGAGTTATCTAAATGAAAATTGCACATGGGTTTCCTACACAAAAATAAAAAATGAGATTTCTGAACAACCTAGGTGGGCTGGACCACCCAGGTAGGTTGAACGAGTTGCACGAATTACAGAGAAGAGGTTGCATGATAGGTTGAGGATTTAGATGAACAGTTCATAAGACTACACAATGAAGGTTGACAGTCAAGCAGGCTTGCACGACACGCTGCACAGACTGGTGCATGAGGCAGATTGTTGCATGGTTGTAAAAATATTTGTACTTGTAAAATATTATTTGAATATATTTTATAAGTGACTTAGGAAAGCATGATCGGGAGTTGCCCCTCCCTTCCTGAATGTGTGTACATTGATGGTTATGGTTGTTTGATGATGTTCCACATGTTATGAAGTAAATGTAATTGAACTTGAATGAATGTATTTCCATTTCATAAAAAAGTAAGAAAACACTTGAAGAAAAGTTGACTAATTGTTGGATAGGCATATTCCGAAGATCCAAGTAGTGGGAAACAAAAAGGCTAGTCAGTGTCACACCGTGCCCACAAGTGAAATTTGAGTCGCCACTATTGTGGGTCCATGACTGATGGTATCAGAGCCAATTTTTGAATATTGGTTGCAGAGATACATATCCCCACTAAGTGGTTAGATGGTATCAGATTTTGGTTCAAGGAGGATCAAGACGACTAAGGATTTGGTTGTAGTGCGACATAGTTAAGCAGGGGAAAATAAGTAGGCTTGGACCAAGCTAAATGATGGAGGAATCTTGTGAGAGGCTTGAGCAAACATTGTACATGTTGAAGAACATGAAGGAAAAAAAACGAAGAATTTGGGCTGAGCTTGAAGTCTTGGAGGAGAATGATAAAAGAGAGCTTCTTCGACTTGGTTGGGAAATGGAGCAAGATGAAGCTAACAACTACGATGAAAAGAAGGAAGCCGCATGTCAAGAGGAATGTGTTGCAGAGGTGGTAGAAGAAGAGGAGGAACTTGGGACAACATTAATTTCCCAAGTTGGACTAGATTCATGCACATTGCAAACATTGATGGAAGGAGGCACTCACATGGAGGGACCTCATGAAAATGTAAGTATTAAAGTCACTTGTGTTTCATTAGAAATTTTGGAGGATGAGCCATATGCAAGGATGGTCAAACAGAGTGTTTTTTTTCCAATGCAATGGAAAATATTTCCATGGAAGATTACGATGAGACCTTGTGCATTGGGGAAGCAAGGAACATTGTTTGTTGTAGAACTTGGCTGGGAAGTTTGTGACATTAAGGAAGAAGGTGCAAATGCCTGTGGCAAGGGTGTAACATGATATAATTTGTGATGGATGAATCATTCTTAGCCAAATGGAGAATTGGCTAAGTGCTTCGCATGACTCATGGAGAGAATGAAGGGAGGGCGCACCGATGTAAAGGTGACATAATACACATGACTTGGGTGGACTTCTTCATTCCAGTTTCATTAAGGCCAGGAAAGAGTATTGGGTAGACCTTCAGTGGGCGAGACAACGATGGAGGAAGGTACTTGCGATGCGATATAAGGGTAGAATGAACAAGGTCACTAACCTTAACAAGAGAAAGGATGTGATGATAGGATTCGTATTGAGTCTATTAGAGTGGACGAGTTGAGAAACGAAAGTCATGGGCACCAAATTGAATAGGAAGGGAGCATGGCAGACATCGTGCAGGGGCATAAAGCGAGTGCACTTATGAGATGTCACTATATGGGCATCAAGGATAGCTGACAAGGCAAGGATGTTGGACATGATGGAATTGCCAAGTGCGACATAAGGTCATTTTGCAGATGGAACGATGGGGATGGTGTGCACATTTAATAGCAAGGCCATGGTACTTTCAGTAGTATTCATATGACATAGAGGGAAGAGACAAGCTGCAATGGCACTTGAGTTAGATATAAGTGTGCTTCCAGAAGTGTCGAATGGAGATGGGTCATGGGAGCTTATGATCACTTGAGAGAGTTGCAGTCAATGTAGACTTCATACTATGGTGGTCTTGGAGTATATGGTTCATTAAGGACATGAGGTCAAGATTGAGACTTGAATTTGATGTGGTATGGGACACATACCCTTGGACATCGTATGGGCTATGTTCATGAGGAATGACTTGATGGATACAATAGAGATGAGACACTTTGGAGTTGGATGGAGTTGCAGTGACGGGAATGCCTTGCTGGGAGAACTTGGGCATGGTTTGAATTGTTTGGAATTAGCCATTTTTAATGGAAATGGAGGTTGATTTGTTTATGACCATGGGAAACACATGGACAAGATGATGAGGCAGGGTTAGAATTTCCACTTTGACAACACTGATGGGGAACATATCACAGATGAGATGGAGTTTCTTCATAGACCTAGATATGGCACATGGACCATTGGATTGATGGGAAGAGTTTTTGATTGAGTTGAGGTTGTGACAAAATGTTGGAGAAATGACTAAAAAAGGCATGAGGAGGTGCATTCTCATGGTTTGGGTGTGATTTTTGGATTAGATACCCAAATAGTTCGAGTCATGGGGTCCATAAGTGTGATGAGATATGTTTGAGTTAGGTTGGAGTATCATAGAATATATTCACATGATGACGATAAATGGAGGATTAACAAGATATGAGTTGCAATTGTAGCATGTAGTTGGTTTGGAGGGAGAAACCTTCGACATGATGGTGCAGTATGGAGGATTGCGACGAGTGTGGTATATGACCATGAATTGAGGAGCCTTACCCATACATGGAGCCATGGGCCTTGGTGTAGGTTTGTGCAATGGAGTTCATGTAGCATGAGCAATTGATGTTGGAGTTGGTGACACTTTGTGATGTTTTTTCTTAGCGATGGAGTTTCTTGAGATGGTTCTTTTGAGGGAGAAAAACATTTTCTAGTGGGGGAGGATGTCAGGGCCTCGAGATGGATGAGCACCCGTGATGACCACCAGCATAAGAGAGAGTCAAAAAATCAACATCGTGGGTATGGGCGTGCCCATGATGTGTGACAGTCATGTGGATGTAGTGGCAGACACATTCGGTTAAAGGCAACTCAATTAAAGGTGTGTGAATGATGAGTTCGGTTAAATGCGTATGGACGGACGTGTAGATGGGCATGAATATGGGCATGCAGACACACATGCGGATGGGTGTGCGGATGAGGCATGCAGATGGGTGTGCGAATGGGCATGGATATGATGAGTGCGACCAGACATGCAGACAGGCGAAGTTGTGTGAGGGTGTCTGACCAAATGAGTCACACAGGTTCAAAACACAAGTCTGCTAAACAAAACGAGTCACATCGGTTTAGCATATGGGTCGATTGAACAAAACGAGTCATACAGGTTCAACACATGGGTAGGATAAGCGAAATGAGTCACATGGGTTCAGCAGACTGGTCGACTGAACGAAACAAGTCACACATGTTTAGCACACGGGTCGACTAAACGAAACAAGTCACACATGTTTAGCACTTGGGTTGGTTGAACGAAACAAGTCACACAGGTTCAGCACAAGGGTCGATCAAAACGAGTCGCATGGGTCAGCTGGGTCAGGTCGGTCGAGTGGAGAAAATGAGTCGTGTCAGCCTAGAGAAGTGAACAGATAGGTCCTTTGATAATTCTTTGGGAAAATAACCATACATATTGAATGAAGTGAAGTTTGTTAAAGGAAGCAACTCAATCGAACTGAGTTCCGAAGGAGAAATGAGTTTGAAGCGTTTGGGTCGTTCGGGTGAACTATGGGGTGTGTGAGGGCCCGACAGGGCATGTGCCCACACAGATGGGTGGAACAAAGTCCTGAACGACTTTTTTGCATGAGTTTGGGCTAAACAGATTTTCCGAACGAAAATCCTAAACAGCTTTTTGGAACGAGTCTTAACACATGTTCTAAAATGATTTTTGGAGACACAAGTTCTCTGAACGTAAATTTCACATGGGTTTCCTGCACAAAAATCTAAAACGGGTTTTCTGAACAACCCAGGTGGGTTGCACGACCCAGGAAATATGAATGACTTGCACAAATTGCAGGTTAGTAGATGCACAATAAGTTCAGGATTCAGGTGAATAGTGTGGAAGATTGCATGATGCAGGTAGACATTAGGGCAGCTCTACACGACAAGATGCATGGACTAGTGCATGAGGCAGATTGGTGCATGGTTGTAAAAATACTTGTACTTGTAAAATATTATTTGAAGAGATTTTACAAGTGAATTGAACAAACTTGACCAAAAATTGCCCCTCCCTTCATGAATGTGTGTACATTGGTGGTCATGGATTTTTGATGATGTTGCACATGTTGTGAAGTAAATATAATTGAACTTGAATGAATCGATTTCCACTGCATAACTAAGTAAGAAAACAATTGAAGACAAATTGACTAAGTGTTGTATATACATAGTCTGAAAGTCCAAGTAGTGGAAAACAAAAAGGCTAGTCGGTGTCACACTCTGCCCACAAGTGGAATTTGAGTCTCCACTAGTGTGGGGCCGTGACAATGATGGTATCACACTCTGATAATTCAATTTTATGTTTGAAATAGAAATAGAAATCTTTTATCAAGGATATAAACTTACAAACCATGGTAGAGTTAATTTATGGTCCTAATGTAGGTTAGAGGAAGGCATGTATGTGATGCTACAAATTTTCCAATGTATGATATGATAGGCTTATTTTGTGATCAATTGATTCTCATATTATATCAATTATGTATATTGTAGTAAGAACTGTTTATGATATTGTAGATACTATACATGTCTATCTACAAATGAGACGTGGTAGCTATGATTAGTTTTATGAGCCATCATCATGCATAATACTCATGTGCATGTGAGAGACTATTGATGGCACACAAGGAGGGTGACATCCAGATTTTAAGTGACTAGCTTATTTTTTATAAACTTACTAAATATAAGCCTCAACGAGTTAACTTCGCTGATCATGATAATAATTATTACTCTCAACTTTCTAAACTAAACCATTTATACAAAATATTTCAATATTCAACTTAAAATATATATATTTTAATTTCAAATTCATGTTTATCCATAAAATAATCCAAAATAAAAAAATCATGTGAAATATATAGTTCATAATACTTTATATAAAATTGATAAATAACACACATGTAAAAAAAAACATAATTATTGTTATTAAAATTTTTTTATATCCATATATCAATGAAATATATATATATATATATATATCTTATAAAAATTTGAGTTTCAAAAAATGTAATGTTTATAAATATATAAGAATTATAAAATCGATGAACTATAAAATAACAAAAACATAAAAAATAACCATGATGAATAAAACACCATTATTATTGTTATTTTTCCATTTATTTTATTTCAGTATTATTTGGAATTTATAATTAATTAACCTATTAGAATCACAGGTAATTTTCCTTCCATTTAGGGAGTTCAAACTATGAGTATGGAAACTTATCACACTACCCAGGTCAAGTCGGGGAAACAAATGCAGGTTGCTTGAATGGTGTCTTAATCACCCACCTCAAGTGAAATATTTGTCTGGTATGATTCGATTACCCGTCTAGAAGCTTACACCGGTCAGGGGTCACGTCTCTTTCTGCATTGCTTTCCCAACGGTCCGGTCATACCTTGAAACTTGGAAGCCTCAATGCTCACTCCCAGTTGGATGTCACGTCTCCTTCAATATTGCTATTTCTTTCCCAGTGGTCTGGTCGTACCATGAAACCTGAAAGCCCTATATACAGTTGGATTCTCAAAAATATTTCACCAGTCAAAATTGACGGTTTCTACATTGTAAAATATTTAATTAGAGGATCTCAGGAAATGTAGCTAAGCATATTTTGATAAATTGTTTTTTGTTTCTGTGATTTGTTACAAAATGTTCCACGACTAACTTTTTTTAACACTACTCACATCCAATTATAATTCATACATACAAGACCAGTCAAATCCACACAGCCCTCTGCAATGAGATTCTCCACTACATGAAAGTAAGACTAGTATTTAAAAAAATGAAACGGAAATGTTCATGAAATATTCTCGTAGCTACTAATGGTTGGAAGAATCACAGCACTTTTATAGAATTCGTAATTTTCATCCTTGAGATTTTAGTCACTGGTTTATAACGTTTACCAATACCTACAGGTTTTGGTGTAACCGCAAAACCTCCACATGGTATCACAGCTTGGACCCAGGTTCGATTCACCCAAGTTCCCTTTGAAGGGGGTGTTGAAATAATCACAGCACCTCTATAGAATCCGTAATTTCTACCCTGGGGATTCTAATTACTGATTTATAACGTTTACCAATACTTGTGGATTTTGATGTAACGGCAAACCTCCACACAGTTGTAAATCCTCAGCTCGGCGCACTAATTTCATTTTCTTATAAATACGGGATGGATCTCCTCATTTAATGTGTATATATTTTGGTTCTCCAGGTGCAGACACGGAGGGTATAATAACATCTGCAGAAGAAGACGAGGCGGCGTTGTGTTTCTGGCGGGGACGAGATAACACTATTTTCATATATCCAGTTTGGAATAAATGCATGAAAGCAGTGTGATCTCTCTGCACCGGAAACCTCCCGTTCCTATATATCGGTTATTGTTTTTCCGAGGAACCTAGGTTCAGTGGCACAGCGCATACATCCAGTTGTATGGATTGTCATATAATAATGTTTTTTTTTTTTAATATAATATATATTTAGTTTGTTTGAATATAATATATATTTATGTGGTTTATAAAATGTTTTGTATAAGCATTTATTGATGTGATGTTATTAGTTCAATTTTAATTTTACTAAACTTATATATTCTTTCTTGAAATATATATTTATCAGTTTTTTTTGGGTGTGGGTGTAGTCGAATGTTGAAGTTTGATTGTTAGAGATTTTATGTCCGAGCTGCCCATGAATAATAAAGTCTGAGTAATCGTGAAGATTGGTTTTAATTTTTGCAGTAATTTAAGTTGATTAAAATTTTTATTTGTATTTTTTTTCATTTTTTTATAAAATATTAATAAAAGTATTATTAATTACTCTGCTAAGTTTCAGATTGAAGTTTTATTAATTTCAAATTTTTTAAATATAAAAAATATAAATATTTGAAATTTGACGAGTTGGAAATATTTTTAGTAATATATATGATGGGACTTAGAATATCACAGGTTTGTTAATAATTTCCAATTTTGTAAATTTTCAAATTGTGCATGTAATATTTTTTTAATTAATTAAAGATAACTTTTTTTTTGTCATTCTTTTTCATTCTAGTTCACAAGTGTTTGTGGTAATGGTTATTAGTTGTTTAATGTGTTAGAATAATAATCACTCTCAATGTTTTTTAGTCCGCGGGAGTAAATAGTCGGCGATAGTAGGCAAGATTTAGGTAAACAATAATGATAGTCAATGGATCGTTGTAGTTTCTATGGCTGGATTGATGTATATGTTTAAACGATTAGATTTAGGTAAACAATAATGATAGTCGGTGGATTGTTGTAGTTTCTACGGCTAGATTGATGTATACATTTAAACCACTGGAATCCAATCAGTAACCTCTTGTGACGAATCTTCAAATTCTATCATGGTATAAGAGCCAAGGGTTTCGGCTTATTTTCAGAGCTCAAGGCTCGTGCTAGGTTTGTGAGAGTAAACTATGTGCCTTAGTGCGTGAAGCTGCCTATAGTGTGAAGAGCTTGCAACAGACCCATGTTTGAAGTAGTTAGCCTATTTGAAGCTTCTTGTCATTGTGTGGAGATGTTGTCAATGTGGAGTTGAAGTATGATAACATTGCTAAGCGTGAAGGAGCTTAAAGGTCGAGAAGCATTGAGGAAGAGCTCCAAGAGTTGTAGATGCCATTTGAGCAGTGTTGCTTTGTAACACCCCTCTGTTGTACATAACACTCTATTGACCTAAGCTAAGAAAAGCTAGGTCTGAGGTATAACAATGAAAGTAAATACTTTATTGTTAAATAAATAATAAAGATAATTTAATCACTTGGATAACGAGACAACAAGAGACACGATTCTTGCCAAATTAAATCCCATTGGTGAATGGGAATGGATAACTCTTTCATGATAATACTTCTAAATCCAATTCTAGATAAGCTTAATGGATTGGGAGATAAACATCCATTAAGTTACTTAGCAGGAGAAAGATGCTAAGTTAAGAAAAACATAAAAGCCTTGCAGGAGAGAAAGGAAAACTTTTACGAGGAAAAGCCTCATGGGAGAGGAAGGCGAGTTTTTCTGGGAAAAGCCTAGGCAAATGGATAAAAAGATCCATAGAAGTGGGACACCACCAAAGGAAACCATATCATGAAAGAGGGTATTAAATATCCATTGATGAGATCAACAAGAGGTAGTTGATCCATGGCAAGAACTCTCGGCTCGGGGGTGAACTAGAGGAAGTCAGTTCTAGGTTGGGTGGAGGTGCTCGATTTTCCAAGTGACATTCTTTCTGATACTCTCGTCTGATTTAATTTCATGAGATGTTCTGTATGTTGGCTCCTTACTCTTTATGTTGTCAAATCTTTAAGCATATGGGTCTAATTGCATGTGTTATCTTTGCTTGTGAGATAATTGAATAATTATGCATGTGACAACTACTCAAACTGAATTTAATCGAAGTTAAATTTAGTAATGGGAGCATAGTAGGTGATTGTTAGGTTGGGTGAAGGAGGTATGTGACAAATGGTATCAGAGCTCTAAGTTCAAACATTGCAGCCTATGGGCGAGTCCACCTCTGTAAGATATGACTAAGTTGTAGGTCCTAAACTAGTTCCCTAAACAAATAAGAGGTTTTGCTAAAGGGGCTAGTTATAAAATTTTTATAAGAAAAATATTCCATTGAATTCTAAAGTAGTGCCTAAGGCCTGAGAAGCCATAAAGGTTGCAACAAAATATTTAAATGATTTATTTGGGAAGGACTTTGAAATCAAATGTAATTTGGAATTGAGGTTGCTTTAAAATCTGTGAATGGCTTTATATCTTTAAGGTTTGCAATGGTGTAGCCGGTGTGCTTAGGTTATCTATGCCCATGTTATCTATGCTATGCATTATGCATCATGATTTGAATTGAATCCACTGAGGCTCATTTTAGTTATGATACATATTATTCACTATGTTTCATATTGCATAAAACATATGTATGTAATGCGTTCAACTATGATAGTAGGACTATGGCCATGTTGTATGGCAATACTAGCTAATTTTGACAACGTAAGCATGGGGGTGATAGCTTACCCATTGAATATGAAGTTGGGATTTTTATGGAATGCATTAGTGCCTGTTTTGGTCATCAAAGGAATGAAATCAAAATGCCTAATTTTATCATGTTGAATGCCCATGTTGATTCTTTCCTTTGGGATATAATGTACACATAGTAAATGTGAATTGTTGATTTGGAGCGTAGTAAATAAATCTATTAATTTAGACCTAAAACTCCACATCGGTTGATGCAATGTGGCCACTATATATATGGACTTAAAATACATATCTTAGTGACCATTTCAAGGTTTTATGGAGTGAGTTTAGAATAAATAAAGGATTACTCTGTCTATGGATCACTAAAGAATAGTGAGGGTCGAAGTGTTATAAGAATTGTGTGCAGGGTTAAGATTGAAAGACGATTGATATCTTGTGTAGAAAATATGATGGTAGGTTAACCTGATAATGCAATATAAATCAAAGAAGAATACTATAACCTACTTCTACTATCAATTTCTGGAAGCTTAAAGATCGAGCTGAACAATATAACTAGAAGAAGAAAAGTCAGTGGCACAATACACATGAAAATACTTTAGGGAAAGCCTAAGCTAAAAACCCCACACTATTGTATTATCATACACGGTGGAAATACATAGGAATTATACAAAGCCTTAGCTCTCACAGCTAGCCAGCTCTCAGTACAATCCTCTCAGATTCTCACAGGCAATCTTGGCTTCTCTCCTTGTGGATGATTAGCCTCTTGTAGCTCCTATTTCCTTGTGTTGTTCCTTGTGGATGATTAGCCTCCTACCAAGTGGAAAAATAATCCTTCAAAACTGTACAATCCTCAAGGATAATCCTTGATTGCATGCATGAGTTTTCTCCATGAGAAAACACATGCAACTAATAGTACACTGTCCTTGAACATTAATCTCAACTGGGTCTTTCTTAGAATAGACATGCATGAGTTTCTTATGAGGGAATCTTCAGTTAACTGGAGTAGCACTAGTTGAGTGCATTAATGCATCAACTGACTGTTAACTCACTATTAGTTCCTCAAACAGTTTGGAACTAATTTAACTAGACTTAACTCAGTAAACTGAGTTAACTAATTACAACTCAAATATAGCTCAATCTTATCTCCCTAATTTAAGGGATAACTCTTGCATGACTTCAGAAAGAATTCGTACTTGAATTTATCTAGCTAATTAATTTAAAATAAATTAATTAATTATTTCCAAGTAGCTGTTAAGACTAAATTCGATTTTAATTCACAATTTAATTCATGGACAAATTAAATTGGAATATTCTTGTTGCCATATTTCAACACTCCCTCTCAACAAGAAAGGGATTATCTACCACCCCGATCCTGTCTCTATGTAACTCGAATTTACACTTTGACAATGCCTTTGTCAAAATGTCAGAATATTGCTCCTCTGTCAAAATATACTAGAGCAACATGATCCTCCTCACTACATAGTCTTTGAGGTGATGATACCGGATGTCGATGTGCTTGGACCTATCATGAAATAATGGATTCTCAGAGAGTTTGATACAACTCTGATTATCACAATAGATCATAGTTGGATACAACCTCTAATCAAACAAACCAACTAGGATTTTCCGTATCCAGATGGCCTCAAATGTTGCCTGACTTGCAGTCATGTATTCTACCTCTACTGAGCTAAGTGCAACCGACCTCTGTTTCTTGCTGTACCAAGAAACTGCCACTGACCCAAGGTTGAAAATCCCTCGTGATGTGCCCTTACAATCTGATGGACTCCCTACCCAATCTGCATCAGTAAAGCCCTGTAGCTTCACTCCCTCTATCCATCTATACTATAATCCATATTGAGATGTGCCTCTGAGGTATCTCAATACATGCTTTACTGCCTTCCAAAACATCTTGGTAGGCTAAACCATCGCTTGACTCAGCTGGTTCACTGCATAGCATAAATTTGGTCGTGTGTTCACTATGTACATCAGTGGACCCACAAGCTGCATATACACAATAGCCTTTACCATTTCTCTTGAAGTAGCAACCTCCTTCCTCCAGTTACCTGCTAGAGGAGTTTGCATGGGCTTGCACTTCTCCATGTGGATTCTCTTGAGTATCTTGTTGGCATACTTGCCCTGAGACACAAACAACTCCCCATCCTTCTGCCATACTTCCATGCCAAGGAGGTAATGCATGAGACCCATGTCTTTCATCTGGAATTCTCTTGCAAGGTCCTCCTTGCAAGACACGATCAATTGATCATGACCAGTCAGTATGAGATCATCAACATAAAGTATGATGATCAACAACTTACATTTCACCATGATGTGTTACAGGTTCGCATCCGCTTCACTCTTTATGAATCCAAACCCAATGAAGTAGTTGTCTATCCTAGTGTACCAAGCACGAGGTGCTTACTTCAGCCCATACAATGCTCTCTTGAGTCGGCACACATGTGACTCACGATCAAAGGTCTCAAAACCTTCCGGCTACTCTATGTACACCTCTTCCTCAATCTAGCCATTGAGGAATGTAGTCTTCACATCCATCTGATGGATCTTCCAACCCATCCGTGCTGATAGTGCCAACATAGATCTGATAGATGAGTACCTTGCAACAAGAGAAAAAGTCTCATCATAGTCAATCCCCTCGACTTGTGAAAAGCCATGGGCAACAAATATTTCATTATGATTCTCCACACTACCATCAGTAGCTTGCTTTAGCTTGTAAAGCCAACAGGAACTCACAACTAACTTGTTCTCCGGTCTCAGAACCATGTCCCAAACACTATTATGAACTATGGAATCATAATCCTCAACCATAGCATCAACCCAAATCGGTTGCTACATTGCTTCCTCAAAGGAAGATGGCTCTGTCTCAACACATTCCCTAGCAAGGGCCATGTATCCAATGTACCTCTTAAGTTATCTCCTCTGTCTACGCTGAGAAGATGGTGCTCCCACATTCTCTCTTGCATCCTCTAACAATCTGTCAGCTTCTCTTGTGCACTTCCGTCCATCTCCGGAAGTCTCTACTTCAGTGGATATCTCCACTCTTGGAACCTCTGCATGCGGCTGCTCTACATCAGTCTGAGGCTCCTCCTCCTTAGGAACCAACAGTTCCTCGACAACCTGTAGTTGGAGCTCCCTCTCAAGGGAAACTGACATGGCCTTCTGCTCATCAAACTTGAGATCTCTCCGAACCACTATCCTGCGACTGGTAGGCAAGTACACACGATAGTTGTGAGGTGTATCACTGTACCCCACAAGTATCCCCAACTTAGTTTTCGGCTCATGCTTCTTCCATGCATCCTTTGTCACATGGCAATATACTAATGAGCCAAAGATCCTGAAGTGACCCACATCTGGTCTCTTACCGGAGAAAGCTTCCTCTGGTGTCTTCATCCCAAGTATGTGATGCAGGCTTCTATTCTGCAAATATACCGCTGTGTTGCATGCCTCAACCCATAAGTGAAGTGGTAGGCCTTGGTCATGCAACATTGCCTGTGTTGCACCTACAATAGTTTTGTTCTTCCTCTCGGCCACCCCATTCTGCTGTGGGTTATGAGGTGCCGTCAACTCTCGTTTATTTCCTTTCGCTGCACATAAGTCCTTAAACTCCTGAGAGACATATTCTCCACTGTTGTTGCTTCTCAAGGCCTTGATCTTCTTCCCTGTGTTAGCGCTTGAAATTTCATCTCAGGCTGAGAAAGGTAAACCTCAAGGCAACATCAAACCACTTAGCCTCGTAGCTAGCCCTACGGGGCAGGAGAGGGCTCTCTCCGGTCTATCTCGATAAAGATCTTCAATGGGCGAGATAACCAATAAGGTAACACTGATTTTAGGCTAGTAAACTGATCAAAAAGGTTGATTTGGGTTTTTTAGGGTTTTTGGTGGCAAATTGAGGAGAGGGCAATTTTGGGTGCGGGGATTGGACACAGTTTTTGCAGGTGTTGGCTAGTTGAATTGTTTATGAATTAAACATTCAAGTACCACATTAATTGTCAACCAGGGAACGTCTTTTTATTTCAAAGGCTACTGCGTACTGTATGTACTTAAAGTCTAAAAGCATCGAAAAGTTGTAGTATACGTAATTCTTACGCTATGTCATTACAGTACTTGTTAAGATGAAAGCTATTAATTAAAACTACGAATCTGGAAAGCGAAATAATGGATGCTCTGCTGGCAGAGGATCAGGACCCTATCCTCCAGATGGGGACGTTCAGCACCTGCCCCTGTAATCAGATTTACTAATGCACACTGCACTCTCATTCACCGGTGAGAAACAAACTCAAGTGATTAATGAAACAGAGTACTAACAAAACAAAGAATACCAGAGGTAATGCGATCAAATCCAAACAGAGTACCAGAAAGAAACTACTGCACACTTACACACTTGACAAGAAAGTAAATGGGTGAATCTTGTGAGGAAGGTGGGCCCAGTCCCTCTCACAAGATTCCCCAGGAAAACGAAGGCGGGATTAAGTGCTCAAAACAGTTTTATATTCATCTGCCAAAAAGATTAAATACAATAGAGTTCAGACTTGCTGATGTGCTCAGAATCTCGATTACAGACTGACCATAGACACCGACTAATCCCTTTTTCATGTAGATGTCTCCTCTTTATAGAGGAGACATCTATTACAATAAAGTATTACAGCCTATTCAGTTAACCCATCTTGTCAAAAATAAGCAATTCAGAGTGCTGTTACAACAGTATGATAATACATTCTTTTCTTGAACTTTAGTTGTTACACAGTGGGTAACTGACTTTGACCGTGTTCTCGGGATCTTCATATTCCTTCGCCATTTCCCCATGCTGTTCATGCTGACTGTGTTCTTCTTTCTTTAGACTTCCGCTTGATTATGCCACGTCAAGATTCTTTAGATAGCTGCCATCTATTGTTCGTGGCTGTTACAAAATAGCTTGCTTTAGGTAATTGTTGTTGCTGACTGTAGCAACTACAGAGTTGCTGCTTCTGGTGTTGCAGCAACTGCGTAGTTGTTGTTTCTGGTGTTACAGCAACTGCGTAGTTGCTGTTTTTGGTGTTACAGCAACTATACATTGTAACTCCTGCAAGCTTAAGACAATTATTTGACAATTTAGTCAGCGTTTCCAAGGATAAGTATAAAGATATTCACGAATATGAAATAAACAATTAAACATAGATATGCGGAAGGTTACTTCATACCTTGGGGTTAATATGTCATTATAAAATAAAAGATTTCAACTTATGACTGCAAAAGGGTAATGATACGGCAAAAGATAAGGTCAAAAATAGGTCAATTGTGAGTCCCAACATCCCCCCCAACTGAAGAGATTGCATGTCCCCATGCAATGTCTACTCTGAGTCTGAGTCGGAGAACTGGGACGAACAATGCAGATTACTAAGACAATAGCTGTAGGGAGTAACATCAAACTTGTCTCTGAAACCACAAACAGTTTGTATATGTTTCCATGCTGCTGCCTCTTCTCTGTTAGAAAGTCCAAACTGGCCCTTATACTGATCACCCGGCAACCATAAAAGTGGGAACTTGAATTTGTAACCCATCCAATTCTCAGCACAACGTTGCACGCATTCAACATACCGAGGTACCCTTGATAATGCTACTTGCAGATTTGATGGGTTATACGGGTGATATTCCTTCCTTTCTGCGGGGCAGTTATCCCAAAATAATTTATTTGCTTTAACAGCCAATGATGCTTTGGTCTTTACATACTGCTGACAGTCTGTTAGGACCTCTGCTCGCAGTCTCATAACATGATCCTTCATATCATCATTGTCTATCATTTTTAAGTGTTGTAAAATGAAAGTGGCAGCGTTCTGTGGTTCAGACCGAATCCACAAAAGACAATTCTGTTCGTTTTGGAGGCCTGAGACATAGGCGTTTTGCCAGGTAAGCTGATTCGCCAAAAAGGAGATGAAAGCTCTCAATTGTATGTCACCTACTACAGGTGTCATATTCATGTTTCTTTCTTCAGACACAGCCTCATTATGGAGGTACAATTCACATAGCAGGTTTTGGTCGCTTTTGGGTGCCTCTGCAAAAGTCTTCATAAACTGATCTGCTGTGACCACTTGATGAGGCCTCCCCTCTTTGATGGCCTTCAGCTGAATGAATGCAAGCCTTTCCCTTAAGAATGTGGCATAGTTGAAGGAGGGTTTCCTTGTGGCGAGCATCCTTTGACATAACTCAAACATCAGGGACATCCTGTGTTTCAGTTCCTTAATTTCTTTATACTGGGCCTTGCACTGTTCCAGTGCTTCCCAGTTCTTATAAGCATGGTCAAACCAGGTCCCTTTCTGTTGTTCAAATGCTTTGCCTTGAGACTGGTGATATTCTCTCCACCATGTACGTTTCAATTCCTGAAAGCTTTCTGTTTCTATACATGCATCCGTAACAGTGGGAGGCTCTGTTTGCATACAGGCATCAACCAGAATCATCTGTTCTGTTGAAGTGGGCTGGGATGATCCAGCATCTCTCTCTTCATCTTTAACCAGAGCTTCTTTCTCCTGCTGGGCTAATTCATTGTTCTCCAGATTGATTTTGGTGGACCATGGTGAATCTGTCTCTTTTTCTTCTTCTTCCATACTAGTCTGGGCAGGCCGGGGTGAGTCCTTGTTTTCTTCTTCCTTTTCTTCCTGCATAGCGTCGGGAAGCTCCTTTGTTTGTTCCTGTGCAGCCTCTGAGGAACTTACTGGTTCTTGTGTGTCAGTAAGTTCTTGATCTTGTGCAGCTTCAGGTGAACTTACTGGTTCTTGTGTGTCAGTAAGTTCCTGGTCTTGGTCTTGCATGTTCTCTGGATGACCTGTTGGTTCTTGTGTATCAACAGGTCTCACCGACTGCATTTCTTCTAAGGATCCTGTTGGTTCTTGTGTAACAACAGGCTTCTCTGTCTGCACTTCCTCTGAAACAGGTTCTTTTGTCTGCACATCCTCTAAAGCTCTTGTTGGTTCTTGTGTATCAACAGGGCTTTCTGACTGTACTTCTTCTGAAGCTCCTGTTGGTTCTTGTGTGTCAACAGGGCTTCCTGACTGCACTTTTTCTACAGATCCTGTTGGTTCTTGTGTAGCAACAGGTCTTTCTGTCTCAGCAGAGAATTGTGAAATTTTTACTTCAGCATCAGCAGACTCCTTTGTTTCATTTTCAGCCTCGGGGGCTTCCTTTATTGGTTCTTGTACTAACCTATACCCTGCCTGAGCATATATCTCACCACAATTTGCACACAGATACTCGATATCTTTGCTTTTCTCTGCTGCCGACGCTGCTCTTGCTAAAACATGCAGGCTGAATTCTTCTTGATATGCTTCCCTGATTCTTATTATCTCTTCCTGGTAATCCTGAATCTGAGCTTTTAGAAACTCAATTTCTTCTTGCAGGGCGGGTATAGTAGGCTAATCCTGTGAGACAGTGGATTCCAGTGGAGGCAGAGGTTCTGCTACGTCAATTTGATCAGTATTTCCCACAGGTGGTTCTTGTTTGTCACCCGGGGTAGTGGCTGGTTCTTGTGTTGCAGCCACTTGCTCGCTATCATTCTGGGTGTCGGCAGCTGGTTCTTGTGTATCAACTGTCTTAAGATATGATGCCACGAAGCTATGAACGCTCTGCATCTCAGCCTCTGTGGGTGAAGGAGAGGGGTTTCGAGGAGTGGCTGGAGTGCGGGGTTTTAAAGCGATGGATGGTGAGCTGGAGGAATTAGGGGATCCAACTACTGCCGATTTTCGTTTTGGTAAAAAGGCAGGGAATTGAGGTGTTTTTCTCTTCCTGCTGGCTCTTGAGATCGGAACAGTAGTCGGGGTGGTGGGTGCTTTGGTTGAAACCCTCGTTCTTCTTCTTTTTACTGGGGTTTTCTTTGCCCGCTGCATTTTTCGCTTAAGCTGCGTAATTGGGATATTATCGTCGGAATCATCAGTAGAGATACTGAGTATGGGGGCGGGAGAATTGGTTCTTTTGGGAGACATGGTTGATTCCGCTGCTGCTTGTTCATTTTCTGCAACATGCAGAGGTGTTTGCTGGGGTTGTTCGAGAATATGTTCTGTCTGCTGAGGGTTTTCCAAAGGGGTTTGCTCAGGGGTGTCGTCCGTTTGTTGAGGAGGCTCCTGGTCTCGCTGAGGTGTGTCCTCAGCTTGACGAGGAGTTTCCTCTTCTTGATGAGGACTACCCTGCACAGGCTGTGGAATTCTTTCCTCCGGATGGGGATTAATGGGGGGTGGAGGGATGTTCAGAGGAAGAGCTCTGTTAATCAGCAGTTGGATTAGGCGATGGTGTTTTAGGGAGAGAGCTGGATTCTTCGCTTTCATAGCATATCGTGCCATATTTTTAAGACAACCCAGCAAATAATATGGCATGTTCAATAATTGACCATTTCTTAAGTGATTTAACAGGACGAAGTCGTGCTGGTAGATTACCTGGTAACGACCTTCGCATGTCAAATACTGCTTGACGAATTCAGCGACTCTTGGCCATGGTTGAGGTAACGACCGCAATGCTACACCTCTGCCCTTGGTTTCTACTTCCTCGCCCGGACGAAGAAAGTCTCGCTGCGCGTTCAGAATCAGGTGCTTCCTGCTGAACCACCTTGTACCAGTGGCTGGGAGTCCGGTGACTTCGGCGATGAATTCTTCCGTAACTGGAACTTGAATTCCTTGGACGACAGAGAATCCTTCTGTCAAATTGCATGTGAATTCCAGGACTTGCTGCTCGTCAAAGTCTGGAAGTCTCCTGAAATATTCTATCCATCCAGCTTGCAAGAAAATTTGGTAAATTTCCAGAAAGAGCTCCAGAACTGCTGTCGTGCCTGGTTCATGAGTGATGAGGGTTCCTCCCATGGCTGTTGTCTCGGTAAATCTTCAGAATTCGGGGCCGAGCTACCGATTTCAACTCAGAGTATACATCACAAATGGTAACATGCTGTAGTTTTTACATACAACCGGGAGAATTAAGGGTGGCAGTGGTTGGCGTGGTTTACCATTATGGAAATTGCTTTGGTAACCCCCCCCCCTTCCTACGTGTGAATGATATGATTGGGAAATGCAATCATTTGATGGACCTATCAACCTTTTTCCGCTTATCTATTATTTAATGCTTATTCATAAACGTGCGTACCTTCGTCCTTTACCTTTTTTGATCGCTGCGTCAAAAAGTCTTTTCTCGTCTGCTGTCAAATTATAATCATTACCGTGGATCTGAAAGCACGGGAATATGGGTGATTTATAATGATAATGACGGGAAGTGACGGTGAGGTACTGTAATCATCACGAAAGGTGGTATATTTCGTGTGGAAAGGATATTTCAGATCAGGAAGCAATAACGTGGCACCAAGATTGGTGTTGCAGCAACAGAGAATTACCGTTGGGGCAACTGGGATTAGGGGGAAACGTTTGTAAAAACGGGGAATGTGCTGGACTAATGGAACTAGTGTTACAGCAACAGGAATAATGTTGGGACAACGGGAAGTGGTGTTGCAGCAACGGGGATAATGCCGCAGCAACATGGTGTTGCAGCCACGGGAAATGGTGTTGCAGCAACGGGAAATGGTGTTGCAGCAACAGGAAATGGTGTTGCAGCAACAGGAAATGGTGTTGCAGCAACAGGAATTCGGAGTCCGCCCAGTAATTCCTTTTGAAGCCTTTGCTCTCAGCTACTTCCCCATGCTACATCTGCAAAATCTCAAAATATAATATTGCAATCCTTGGCAGGATTTATTAGTTCTAAAAAAAAAATGTCTAATCCTAAAAATTACATAAATAATAGAAATTCAAGTGCTTTGAGGGACAGCAAGTTCCCCTGGAAAAGAATACTGTTTTATTGCCATGCAAGTGGCTTTAAAGTCCTCTTTGGAAACCGGCCGCTGATACAACCGAAGTCGGTAGCCATTCACTAACAGTGGTGTTCTGCTTCCATCAATTGTTAATAGTCTAACCGTTCCATTTGGGAAAACAGTATCCACTTCATACGGTCCCAGCCATCTTGTTCTCAGCTTCCCTTGAAAGTTCTCGAAACGTGAGTCATAAAGAAGAGCCCAGTTACCTTTCTGGAACTGCTTTTGCTTAATGGTTCTGTCATGCCATCTGCTCCTTTGTTGCTGTATCATAGTTGTTTGGTGGACGGCATCCAGTCTTTTCTCGTCCAGTTCCTGCAATTGCTGCAACCTGGCTGTCTGTGCATCAGTTAAATCAAGGTTAACAGCTAAGGCAGTTCTTAAGGTTTTAATTTCAAATTCTACAGGAAAAATAGCATTCTTTCCAAAAACCAATTCATAGGGTGAAAATCCTGTTGTGTTTCTCCAAGTGGTTCTGTAGGCCCAAAGAGCCTCGGGCAAACGCTGAAACCAGTCCCTTCTATTCTCCTTTATTGTTTTTGTTAAGATAGCTTCTATGACCTTATTTGTGCTTTCCACCTGCCCATTTGCTTGGGGGTGGTAAGGTGTGGTCATCTTATGCTTGATATGATATTTCTGAAGCGTATCTTTGAAACCGTGAGAATTAAAAGGAGGTCCTCCATCAGTGACTAATTCTCTGGGTAGTCCAAATCTAACAAAGATTTCTTCAAATAAGAATGTTAGTACCGCTTCTTCATTAGCTTTAATGAGTGCTTTGGCCTCTACCCATTTAGTCATGTAATCTGTGCATACTAAAATGTAAACTCTTTGATTGGATGGAGGATTAATGGGACCTACAAAATCTAGTGCCCATTTCTCAAAGGGTTCGAGAGTTACCTGAGGATTGAGTGGCATTTCATCCCTATGGTTGGGCTGGCCCATTCTTTGGCAGCTGTCACAAGCCTTCACATATTTTTTAGCATCTTTAAAAAGTGATGGCCAGTAATAACCCATTCTAAACACCTTGTGAGCTGTTCTTTTATCTGCAAAATGTCCTCCACAAGGACCATCATGACAAGCTTTCAATATGTCATAAATCTCATCTTCCCCAACGCATCTCCTGATTTCTTGATCTATTCCTGTATGGAACAGACACCCGCTTATCCAGCTGTACCTAGCACTTTGCTGGATGATCTTCCTTCTTTCTCTGTGTGATAGGTGTGATGGTAATTTTCCTGCAACTAGGTAATTGGCAATGTCTGCATACCAAGGTGAGTGAGCAGATACTGTAAATAGATACTCATCAGGAAAAGAATCATCTACTGGAACATTTTCATTGGTTTTTAAACGAGAAAGAAAATCAGCAACTACATTTTCTTTTCCTGGCCTATCTACAATTGTGATATCAAATTCCTGTAATAGTAACAACCACCTGGTGACTCGAGCATTAGTAATTGATTTATTCATTAAATACTTGATGGCCGAGTGGTCTGTATGCACAAAGGTAGTATAGCCAGTAATATAATGCCGAAATTTATTAATAGCATAAATAACTGCTAAAAATTCTTTCTCAGTTACTGTATAATTTAACTCAGCTGGTGTCATGTTTTTGCTAATGAAATAGATAGCATAGGGGAGATTGTTTTCTTCCTGACCCAGGACAGCTCCAATTGCCGTGTCTGAGGCATCAGAGGAAATGTGAAAGGGTAATGCCCAGTCGGGTCCTCTCAAAATAGGAGCTGTGGACAACTGATGCTTAAGTTTATTGAATGCAGTCTCACAGTCATCAGTCCACTTGAATTCAGCATTTTTCATTAATAACACAAACAAAGGAGAAGATATTTTAGAAAAATCCTTAATAAATCTTCTGTAATATCCGGCATGTCCTAAAAAAATTCTCACCTCCGTTTGTGTTTTGGGGATAGGAAGGTTCTGAATCACCTGAATCTTAGCTGGGTCGACTTGGATTCCTAAAAATGAAATGAAATGACCTAATACAATGCCCTGATTCGTCATCATGTGGCACTTTTCAGTGCTTAAAGCGAGGTGTGCTTCAATGCACCTCTTAAGTACTTTTTCAAGGTTTTGCAGAGCATCTTCAAAGGTCACTCCATAAGGAGTAAAGTCGTCCATGAATATTTCTAATGAATCGTTTAACATATCAGAAAAGATTCCTATCACCGCTCTCTGAAATGTCGCTGGAGCATTACACAACCCAAATGGCAGTACTCTATAGGCAAAGGTTCCCCATGGGCTGGTAAATGTGGTTTTGTCCTGATCCTGGGGTGCAATCCTGATTTGGTTGTATCCACTAAACCCATCCAAGAATGAGAAGAATTTCTTACCTGCTAAATTATCCAATACTTGATCAATAAAAGGTAAAGGGAAATGATCTTTTTGGGTTGCTTTATTTAATGATCTATAGTCTACACATGCTCGCCATTTCCCATTCTTCTTTGGTACAATTACGAGTGGAGAAACCCACTCGCTGTCAGATATTGGATATATGAATCCTGCATTTAAAAGTTTTTGGAGTTCCTCCTTCACAATTTCTCTGAGGTTAGGGTTCATTCTTCGTTGGGGTTGACAGACTGGTCGAGATCCCTCCTTAATGTATATACGATGAGTACATAATTCAGGGGAGATTCCTTTCATGTCTGTGTAGTCCCATGCGAATGCCTCTTTGTTTGCTTGGAGTAACTTTATTAATTTCTGTTTTTCATCATCAGTCAAATCAGGATTTATATTCAGCGTTTTACCAGGTTCAATTTCAACTGCTGTGCTCTTGGAAGAGTTGCCTAATGTCGTCTGGCCTAAGTTTTCATTTTTCATATTCTGCTGGGATTCAGGTTCTAGGATTGCAGCGAAGTGATTAAATGTTTCTGGATTAACCGAAGAGGGTTCAGAAATAAAACTGCTAATTAGTTCATCTTCGGTGGAGTCTTTAAAAGTCAAAGCTTGCCCAATAGTTAATATCGGTTGGGTTTCCTCATCCTCATAGTCTACCCATATAGAATTGTCACTGTTAATCATGGGAGTGGCATGGGGATAGAGGGTCAGCTGTTTAGTCTCTTGTCCATTGGAGATGGTCATTGATCCAGATCTACAGCTGATGAAAGCATCTGCTGTAGCCAACCAAGGTCTCCCTAGAATCAACGGATGACCCCCCAACTTTGTTTTGGTTTGTAAAACCACAAAGTCAACCGGGTAGTTCCAGGATTCTACAGAGATTATAAGGTCTTCAATGACCCCTTCAGGTTTGATCATAGAACGGTCAGCTAATTCTAAGATAGTAGGAGTTTCCCTGATAAAGTTTTTCAGCTGGAGCAATTGAGCTATTTCGAGAGTCATGATATTTATTGCAGCTCCTAAGTCTACTAAGACTTTCGAGATAAAGGTTTTTCCGACCTGGACTGTTACTGTAGGGTGACCAGGGTCACCATACTTGACAGGATAATCTTTTTCAGTCATTAAGGCAGTTAATTCCCCCATCACATGAACTGTGAGGGGGTCCTTAGCCTTCCTTCCAGGTTTCTTTACACAGATGTCTCTAATAGTTCTAGCGTATATAGGAACATCCCTTAGTGCTTGCAATAATGGGATTTTGACATACAAGTTCTGTAACTCTCCTAAAAGATTGAAGGTAGGTTGTTCAGGTGCTTTAGTGAGAGTCAGTCTTTCAGGGAATGGTGGATCTACCGTTTGGTCGTTATTGTTAGGTGCTGATTCTACTGTTTCAGTACTATGGTTAGCTAGTTTCTCTTTTCTATTCTCTTCTTTGTCAGAGTCCATGATATCATCTATAATAGGTTCAACTATTCTCCCTGAGCGAAGGTGGATATCATTACATTCCAGGGGAGAAATAGACTGACTTTGAATGTCAATAACTTGCAAGGCCTTATTATTATTCGGATTGGGGTTAGGTTGTACAGGCAGCTGTGGTCTCATTGCCTGATTATTCGGAGGATTATTAGATGGTAAGGAAAGAGATTGTTGTTGTTGAGGAAAGGGTATCTGTTGGGCTGCCCAGTTTGGGTTCCATTGATTAAAGTATGGTTGCTGGGGGGCCCAAGGATTCCACATAGTAGGGTCAGGAAAAGGGATATTTGGTTGCTGCATAAGTGGAAAGTTCATTGTGTTGAAGGGTGGGTATTGCATTTGATTCATGGGTGGGTAAAAAGGAGAATTATTATTCCAACGATTGAATGTTGTATTAGAGCTCGTACCTTGTCTCTGCGGCCATTGCCTCCTCTGAGTCATTAGGTACACCGCTTCAGCTTCTTCTTCAGTTGTCTGCAGTGCTGCTTTGATTCCAGGTAGAGAGGGGCATTGCTGTGTTTCATGATCCTTTTCGCAGATTGTGCATATAGGCATCCTATCCAGTGGGCATTCTCTAAGTGGATGTTTTTCTCTGCATTTTGAACATAAAATTGCCAGAGCAGCTTCTACTTCTGCCTGTTTCTTCTTGACCTGCAGAGCATCAATCTGTGAAGAAAAAGAACTTAGCATTTCAGTTTTAAATTCTTCTAATAAGTTACCTATCTCAGCTCTTGTTGCTCCTCCACTGGCTGACTTCTGAACCCTTAAATACACATTATCTCTGCTTTTTGATCTGCCTGCCGCTCCCCTTGAACACCGCATACAGAGCCTAATAATCTCATCAAAGGGTTCTTTAGAAATGTCCCCTTTTCCAAGCATGTTCAGCATGTCCAGGCAATCATCTCTTACCCCTTTCAGCAGTATGGTCTTCAAAATGTCTTTGCTCATATTAGGATGATCAGACCGCTGCAGATTATACTGTAATCTTTCCACGAAATCTTCCAAATTCTCGTCCTCTTTCTGGACCATTTTAAACAATTCTTCCTTTCTTTCTCTTGTCCGGCAGTAGTCTTGGTACTTAGCCAGAAATCCCTCTTTCATTTCGTCCCAGGTGGTGATTGCCTGAGCTCCCAAGCTCATAAACCACCTCAGTGCGTTCCCTTTTAGTGTTGCTGGAAAATTTTTCAACATCTGATTAGGACTTATGTAATCATAGCTTCTACACAGTATGTCGAATTCGAAGAGGAATTCGTCCGGATCTTCGGAGGACAACCCATGGAAATTGGGTAATGCCGAGAGTGGAATATTTTTCATGGGGGTTGTTCCTCTCGGAAGTTCCCCAATAGGGAATTCCAGGGTAGAGAGCGAGTTTTCCCCTCTCCCTTCTGTTCTGTTATCCTCCATCGGTATTTTCCCTGAATCACTCGCTTTATCTTCTGTGTCTTCTGTTTCTTCAGGTTCCTCTACCGGTTCCTCGGTGTACTCTGGTGCTTCCAGCTTCCTCTCAGGTCCTATCACTTCCTCCGTCTGTTGGTCTGTTTGTGAGGAGTATTGGATCTGGGGTCTCCGGGAACTCGTCCTCTGTGATGCTTCGGCCTTAGAGATGATTTCGTCGATGTAAGTCTTCCTTCCTCCCTTGCCGCCTGTAAAATTAGGTTTCTTGCGTCCTCTCATACACCTGTTATTTTCACAAAGAAACCATTAATGCTTTTAGAATTCTTTAGTTGCCTTACCCGGCAACGGCGCCAAAATGTTGGCTAGTTGAATTGTTTATGAATTAAACATTCAAGTACCACATTAATTGTCAACCAGGGAACGTCTTTTTATTTCAAAGGCTACTGCGTACTGTATGTACTTAAAGTCTAAAAGCTGTAGTATACGTAATTCTTACGCTATGTCATTACAGTACTTGTTAAGATGAAAGCTATTAATTAAAACTACGAATCTGGAAAGCGAAATAATGGATGCTCTGCTGGCAGAGGATCAGGACCCTATCCTCCAGATGGGGACGTTCAGCACCTGCCCCTGTAATCAGATTTACTAATGCACACTGCACTCTCATTCACCGGTGAGAAACAAACTCAAGTGATTAATGAAACAGAGTACTAACAAAACAAAGAATACCAGAGGTAATGCGATCAAATCCAAACAGAGTACCAGAAAGAAACTACTGCACACTTACACACTTGACAAGAAAGTAAATGGGTGAATCTTGTGAGGAAGTTGGGCCCAGTCCCTCTCACAAGATTCCCCAGGAAAACGAAGACAGGATTAAGTGCTCAAAACAGTTTTATATTCATCTGCCAAAAAGATTAAATACAATAGAGTTCAGACTTGCTGATGTGCTCAGAATCTCGATTACAGACTGACCATAGACACCGACTAATCCCTTTTTCATGTAGATGTCTCCTCTTTATAGAGGAGACATCTATTACAATAAAGTATTACAGCCTATTCAGTTAACCCATCTTGTCAAAAATAAGCAATTCAGAGTGCTGTTACAACAGTATGATAATACATTCTTTTCTTGAACTTTAGCTGTTACACAGCGGGTAACTGACTTTGACCGTGTTCTCGGGATCTTCATATTCCTTCGCCATTTCCCCATGCTGTTCATGCTGACTGTGTTCTTCTTTCTTTAGACTTCCGCTTGATTATGCCACGTCAAGATTCTTTAGATAGCTGCCATCTGTTGTTCGTGGCTGTTACAAAATAGCTTGCTTTAGGTAATTGCTGTTGCTGACTGTAGCAACTACAGAGTTGCTGCTTCTGGTGTTGCAGCAACTGCGTAGTTGTTGTTTCTGGTGTTACAGCAACTGCGTAGTTGCTGTTTTTGGTGTTACAGCAACTATACATTATAACTCCTGCAAGCTTAAGACAATTATTTGACAATTTAGTCAGCGTTTCCAAGGATAAGTATAAAGATATTCACGAATATGAAATAAACAATTAAACATAGATATGCGGAAGGTTACTTCATACCTTGGGGTTAATATGTCATTATAAAATAAAAGCTTTCAACTTATGACTGCAAAAGGGTAATGATACGGCAAAAGATAAGGTCAAAAATAGGTCAATTGTGAGTCCCAACAGCAGGGGGTTCCTTGGGGCGAGTTAGGAGACAGTATTGATGCCTTTAACTGAGGTGGATGGTCAGGAAAGAAAGATGAAGAGCTAAAGAGAGCAAACAATAACTTTGAATTCTCTTTAGACAGTAGAAAACATTGAAATTAAACAAACTTAAAAGCAGAGCATGACAATCATGAATTCTTACTTTAACACTTCGTTTGCTTAATGTGCAGAAGGAAAAGAAAGGAAAT
Source organism: Pinus tabuliformis (assembly GCA_031772625.1). Lineage (NCBI taxonomy): Eukaryota > Viridiplantae > Streptophyta > Pinopsida > Pinales > Pinaceae > Pinus > Pinus tabuliformis. Next base: position 411,263,863 of record CM062820.1, read on the forward strand.
GATTCACATAGCACACTTACAGGTACATAGAGAAACACACCATCAATACATGTAACCACAAGAATCCCAAAAAAGACTGCAAAACCCTGGTCTTCCTTAGCCAAAAATTGCAGAGATACAGTGAATAATACAATGATAGCTTCTCCCTCAAGAGTCCAACCATGAAAATGAGCAAGAAAGTACATAATATAGATGATCTAACCTCTTTCCCTGCCTCCATGGGTCGAGCTCACTATCCTAGGAGCTGTTTCAACCACTTCTAAACTAAGCACTACAAACTAGGCAGTCAAAACAACTTGCCTCTATAAGCTAGGAAACCAATTCATTCATTTAATATTTACCCTTTTCATGAATGAATCTTCTAGAAGTGTTACATAAGAGTAAAAGTGTCTTAAAAGTACAATAATTACATCAAAGAGAATCATAATTCACCCCAAAAAGTCAAACTGAGTCAAACTGCGTTTTTCTGAGCTGTATAGTGCATTTTGGAAAAATCTGCCTGACGGGTCGCGCGCCCCTGCTTGACGGGTCGCGCACCTTTGGAGCCACCTTTGGGGCACTTGCAGGTGTCCAAATTGGGCAAGAGTAGGCTTGTTGGAAAGGTCTGTGAGTCGACTTTCCAACCCAACTGAAATTTTTGAATTTTGAGTTCATTTGCCTTGTCAAAAATCAAATCTCCCAAGACTGCTTTCTGCAATTCAAAAAAGTGGCAGAAAGTCATTTTTCGCTAGTTTTTTGACTTTCTGGAGGTCTAAAACTTCATAAAATCTCAAGTCCATTGATGAGCATATGTAACTTCTCATGAAAAATCTGGAAATGCTGAGTTTTTACAAAATGGAGTTCCCATGATGAAGGGTCGCGCGGGGGGTGAGACCCGTTAATGGAGAAAACCTGTGTTTGGCATAAAAAATTCACAAATGACAAAATTTTCTCCAAATTTCTTGAAATTTGGGTTGGGAGTCCCCAATCAAGTACCATGCTCAGTCAAAGAGGCTTTGGCCAAAATTTGGAGTGGATCGGGCGTTTTCCTTCGTTTTTGTGCTTTGGCCAACCGTCCTTGGAGCACCTTCGTTCTCGCCGGTATTTTTGACATTTCTTTAAAACCATGACACCTGTGCAAAAAGTGAAGGAGGTTTTTCTTCCTTGGATTGTTTTGGACAAAAACCTCTCTCAGTTTTCCAAAATTCATCTTTTGTTTCTCTGGAACATCATTTGAGTGCGACTTGTCTCGTTGTGTGAAACAAGGAATTTTGTCGAAATGGAGCGAAATGAAGGGAATAGGGGGCTTCTAAATTCTTGGGGAAATTTTTGGAAGTAGGGAGGGATGTTAGGAAGCAGGGGAAAGTGGAATCTCAGAGATTGAGTGAGGGGAAGGGGTCCAAAAGGGCAAAACACAGGCCCAACCTAGAAAATTGCCAGGTTGTAGCTAGAAAGTAGGGTTTGTGCAAAAATGAGGAATTTGGCAGATCTAAGGGATGGGAAGTGTTTGATAAGGTACTTTAAGGATAGGGGAAGGTGTATGAACATCAGGAAACAAGTTTTGCCGGTGATTTGACCATCCAAGAGAAATTGCCTTCAAAACCCTAGGAGAGGGAAATGACCTTGCCTAGGCACAACTGAAGCATGAATAAGGTGTAACATGACCCAATGGAACCTAATATGATGATAGCAACCCTCTGAATGATGATAGGCTCATCTGAATGATGACATGGATTGAAATTTGGACAACTTTGAAAAGTGTGAAAGCACACCCTAGACCTAATGCCTAGTGACCAAATTTTGCTTGAAGACTCACTGAAATGACAAAATTTGACCTTGACACTTCAGAATCACTTTGTAAGAGCATATTTGATCACTGGAGGAAGGCTGGAAAGACTGCACTAACATTGGCTCCAATGGGGATGGTATCTCCTTGGAGGTGCCAAGAACCTTAGACCTCTGGGAGAGCAGACCAGTGCCTTACAATCATTGGGCAATGGAGTCATTATTTTGAACGGAGAACAAAAAACCTTTGACACATTTATTGAATGAAAAATTGACTAAAAAGTGACTGAAACTTAACTGAAACTTGACTCAAACCGACTCGATGACAAATTGAAATGATGGAAAAACTTGACTCTAACAAACTAACTCAAGACCTGAACTTAAAATTTAAAACTTGATGGCAGTACATAACCACCTATGTTTCTTACAAGACAACCTACCATCAAACTATATCATAATGCCAATGCAACCAATCAAGAAGATGGCTTCTTGATTGATTCTCCTGATCAGATCTCATGATCAACAATAGATACTGGTAACTGGGCATCCAAAAACATAGTTGACCATGATCTCCTTCATCACTGAACATCGCAATAAACACTGTCACTGCTGGCTGCAACAAACTTGCTAGAGGATCGTGAAAAACATGAAGATTTTCCATTGCCACCTTCTGCTGAAAGAACAAGTAATCCTTTATTTCAAATTTTGATCTGCCTTCATCATGTGCTTCAGTAAAAGTACGCTCATGGGCTTCAAAAAACTCTGAACAAATGGATGAGCAGATCTCTTCTTGGAAAGACATTTCAGCACATGAAACATATGAAGAATCTGAAAGGAAATCCTGAATGTTTTGATCTTCTGTGGTGTGAATGTGTTGTAGGTCATTTGTATATGACATGAGGGCCAGGTTATCATGTTCCTTATTACATTCATCAATCATAATAGAAGAAACTTCAGATGGTCCTTGAAGCACAAGATGATCATTTATATCGTCTACCACAAATTCATGCAGAAAAACTTTTTCACTTGCTTGAGCAAAGATCTCACCTTGTTGTTCATGAACATCTGAATCCAAAACTCTGTCTATGATCTCAACAGTAGAGCTCTCTTTGATGGGCTTCAACACAAGGTATGCTTGGTCATCACAATCTGAATGTAGTTCTGAAGTAGCTGTCCTAACATTATCACATTCTGCAATCTGGTTTTCTTCTGTGGGCAGATCTGAAACAAGCTCTTCTCTTTCATCAATTACAGCCATATGACCATCTTCAACCTGCTGATCTTGATTCTGCTGCAAAATGTCCTGATCATCTTGATGGGAATTCTCTAAGTTTTCTTTATGCTGCTGAAATGGATTCTCATACAGAGCCTCCATGATCTCAACATCCATAAAATTATCATCTTCGTAATATTCCTCAAGGCTTTCAATAAAACTATAAGCATGCTTGCAACAGTCTTGAACTAAATTTAATGATGGATAAGAGTCCTTATATCGTTCAATGAACATAGCATGAAAATCCTTTAAACAGTAAATACAAGCAGGCGGCAAAATTTCATACCATGATTGGGCTCTACCTTCCAGAGTGGCCAAGAATATCTTCATCAAGCAATCTTCAGGAAAATCAACCTTCAACTTGCGAATATGCATATGAAATCTAACCAGATGTAAAGCCGCATCCTTCTTACCATCATCATTAAATATAGGCAAATTCCTTGACCAATCTACCTTCGGAATTTTATTTGGAAAACCAGGGATGTGATCTCAACTCAAGGGAGCATATCTTCTTGCAATCCGATCCATCTTGAAAATCTCAAAGCCACTGATCTTCTTGCAGTGAAGTCACCATGAAGCATTGATCTCTGGAGTTTTCAGTGAAGGAGTCGCCAGTGAATGATTTCAGCCTTTCAAGTGTCTGATCATTGTCCACTATCAACAATCAGATCTGAACTTGATACATGTACTGGGGTAAAATGCAATCGAAGTGTTGTCTTCACAAGCTCACGGAGATTGACTGAAGCAGCGTTTATCTACTTCCGCTTATGCAAAGCAAAAGCGTTCCGAAGGCTACCTGGCGTAACTTCAGGCTCCGTCTAAGACTTATGAAATGAACACATCAATCAACAAACAATTTGTTCTCCCCAGTATGGTCGCCAGTATGTTAGCGCTTGAAATTTCACCTCAGGCTGAGAAAGGTAAACCTCAAGGCAACATCAAACCACTTAGCCTCGTAGCTAGCCCTACGGGGCAGGAGAGGGCTCTCTCCGGTCTATCTCGATAAAGATCTTCAATGGGCGAGATAACCAATAAGGTAACACTGATTTTAGGCTAGTAAACTGATCAAAAAGGATGATTTGGGGTTTTTAGGGTTTTTGGTGGCAAATTGAGGAGAGGGCAATTTTGGGTGCGGGGATTGGACACAGTTTCTGCAGGGGGTTCCTTGGGGCGAGGTAAGAGACAGTATTGATGCCTTTAACTGAGGTGGATGGTCAGGAAAGAAATACGAAGAGCTAAAGAGAGCAAACAATAACTTTGAATTCTCTTTAGACAGTAGAAAACATTGAAATTAAACAAACTTAAAAGCAGAGCATGACAATCATGAATTCTTACTTTAACACTTCGTTTGCTTAATGTGCAGAAGGAAAAGAAAGGAAATGATTCACATAACACACTTACAGGTACATAGAGAAACACACCATCAATACATGTAACCACAAGAATCCCAAAAAAGACTGCAAAACCCTGGTCTTCCTTAGCCAAAAATTGCAGAGATACAGTGAATAATACAATGATAGCTTCTCCCTCAAGAGTCCAACCATGAAAATGAGCAAGAAAGTACATAATATAGATGATCTAACCTCTTTCCCTACCTCCATGGGTCGAGCTCACTATCCTAGGAGCTGTTTCAACCACTTCTAAACTAAGCACTACAAACTAGGCAGTCAAAACAACCTGCCTCTATAAGCTAGGAAACCAATTCATTCATTTAATATTTACCCTTTTCATGAATGAATCTTCTAGAAGTGTTACATAAGAGTAAAAGTGTCTTAAAAGTACAATAATTACATCAAAGAGAATCATAATTCACCCCAAAAAGTCAAACTGAGTCAAACTGCGTTTTTTTGAGCTGTACAGTGCATTTTGGAAAAATCTGCCTGACGGGTCGCATGCCCCTGCTTGACGGGTCGTGCGCATTTGGAGCCACTTTTGGGGCACTTACAGGTGTCCAAATTGGGCAAGAGTAGGCTTGTTGGAAAGTTCTGTGAGTCTACTTTCCAACCCAACTGGAATTTTTGAATTTTGAGTTCATTTTCCCTGTCAAAAATCAAATCTCCCAAGATTGCTTTCTGCAATTCAAAAAAGTGGCAGAAAGTCATTTTTTGCTAGTTTTTTGACTTTCTGGAGGCCTAAAACTTCATAAAATCTCAAGTCCATTGATGAGCATATGTAACTTCTCATGAAAAATCTGGAAATGCTGAGTTTTTGCAAAATGGAGTTGCCATGATAAAGGGTCGCGCGGGGGGTGAGACCCGTTAATGGAGAAAACTTGTGTTTGGCATAAAAAATTCACAAATGACAAAATTTTCTCCAAATTTCTTGAAATTTGGGCTGGGAGTCCCCAATCAAGTACCATGCTCAGTCAAAGAGGCTTTGGCCAAAATTTGGAGTGGATCGGGTGTTTTCCTTCGCTTTTGTGCTTTGGCCAACCGTCCTTGGAGCACCTTCGTTCTCGCCGGTATTTTTGACATTTCTTTAAAACCATGACACCTGTGCAAAAAGTGAAGGAGGTTTTTCTTCCTTGGCATGTTGTGGACAAAAAAATCTCTCAGTTTTCCAAAATTCATCTTTTATTGCTCTGGAACATCATTTGAGTGTGACTTGTCCCGTTGTGTGAAACAAGGAATTTTGTCGAAATGGAGCGAAATGAAGGGAATAGGGGGCTTATAAATTCTTGGGGAAATTTTTGGAAGTAGGGAGGGATGTTAGGAAGCAGGGGAAAGTGGAATCTCATAGATTGAGTGAGGGGAAGGGGTCCAAAAGGGCAAAACACAGGCCCAACCTAGAAAATTGCCAGGTTGTAGCTAGAAACTAGGGTTTGTGCAAAAATGAGGAATTTGGTGGATCTAAGGGATGGGAAGTGTTTGATAAGGTACTTTAAGGATAGGGGAAGGTGTATGAACATCAGGAAACAAGTTTTGCCGGTGATTTGACCATCCAAGAGAAATTGCCTTCAAAACCCTAGGAGAGGGAAATGACCTTGCCTAGGCACAAGTGAAGCATGAATAAGGTGTAACATGACCCAATGGAACCTAATATGATGATAGCAACCCTCTGAATGATGATAGGATCAGCTTAATGATGACATGGACTGACATTTGGACAACTTTGAAAAGTGTGAAAGCAAACCCTAGACCTAATGCCTAGTGACCAAATTTTGCTTGAAGACTCACTGAATGACAAAATTTGACCTTGACACTTCAAAATCACTTTGTAAGAGCATATTTGATCACTGGAGGAAGGCTGGAAAGACTGACACTAACACCCTGAATCTTTCTCGACCAAAGCTTTGAACTCAAAATCTTTGTGAAAGTTTGGTTCTTCTTCTGCATGAAATAAATCCTACATTTACAAGAATAGTCATCAATGAAAATAACATAACACCTTTTCTTTGTTGTGGATGCCGTTGATGATGGTCCACACAAATTAGTATGAACTCACTCAAAGATAGCCTTTGCTCAACTGTCTCGATCATGAAAGGAAGACTTGGTGTACTTTCCCAAGGTACAACCTTGGCATGTGTCAACTTGCTCAAGTTTACCTTTAGGAAGTCTTGTAGATATCTACTACATTATCTTCAAAGCGTCATGATGCAAATGAACCAACCACCTATGCCACAACTCGCCAATGTCTTGGCTTTGCACCAATTCTGCTTTCGTACCCAATGTTGCACAATCATCTACCTCTAGTTTATAGAGATTCTTCACTCGAATCCCTAACTTCTTGGTTTGATCCGTGTCTATGTGTCTTAGGAATTCCTTTCCTTTACTGAAGACAACATCGTAGCCTTTGTTGTCCAACATCACGACCGATACCAAGTTCTTCTTCAGTCTAGGCACATACATCACATTTATCAAGGTGAGAGGAGCTCCATGCTCCCTCTAAAAAGCAACTGCGCCCACTCCTGAAACACTATACCTTCCACCGTCACCCATCTCTCTGCACATATTGAGGTCTTTCTCCTCCAAGACACTGAATAATTTTTATCACCGGTCATGTGGAATGAGGCTTCACTGTCAAGATACCAGACACAACCCATCATCGATGATACATTGCATGCAATGAGGGTAAAGTCTAGTTAGAACTGAGAGGCTAATGCCTCACCTTCCGATCCTTCCAAGGACCCCCTCTTGGACTTCTTTGATGGGCAATTAGTCGCATAATGTCCCATTTTGTGACAATTAAAGCATATTACTTTAGACATGCCACCCTTCTTCCCTCCATGAGAAGAATTCGATTTGAAATGCGAAGCCTTCCCCTTCCCTTTCCTTGCCTTACTTGCTAAGGCCAAATTTTCTTCATCATCATTCTTGGATGAAGAACCATCTTGTGTGCTCCTCCTAATATCCTCCTGCATAAGATCTAACCACAGTCGTTCCCAATCCGGTAGTTTTTCCCTTCCATTCACAGAGTCCTGGTAGCTATTCCAACTCTTTGGAAGGCCAAGGAGAGCGAGGCTCACCATATCATCATCGGCAATAGTTATTCCCACACTGCCAAGCTCATCTCTGCAGGTGGTGAGCTTGTTTAAATATGTGGAAATAGTAACACCCTTCTCCATCTTGATTCTTCGAAGCTTATCCTTGAGCGCCAATTTCGTCTGGTTGCTACTGTTCTGGCAGAGTTCCTTCAATGTCTTCCACATTGAAAATGGAGTATCCTTCCCATGGAGGCTCAAGACAATATGGTCTCAAACTCCCTCAAGGATGATCCGTCTCGCCTTCGCCACACACTTCTTCCACTCAGCCAACTCTTGTGCATTAGTTGAAGCTATCTTTAGGATTTCTTGATCAATGAATTCCTTCAAGCCATTGTCTTCTAATACAGCCTCTAGTATATCTTTCCATGCTATGTAATTTGATCTACCTTCCAAGGCATACTTGAGTCTCAAGCTATAGAACACCATTGGCCAATTCTTGAAGTATGATATGAATTTCATTTGCACCTACAACCCCAAACTTCAAACTTCGAATTCTCTTCTCAGTATACTATTCACAGCTCTGATACCATGTAGAGATTTCTACAAATCTAGCTTTGATATCATGTAGAAAATATGATGGTAGGTTAACCCGATAATGCAATATAAATCAAAGAAGAATACTATAACCTACTTCTACTATCAATTTGCGGAAGCTTAAAGATTGAGCTGAACAATATAACCAGAAAAAGAAGAATCAATGGCACAATACACATGAAAATACTTTGGGGAAAGCCTCAGCTAAAAACCCCACACTATTGTCTTATCATACATGCTGGAAATGCATAGGAATTATAAAAAGCCTTAGCTCTCATAGCTAGCCAGCTCTCAGTATAATCCTCACAGATGCTCACAGGCAATCTTAGCTTCTCTCTAGCCTTCCTCTCTGCCCTCCAAGCTCCTATTTCCTTGTGATGTTCCTTGTGGATGATTAGCCTCTTACCAAGTGGAAAACCTCTTACCAAGTGGAAAACCAATCCTTCAAAACTGTGCAATCCTCAAGGATAAATCCTTGACTCCATGCATGAGTTTTCTCCATGAGAAGACACATGCAACTAATAGTACACTGTCCTTGAACATTAATCTCAACCGGGTCTTTCTTAGAATAGACATGCATGAGTTTCTGATGAAGGAATCTTCAATTAACTAGAGTAGCACTAGTTGAGTGCATTAATGCATCAATTGATTGTTAACTCACTATTAGTTCCTCAAACAGTTTCAAACTAATTTAACTAGACCTAACTCAGTAAACTGAGTTAACTAATTACAACTCAATCTTATCTCCTTAATTTAAGGGATAACTCTTGCATGACTTCGAAAAGACTTCTAAATTGAATTTCTCCAACCAATTAATTTAAAATAAATAAATTAATTATTTCCAAGTAGTTGTTAAGACTAAATTTGATTTTAATTCACAAATTAATTCAAGGACAAATTAAATTGGAATATTCTTGTTTCCATATTTCAACTTCTTGTTTTTCAAAGATCAACATAAACAATGTATGTATATGTAATGAGTGATACTTGAATAAGGGTGCATAGAATAAAAGATTGGGAGGGAAAATTTAATGCTCCTTTTAGTGAGTGAAAGTTAATTCGAATCATATATTTATCAGCTCATATCAATAAATATAAGGAACATTCAAAATTCCCTAGGTAAGTACCTTACCCAACAGGGTCCAACTTATTTTCCATGACTTGTTGACCTTCTTTGCGACTTGAATATTATATTATGTTTTGAGTCATTGACTATTTCCTTATATATGGTTGAGGGCTCGCAACATGTGTCCATGTCTCGCATTATGAATGTTACAGTGGCATGTTTTCCACTCCTTGTAGCTCGCACTCTCCATGAACAATAGTTCGTTGTATTCATTCCCGTGGCTAGCAATACAATCTGTGGTTTTCATTCTCCATGTGGCAACACTTTTTTCAAAGAAATTTCGGTGCGGCTTGTCACGCGCACGTCGACACTCAAACAAAAAAATTCTAGAAACTCATGCATGATGAATTAGTTGAAATTGATGCCTTGAGAGTGTTCATTGACCATATATGCAACGTATAATAAAAACGTGTATAAGTCAAGAATCAAAATAAATATGGCCAAACAACAGATTTATAATAACAATGTGATGTAAATTATGTAGGCTAAAAATTAAGGAATATATTAAATATAGATCTATATGAAATGTTAAGAGAGGAATCCATAAAGTATTAACTTGGTTGAAAATTATGTCTCTTGACTCCAGGCACTGGCTACTTTAATACTGAATCATATATGGGTTGCTTCTGAAAATAAGGAAGTAATTCTAAAGGCTCTGATTTATCTAGACCTTACTATTCAGGTGACTGCTCCCTGCCTTTTTGTGGGGATTACATCCGAGAACAACCTCGTTGATACCATAAGAGAATGGATGCATTATAGCCCTATATTACATCCTCATTTTTTCTAATGAAATCTTTGAGTACTAACCTTTCGACTTGCAACAAGAGTGTGTATGAATTAACGTGTGCCTCTGCGGCCCTTGAAACAATGTGGTGTCAATCAACCTCATCCCGAATTGTGGAGGTCATGATAAGCTTAAGAGAGACATTGATGACATTGGTTAATTAATAGATACTTCCACATTTTGGAGTTACTTCTTCCGGAATTTTTTTGAAAACCCCACACCATTAATCTTGGTGGAAACATGTGATTTAAAGAAAATGACACCTTTTAATTTGATGGCCGGAGAAAACTCCTTTTCAACCGTTGTTTCCCTTTCAATACCGCTTTTCCACTTGCTTTATCCACAGATCCAAAGATGTACAAATTGCGCACCTGTACAAAATATGAGCTTACCCTTTGCTGCAAAATCTTCTACTCTGCAAAAGCATTCGATGGATAATGGCTATCCTCATGGTCATGGTTATCCTAAGTTTGGATAATGTTTATCCTTCATTACACATAGACAAATCACACTAACCTTATCTTCTCCTTGCGATGGACACAGACGTGTAAGGTTAAGAGAAGGTCAAGATTAACATTAATACCACATCTTGGGTTCCTTTAACTCTCACCATAGAGGCGTGTGGGTTGAACATTGTATGGAAACATCAGAATTGCAGAGAGGAGCAACAAAAAAAATGGAAGTATGGAGCACAACAGTGTCGACTTCCTTCTCTCGATGCCTAGTGGTGGTAGTAGGCGATGGTCATATGCACATATTATCTTCAATTATGATGTCCCTCACTTCATTGTAGTGCTCTGGGATCGATCGCAGTTACGGTTGTGTGTTGACAGAAGGGTCAATCTCCTCTACGATGAAATTCTGAGATTCATCCCTGAGGAATATTTTCTTCCTATTCGTCAAAGGATTAAGGACAATCATTGTCGATTAATTTCTAATAAGAAGTAGCTATCCGGAAGCGTTAGTGTGGCATTATTTAAAGAATGTGATTCCTAGCAGAGAAATGGAGTTGAGTGGTTAGATGCCACGATGGTGGCTTGAATTGGCTACAATAGTGGTTTGACCATTGTGTAATTGGTGGCAATTTTGTGGTTAATTGTGTTCTGTTGGTCAACGTTGTTATTAGTAATTGTGTGCCTTATGCTGGGTCTTTTACCCTAAATCTATAGTTGGCGTAACATTAGAAAATGGAGGACAACAATTTGATTCTAAACATTACTTATTTGAGATATTTGAGTTTGACTTATATATACCCTCTTTGGTTTAAAATTTTTGTAGAATTTTACCACCAGAAGATTGCAAATGTTACCTATTGATTGTAGGAACATGTTGATTTGGCTCAAATATGCAAAGTATGCTCGTCAAGTTTTGACATTTTTGTTTAGTTTTTCAAAGACGTTTTCTTTCTCTCGTAATTAGAAATTTGATGAAAGCTAGGATTGTAGGTCAGCTTCGTTGTGAAGTGCCTCCATGCAAGCCTTCACTTAATGATTGGAGGGAATTGTTCTGGATGGTATCACTACTAAACAACTGACTTAGTGCTTTTAGAATCACAGTAATAATTTTCTTCTCTGATGTTGCAAGCCAAATGTCAAGAGATACGGTTATGCATTGCTTGTTTTTTTATAAGCCACCTATGCTCACAATTTAAGAAGTTTATTCTTTATATGCACTTCATAGTAATATTTGTAATTTATCTTGAATTTCTCAAGTCTATGTATTGTATTCATACACCATGGTGGATAGCTATAATGGCATTGTGGGAGAAGAAACACTGTAAGGTTAGATTTGAACAAATATTTTTGCAATATAACATAGAACTTTGCAGTGTTGTGATGGAGTATAAATTAATCCAAAGAAGAGACAACAATTAACCTGTTGATTATTTTCAATAGGTAGAAGTGGTCAACCATAAAGTGGTTATTGTTTTATTGTGCCTACTTATTAAGTGTTGGGAATTATGTGAAGATTAATTTTTTATTTCATTATATGTTGTGGAAGTTTTTTCCAAACTTAAGTTCTTGTCAAATGCTCTTGTGAGGGAACAAAGACTCTATACCATGATTTAAAATTGGTTTAAGACACTTACACATGATAGACCTAGCTTTAGATGCTCATAGCCGATCTTTATGAATGAACACATTTGAAATAATTGTAAGGTATGATTATGGAGAGTCTGGATGATGAAATTTAGTGGTGTGGTCATCATGGCTTATGAATATGAAAGCAAGTGTTGAAAGGAGTAATGGTGGATAAGGAAAGTTTGAATCCTATGTGTAACTGCATGCCAATAGGTCTCCTCTTACATACTGTCATCATATTACTTTGCTCATATTAAAATTAAATTATGGGTTGCACGATTTCTATGTGTAGTATAATCAAGGACATAGCTTAATAGAATGAAGTTATACTTATAAGAGATATTAAGGGAAGAAGTGTTGAATTCTTATGAGGTAATGTGAAAACAAAAATAGATAACATAATAAGTGCTCTTTCCATAGATCATGGTCAACATGTTAAAATATAGATGGAATCTATATATATCTCAGGAAATAATTTCATGACATTCTATCAACATAGCCAAAATTGATGGTTAATTAATTGATTTCCATCCTAGAATAGATTCTGAATGTTTGCTATAATTGTATCTATTCATAAAGTTGCCATGAAATAATATTAAGTTCATGAAAGACAAGTCCCTGTGTGTGGTATGAGACTATGGTTATTTTTTTTTAATTTTCTTTCAATTTAATATTTTGTCATGTTAATTGGTGCATCTACATGTAATGATGCAGTTCATTTTTTTATGTGGTTTTGGCCACTAGTTGAACCGTTAACTCACCATTATGGGGAAAACACTTCAAATATACACTATTGAAAGAAACTAAACCTTACCAGGTCATTATTCAGATATCCAGTAGCAACATGCATACTTAATTCGATATGCATAGTTTTGAACCTACAGGTTCCATTTTCAATAAAGAAATGTACCAATAATGGTAATTGAGATATGTAAGAGGCACACATTATATTTCAAATCTAGAATGAACTGGGGTTAGAATGGTGAAGTGTGTGCACACATGTAATACAACTTACTATATACATGTTGAATAAGACATCATACATTAATAATTAAATTACCCTAATAACTCAGTCAATGGGACTGGCACCCAAAAGTACATCTAGGGTAAATACATAATAGGAGTATAAAATTAGCTCCTAGTGCTTCTCAATTAATAGTAGTAAGATAGTATTAAATACAATCTCAAGGGTAAATTATCAAGTTCACTCAAATTCCAATATGCAAATTATTGCAACTCAAAGTTCACAACCTTGATGTGCATATTCATCCAGATATAGATGGGGTTCTATTAATATCACACAAATAAGAACCTTTCAGATCTACAGAAAGAAGAAGATGTTTCTAGTAGAATGATTATATATCTTACAAATGTACTTCATGTGGGAAGTGATAAGATAAGAATTATTTTTGTGCTTCTACTATATATATAAAAAAATGTATACATGCTTTACAAAAAAAGATTGGACAAACATATTATATATGGTGGTTCTCAATGGATTCCACAGCTTCATGACTGTTGTTGAGGGATTGAATGATGCGTTCCATAGCTTCATGAATAGGCCTGAGGTTTCCCAAAACCAAGGGCTGAAATCTAGAATGCGTTGTCCTCTTTTAGGGTTTTCAAAATCTACTATAAAGAAACCCCTAGCACAGGGGTAGATATTAATTTCAACAGAAATGATAGGATTCCATAACTCCGAGATCCAACTATGGAGAGTTGTTAGCCGCGGCCAAAAACCATTGAACCGACAGATTAGGGCACTTTCAGAAAACTTCAAAGACTCATCGAGTGAGGCCTGAACCACCTAGACAGTGGGAGCTGGGGATTCACTGACGATATGGACAGGGGATTGCCCCCTAGAGGCGGATGGAATTGAGCCATTCGCGAAGATGGGAGCCATCTAGATCAATCGATGATTCCCAAGCCTATGTATGCCCTTGCGGAAGAATGCGATTTAAAGAAAAATTTGTGAAGAAGACGGAGCCGCAGTTGTGGAGCAAGGACAATGATAAACATGAAGAGAACAAATTCTGAAGGGCCTCGTAGAGAGCATAGAGGCTCAAACACACAACTGCCGAGAGGTGACGAACAGATCTGAAGATGCAACCGATCTGGAAGACACAACCGATCTGAAGACGCAACCAACCAATCTGAAGAGGCTTGAACACGCGAAAAAATTTGAAGACACATCCGCATTTATGGAGCAAGGACAATGATAAAGATGAAGAGAAACAAATTCCGAAGGGCCTTGCAGAGAGTGTAGAGGCTTGAACACGCAACCGCCGAGAGGTGACGAACAGATCTGAAAACGCAACCGATTTGAAGACGTAACCAGTCGATCTTAAGAGGCTTGAACACGTGAACAGATCTGTTAGCCACAGTTAGGTGTGGTGCCACTGAGAGTGTACATGTTGTATTATATATTGTTGTTACATATGTACTACCTATTATCAAGCTGAATATTTCATCAATACTATGGGTATAACATCCCACTTTTGATGCAATAACCATACTTTACCATTATCAAAAAAATGTTTATTACTCCCTCTATAATATGAGCATTTAAAATTATGCAAGTATCATGATATAGAATCTTTTTTCCCTCACCATAGAATTTATATAATGAAATTTTAATTTCCATATAATTCCGAACAACTAATTAAGTAGGAAAAATATTGTCCATTTCTACTTATCGAAATTAATCAATATGTTAATTATGGTTAGTCTTTGTATTACATCACTACAATGTTCTATGTTATATAACCACATCGCTAAATTATTTATTCCCATCTAATTTTTCTGGTTTTCTCCGCTCCACCTTGCTACTATATCTATCCAAAGACTTGAATTTTTAACATAGGTGTGAGGATTAAATCCGACCTCGTTCATTTATATAGCCACTCTTCCAATATAGCTTTTAAAATGTAATTAATGAATTCTCAAACAATTATAGTTTAATATTTGACTTTATTGTATCTTATCAAGCTTAAAATACACCATATACTCTGAATCTCCAAACATTCTATAAATTTCCGAATATTTAGTAAATTTCAAATTATATTATAAATTTCCAATTATATTGAGAATTTCCAAGTGTCTTTTAAGTGAATATTTAATTAATTATTTTTTGATATTCATGTCTTGGTTGAGTGTGAATGTATGAGTCATCATTTTTTAAATCTCATTTAGCTTAGGGCATGGATGAGAAATCAAAATGAAAATTTTCTCATCTTATTCATAGCATCATTAATTAATTTACCATCGGCGACCTCACCTGAAATTCTAGAGACCCCTACAGACCCACATGTTATCATTGTCGACTATTTTTTGGACTTGTAAGATTGTGGTCGCTTCTTGCTTACATGGAAGGTCAGGTCACCCGCCATCTGGAACCTCTACATTGCTGGATGGGACAACCCAATAGAAACATTCGCCTGTTATGACAAGGTTAGGTTGGTCCGCAAGAAAAATGCCCACTAGAGGATGCCATGCAGCGAAAATTCTTATCAGCCACCTGCTAAATGAAAAGACCACGTTGATCGGTTGGCAGGAGGAGAATTTTGGTTCCTGTAGAATGATAAAACCACACAATATTTTCGCTATATCACAATCAACTTTTACCATGTCAATTAATTGATCAAAACTACATGTTTGAATCCCAGTCGAATCGATGTGAACTAAGAAGTAACAAATTGAAATCGTGATTCATATGTCACGCTACAGACAATTGAACTATGATGAATACAAGCCACTGATCCATACCACGTTATGACATATTTACTATAGGTGCAATGCTAAACTCGAACGATCTTTTATCTGTTTAATGTGAGAATTTACGGTGATGTGAGCCAACAGAGGAAAATCACCAAACAGGAAAAAATGCGACAGTCAACATGAGGAATTCATCATATGAGCAAGCCATCATGGAGGAAGTCTATGCGAGGGTCGTCAGTGTTTCCGCTAGGCCTCCTGTTTTGTCATTCCTCATGAACGTCAACCCCACCGAGTCGAATGTTAGATGATATCCAATGCCAAGATCTGCTCTTTCGAGCTCGACATTCTTGCAACGAGTCCTCATACCTCTCTGCATCCACTAAAGACCCACCCGAGTATGGAGGTAAATAATTTTTTATCGAAAGGGGTGTAGTTCATTTACAAATGAAAAGTGAAACTTCACACGAGGTATGAGGGTTTTGCTCGAAGGGTTGTAGATATGCGAGAAAAATGAAGATATGCATAGATGTACCTAGGAACTCTATGGACCTTCCCTGAATGTCACTCGCTACAATTGGACGACCGACCTCCTACCTCCATGCATAGAAATGAAAGGAAAGAACTATTTATTTAAATAAAATTTCCACAATTATGCATTGCCTCCATCTACAATGCAAAGATTCGATAAAAACAAACAAACTGGATAAGGCGATAACATCTCCAACTCAGTGGATAAGCCGAGCAGAGAACACGACTTTGTGGATCCAAAGGAAACAATTATCCTTAAATTGATTTTCCCAGACCAAAGCGGAATCTATAACTTCCTCTATTCAATTTGAGTACCATGATTGATATGGCATGCATATCCAACCAAATTTGATGGAATGAATCGATATGCCGAATGCTTTAAAGCTCAAAGGCTTAGAATGCTTTTATTTTTACAAACCCGTGAGCAAGAATCAAATTCATGAAGTGTCACTCCTGCCTTATCCTCATTCCTTAGATGGTAAAACCAAGCGATTTATTCAGCGCTCATACATGATCTCTTGCTCCAGCATCTGTCTAGGGACCGATAAGTGCTTTTCTTCATGCCAAACTAGCTTATTAATTTATGATAGACCATGTACTATGATTGATGATAGAGGATTGTGATTTTCTTCCTCCCTCACAGCCAATGTGAGATCGTTGATTGGGCAGACAAACCCTTTCATTAGAATCATTGGGGGTGACTAGATCTGGCACAAATATGGAAAGGATAGGCTTCCCATAGAAGACAAAGAGGATAATGCTTTTGGCTTACGACATGTGTGGTAGGTTCTCCAAGGCGGGCTAAGCTATTCACCGAAGACCACCTTATCATTGAAGGGGGTTCCATCTCTAGACCCTTGCTTTTAACATCTTGTGGACATCATAATTTTCGCTATGCAAATCAACACCAACAACCACTATCTATACTGCCCTACTGAATTTTAAGCAGGATTCAACCAACGACATACATGAGAAACAAAAGAGGAATCTAAGGTTCAATATGCCTTCCTAGTTGAAACAGTCCATCAACGAAACTCATCCTTCTGTAGGAGATAAATTGACTAGGGCGATCAAATTATTATATGGTGGAAGGTCATTGTTTTACCCATAAACCACTTTATATATGCAACTAAATAATGTATTCAGATATAAGAAGATTCTTTAATACAAAAACTTCTTTATTTAGTAGAGTTGATTCTCGTGTGGAATTAATATTGATAATGAATTCATGTTAATAGGATTTTTTTTTTTTTTTTTTTTTTGTCTCTCTTTAGATTTTTCAGTGGCAATATCTTCGTCATAAGACATTGAGGGAATACCTTCTTTACAACCACAATATTTTTTAGGAATTATAAGAATAAAATTTTCATTGGAATATATATAACCATTGCCTAAAAAGCCCTCAATTCAAACTTATCTCTGATTTCAATATAATGTATACATAACATATATATATATATATATATATATATATATATATATATATATATATATATATATATATATGTTATTGCTTGAACATGTTATTACTTGAACATGCTATTGCTTCGACCTGCCCCTCCAACATTTTATTTTAAAATTTAATTTAAACAGTTATGAGTTTTAATGCCTTAAGACACTATCTAAAACTCATTGGAATGGAACCTACAACCCATTCATATCTGATAGGGGTGGATTAGCCCACAGGAATAAATCTTTGAACTTAATGCTCTCATACCATTTGTCACATACCCCTAAGTCCAATTTGACAATTACCTACTAGGAATCCATTCCTTAAATTTACTTTGATTAAAGTTAGATTCAATGGTGATAAAAAGTATAATTATTCCATCATTACATGAATACATATTATTCATGAAACTATACTTGTATTCTTCAAAATTCGACAACATCAAAAGTAATGAACCATACCCATTGGGCACAATACTACAAACTCCTTCTATGATTTACTAGATCCATGATGTGAGATTTTACATTCAATTACAAGGCTTACATTTCAAATTAGCCCTTAAGCATAAATTACAACTTGGAGAAAAGAATCAATCATGACATGCAACCAATAAGATTCTTTGATGACTCAACACAAGCATTAATGGAACATTATCTTGAGCCTACTATAGCTAGTATGGCCATGAATCATGATTATAGTCCTACTGGCATAAATCTTATGCAATATGCATAAATAGCTAAACTACTATCATTGAAGGAAACTCTTATGACCCATAATATATAGCATAGATAACCTGAACTAGAGGCTATACAATTGAAAGCCTTAAAACATAATTTTTCCACATACATCGATGTCTCATGCCTAAATATCCATCACCTGAAAAAGAGAGATATCACATAAGTTTAAAGATGTACTATGTTCCTTCACTAAATTTAATTGTGATTAAATTTAGATTCCATAGTTATCCCATGCATCCATATATAATCATCTCATAATTAAAGTTAGTACATGCAATTCTACTCATGCATAGTGGTCACATGTAGATTCTACCATTAGTAACATGTGCCATATAGCTCCTTGACCCAAGTATTAATAACTACCTACTATGCTCCCATCACTAAATCTACACTTGGATGCAATAAGGGTCACATGCATAAGAATTCAATCATCTTCATAATTAAAGATAACACATACAACTATACACCTGCACCAAGTGATTCAACAACATAAAAGGTAAGGAGTAAACATACAATACATCCCATGCAAGTGGTTCAGACAAGAGAAATTGGAAAGATTGTCACTTGGATAACCGAGCACCTCCACCTGCGCTAGAACTGGCTTTCACCAATTCACCCTCGAGCTGAGAGTTCTTGCAATGGATAAACTACCCTTGTTGATCTCTTCAATGGGTATTTACTACACTCTTTCACGATATGGTTTTCTTTAGCTG
The DNA here is from genome assembly GCA_031772625.1 of Pinus tabuliformis. Lineage (NCBI taxonomy): Eukaryota > Viridiplantae > Streptophyta > Pinopsida > Pinales > Pinaceae > Pinus > Pinus tabuliformis. Next base: position 411,283,056 of record CM062820.1, read on the forward strand.
TGTCCCTCTTTTATTGATCTTTTTATCCATTTGCCTAGGATTTTCTCATAAAATCTCTCCTTTCTCTCCCACAAGGCTTTTCCTCATAAAAGCTTGCCTTTCTCTCCCACAAGGCTTTTATGTTTTTCTTAAACTTAACATCTTTCTTCAGCTAAGTAACTTGATGGATATTTATCTCCAATCCATCAAGCTTATCTAGAATTGGATCTAGAAGCCTTATCATGAAAGAATTATCCCTTCCCATTCCCCAATGGGATTTGGCAAGAATCTCATCTCTTGGTGTCTCTCTTTTCCAAGTGATTAAATTATTTTATTTATTTAATAATAATGTATTTACTTTTCTTGTTACACATCAGACCTAGCTTTTCTTAGCTTAGGTTAGCAGAGTTTTACATGCAATGGAGGGGTGTTACACCTTCCTGTGGGAAATGATCCTTCAATGGATGATAGTGTGAACATTCTTCAATCGATCAACAACTCGTTGGACTAGCTCAATTGAGCTTAACAAGATGATCGTAATGATATCATAAATTGAATGAACCACCTCCAAAGCAATTTGTGAGAGATGCATGAGAGAATGGTTAGTATACAAAAATGAAAATAGCGTATCTAAGAGTAGTTGGACTAGCTAGAATCGAGGTCGGTACACATGGAGGATCATGTCCATTATGAATTCAAACCCCATACCATCCCCTAGCCCAACAGTAGATCATCCTGTCCTAGAAAATTATGATGATACCTATTGAGCGTTGGCTACTTTGTTGTCTTGTTATTATTTTGGCAATGGTTGTCGGTTTATATATGTAAATCATTGGTTCTCTAGAAATATGCTAGGTATTTGAGCATGCACATATCATCCAAGGAGTTAGTAAGACTGAGGGAAACAAGATTTTGGGACATGCCATGAAACAATGTAATCTTTTGAAGTAATGGCAATTTTTTATTTACATAAAATAATAGCAATGATATACTATTAATAATATTATTAATAAACATCTATTATTTATCTCATCTCGTCTGCCATCAACTAGCACAACCACACTAGTGAATGTGGTTCATATACACCAATAGACATAGTTTTCCACCTTTTATACACCAATCCACATTTGAAAATGACGTCGATTACTGTTTATCAACCACATTTACTAATGTGGTTGTGCTGGTTTTATTTTTTATGCAGTTAGCTGTGCGTTTTTATAATTTTAATTTAATTATTAGTGATTATTAAGTTGATGGTAGGGATTTAAACTTTAAGAAACATTATAAAGTAATTTTTAATAATAGTCACAAATTCAAAGTTGATATTTTATATTAACATTAGTTATTTCACTATAATTGTAATTAAATTAATTAATTAAAAATTATTTCATCAAGAAGTTTTATATAGAACGAGTTATGGTTTTTTTTGGACATGTGATATTCATTAACCATAGTATTGGCACATCATGTTCTAAGAAAGCATATTAAAAATATTATTATTTTTATGTGTTGTTTCAAAGATATACATCCTTAAGTTATATATTAATTCTTTTTATAATTAATAATAGCAAATAATAATAATTTTAAATAAATTTATAATTTAGTTAATTTTTATGTTTTTTTCATAATTTTAATATTGTAAGTGTTTTGATACTTAACATAGATTGATACCTCTTGAAATTTATAAATGACTTAATTTATATGACTACTCTAATATATAAAATCATCTTATAAGTATAACATTTCCTTAAATATAAATTCTTATATGTAAAAAACAACTTAACCCAAATGTGAAGAGAAATATATTGACAACATACACAGATCCAATTATAAATTCCAGGGTAGATGGGAACTACGTGCAACTGGACAGAAAGGCCTTAAGAAGCTTTATTGTTCTATGGGATTGTCTTTGGGTCTCAGAAATATTTCTTTAATGAACTTCCATGGAACATTTATAGTAAATGCAATTTACAGAATCATGGTGATCGTATTTGTAAAATTTGTTCATTTTCCAAAACAATCCCAAAAAAATTCCATCACGGTGCCAAAAATAAAATCTTCTGGGTCTACTTATAATTAAAGTCATATAGCTTTCCAGACTTAACCAAAAATTGATTGAAATAATAATATAAATTTAATAATGTAAACATAAATAATTATTTTCTATTTTTATACTTTATTATATTTATAATTAGTTATATAATTTTTATATATCTTTATATTTATATAACGCAAAGTAATTTTATTTATTTTATATATTTGTGTTAGTTAGTTGTAATTTTTCTTAAAACTTTAATATAGTTAAATATCTATTAAGTTTATGACTAGAATATAGTCGTTAAAGACTGATGTGATTGATATTGTGAAATGGTTTTCTTAGAGACGTAAACTACAATATTATAAATTAATGAAATTAATTCAAGGTTTTATTAGTTTATGATTTAGAATCATTAATAAGATTGATAGTTTTGGTTTTAATTTTTAAAGAACCTTCCATAATATTTCAGTATTTTCATAACATTATTCAGACACGCGAGATTGTTATTAATCTTATAAAAGCTTGTCACCTACACGTTGTTGTTTTGTTAGATTATTTAGAATTAAATAGAAATGAATTTGTTTGATAATTTTAATATTTTTATTTTTATTTTTTATTTCTATTATTTAATTATAATTTTGTGTAACTTAAATGTTTTATAAAACGAGTTTAGGTATTTTATAATAAAAGAAAATTTTAAAATCTCCAAATAAATATTAATTACATGAATGGAATGTCATAAACCATTCAGGTAAAATTATAAACAATTATATATTTAATATGAAATCTAATTTTCTTTGAAATAAGAGTAAATGTTTCTTAAATATAATATTTGTTTTTCTTTTTTGTGAATTTGGTAGTATTTCCGTTATTTATATTATTTGTACAAAATCAAATTTTCCATTTGTTGCAAGTGGCTTTACCTACCCAAAGGAAATAAGGTAGCCACCTGTCAGCGTTAAAAGCTGTCCAAAATTTAAATAAGTTCTTCTCGATCAGTCTAGCAGCATTATCTATACTATCCATACTGCAATTCAAGTTTAACAAGAAAAAACTATTCGTCATAAAACTTCAACAAAATGTAGTTGGACCTCTAGTTCAATCCTCGTCCGAGGATATTACTGGAGCTAGCACTTTGGCATTGAAGCCCAGACTCTCGCTCCTCTTCATGTCTTGTAGTGTTTGTTCAATTCTCCCCCGTGCTAAGTTGTTTCAATAAGTTTGGATCTCGAATGCCACTATCTCCCTGAGGAGTTCTACTTTCATGGGGTCCTTCCCCTTGGTGACCTCTTTTACCTCTGAACCTCTGCTTGCTGCTTATTCCCTATTGAGAGTCATAGCCCAGGCCACCACATTCTTCATGACCCAGTATTGCTGGATTGTCTGTCTGAAGAGAGTGTTCCGTCTGCGAGAGTTCCCTAGATCATGAATCATGTCCTCCCATTCTTCCATGGGAATTTCTTGGTTCCTTATGTTGTCATTTAGTTCTCGCTCCCAGCCAGCTATTTGGGGTCGGACCTCTGGTGGGTTCCCTGCCATGTAGGCGTCGATGAGGGTTGTCATGTATTCTCGTCCTATCTTTCTCCCTCTCTTTGCTCTCTGTTGGGGCCGCTCACCCCCTTAACAATATTTTTGCTCGTGTCTCTCCAACACTTCCTGGTCACCTCATTTCCATCTCTTGCCATGTTGTCTTCGTACCTGCTACCATTTTCTTCTTTCTTATTGCTAGCCTCCACTCTGTACTGGATGTAGTTTGTGGTGAGACCTATCACATAACCATAAAAAGTATCAGTTTGATGTTGTACAAACATCCAAACAATTTTCCATTTACCTATGCGATGTTTGGTATCCCTTTCAAGGCCAGATCTGAGTCTTTTTATGGTTCCTTTTATCTTTCCCCAACTCGTCTCATGGTTTTGGGTTCTGCTGGCCATTTGTTCTTTTACCTTTGGGTTATTCTCTCTTCATCGTCTGTCACTCAAAAAGCGTGATAGAGGCATCCACACAGGACCATCACCAGGGTAAATAGAATTACTGTTATGTAGTTCGTAGGGAAGCTTGGCCATGGATAATTTCTACGGGGGTCTAAACAGTAGGACCCTGGCCCTGTTCTTTGCCGCACCATGTAAATTTCTTCTTTTTCCTCTTTTCTCTTTCCTCTTCATTCTATGTAACTCTCTATTTTTTCCCTCTGTTTTACCCGAGGAGTTCCCAGCAGGGATTGCAAGGGCCACACTCTCTCGCATTTCATTTCTTGAGGTTACCGTGGTGGGAACCTCTCCATTCTTGGTGCCTGCACCCTCCTCTCCTAGCCGTAGGCACCACTTGGCCATAGCGAGCTTCCCCATCCTAGTATCCTTACCAGGTTTGCTCATATTTCCTCTACTTGGTCCTTTCTCTCTGGGCTCCATCTTTGGCGCTAGGGTTTTCATTCTCTTATCTCTACTTAAGAAATCTATAATCTTCACCCATCAAGGGTTCCAAGAGTTCATGGATTCATCCCTACTAGAATCCCTACCTATCCTGGACACTTTTCCTAGTTGTATGAAGAAAGGCATCCAAATTCTTAAGGGGTTCAGGGCCAGAATAGCAACATACCAACTAACAGAGCTGGTTCCGATATTATGCTCGAGCTGCTTCATCGTTCCTTGGCCACCTTTATTCTCTCCTTCTCTCCTTCTCTCCCTTTGCATGCAACTTCCTATTGACTCTTTGCCTTTATGTTTTATTCCCCTTCTCATTCTATCTTTACACTTCTCTTCTGTCTATCTATCAAATTTACTCCCCGCATTGATCCCTACGCCATCACCTTGGAATGATGGCCCTCCATCCTTTCTCATGCCAACTTTCATTAACTCTCACTTGCTCCTGACTACTCTTGTCGCATGTCCTCTTCCCTCGTCTTGCCACTTGTTGGCGTCCTCTAGCCCACACTCCCACTAGCCTTGCTGCCATCCTGGCTGTCTTCCTTTCTCATCTCCATCGGCCTACTTTTGGGGTCTATTCCTTCCCCACCCTACCTATCCACCTACCCTTCCCCCTATCCTCTCCCTCCACTTCCCACTCTTATAACTGTCCTTGCACTCCCGTGGATTCTGCCTACCACTTCCTGGTCCCATCTCCACTGACCCACCTCCTCCATGTTGCCACACCCCGATAGGGAGTTCTCCTCTTCTTTCTTATCTTTTTCTAGGATTTTCACTAAGTTCTCCATCTCCTCCATCTGATATAGCTCTTTTGCTTTTATATCTAAAGTTTTGCCTACCTGGCCGCATCCCCAATTTGCCATATTATCTACTTCCACATTGCCCTTCCTTCTAACATGTGTAGGGATGATGTAGTCTATTTGTCTGATTAGCTTACTAATCTCTTGGACCAGCCATGCATTTCTCTAGTTTTGGCTAATCTTCTCCCACTGTGTTCCTTGTTGTAGCTTCTTCACCATTTCAATTGCCATTTTTGAGTCTCCTTCTACCTATAGTTTTTGAAATTGCTCTCTTATCGCAATTTCCAGCCCTCTTTTCAGGGCATGAAGCTCTGCTTCATTATTTTTCGTGGTGCCGTAGTCCATAGCATAGACTCTAAGTGTCTTACCCCTATCATATTTGAATAATTCTCCTGTCCCCACCTCTCCGGGGTTCCCTTTTGCAGCCACATCGAAATTTAGTTTGATGAATTCCTTCGGAGGCCTTTTGAATTGGTTTGCTTCCTCTTCTTTGGTGGTGTGGTGCTTCTATGAATATGTGTGCAACATACTTGGTTTCAGGTTCAAGCATGTCATTACCTTTTCTTCTTGTGGATTAGTTTTCCAATCCTCCTTGAACCATTTCTCTGCTAGGATTGTCTCGCGTATATTTTGGGTTATCTGGTTCCATTTTTCTATTTTTGCTCTTCTTTCTTCTTTGAAGATCAGGTTGTTTCATTCTTTCCATATATTCCAGAAGAAAAATCCTAGTGAGAGTCTCCAAGCACGATTCAGGATCGTGTTTTGGTACGGTTTTTGCCGCCATTTATCTATTGCAGTTTTCATGTTAGTTGGATTCCTGTCATTGATTTCAAAACATTGATGGTGTTGTTTCCACAAGTTATCACTGTATTTACAAGCATTGGTCAGGTGCTCCATTGTCTCTACCTGTTCTCAACATAAGACGCATATCGAGGGACCTTGCATCCCTTTTTTTGCAATTGATCCCATGTCAGTGCCTGACTGTGGCGCAGGATCTAGATGAAGAAAGCGATCTTCAGCCATGTTTTTTCCTTCCATATGCTTTCCCAGGTATTTGTTTCTTCATGCCTGAGGTGTTATGCTTGTAATTGATAGCCTTCTCTAATTGTAAACATTCCTTTGATCCTGTGGCCCCATCTTAGAATGTCCGGTCCTTCTTTTTTTGCTATTTTCCTGGTTTCCATTTCCTTTTCGTATAGCTTCCATTGGGGTGTTTCTGGTGCTTCTAGCCAATCCTGTTTTTGTTTCCACTTTCTCTAGTATTCTCTTGGGTGTATGCACCAGAAGTTGTGCACTGTTTTTCCCACTTGGAGATCAGTGTATTGGTGGATTTCTGTTAGCTGAGGCTTGCTATTTAATTTTTCTCTCTATTGCCATGCTTCTTCCCAAAAGTTGGCTTTGTCACCTCCTCTGATTTCCTAGAAGTTGTGGTTGCTGATCAGATCCCTGTTGGCAATGGCTAGGTTCCATATTGCTGAACCTTTCTTGTCGTTATGGCTTCTCAGCTTTCCTTTGAGAGACCTAGGCATGTCATACTTCCTTTCCCATAGTTTTTTTCAAAGGTCAACCCCTCCCTAAATCCATCTCCACCACAACTTTGCTCCCATTACCTAATTTAGTATGTAGGGGTCTTGGAGTCCAAGGCCTTCTTCTTTTAGGGGTTTGCTAAGCCAGCTCCAAGATAGAAGCGCCCATTTTTTTTCCGTTCTGGATCCTTGCCATAAAATCTTTTTGAAAATGTCTACCATTTTTTGGCAGACTGTTTTGGAAGTCGCTTAACTAGTTAGTTGGTATATCGGAATAGATTGTAATATTGACCTTAGTAGTATTACGCCACTTGGCATGTTCAAATTCTTGAATGTCCACTTTTTCATTTTTCTTTGGATTTTTCCCAACAAGGGTTTCCAATTAGCCACTCTGCTCTGCTGGTCATTTAGGTGGATGCCTAGATATTTCGTAGGGAAATTTCCTATTCTGAATCCCATAATTCTTGCTAGGAAGGCTTGAGAGGGTGTTGAGGTGTTAAAGAAGAAGATATCTGACTTATCTTTGTTTATTTCCATCCCTGAGGCACTAGTGAAGTCTGTGAGGATTTCCATGATTTTCCTAGCTTCCTTGAGCAATGCATGTCCATACATCATTACGTCATCTACAAATTGTTGGTGGGTTAATGGAAGGACATTCCCCCATAGTCTAAGGCCTGTATATTATTCACTGTGGACTTTCACTTTTATATATCTTCCTAGGCCTTACGCTGCCAAGATAAACAAGAAGGGAGAAAGCGGGTCACCTTTCCTGAGCCCTCTGGTTGCGTTGAATGCCTATGTGGGGGATCTGTTGAGCATAATTGATAGAACTGGGGTGGTTACCATTTACATTGTCCAGCTTATCCATCTTTCATCAAAGCCAAAGGCCTTTAGTATTCATTGTAGATACTCCTAGTCCAATCAATCATAAGCTTTAGCCAAATATAGTTTAACTAGCATTCCCTTGGTTTTTTATTTTTTAATGAGTGAATTGCCTCTTGTGCCACTACTATGCCGTTTGTTATTTGTCTGCGTTTAACAAACCCTATCTGTTCTTGAGATATCAACCCAGGTAATATGGTTTTAAACAGTTGACCATGTTAGAGATAATCGAGAATATCCTAGAATAGTGAATTGGTTCACGGTACCTCAGGATAGGAATTAGTTTCTATTTCTTAGGGTATGGTTCTAAATTCCCTAAAACTATGTGTGCTATTTAATGTGTGATGTACATCGACAATGTAGAGCATTCTATAGAGCTAGACTCTCTTGGTTCAGACTCTCTGTCGTAGAGCTGACCAATGGATGCTTTTTATTAATTCAAACATTGCTTTTTAACATGGTATCAGAGTGACAGGGTTGAGAAACCTGTTTGCTGAGAGAAGGATTTTCCCAGTGCGCCTTAGGCGAAATTGGCACGTGGTTTGGGGGAAAAATCAATTCGATCCCAGTGTGAGACTTCCCGCATTTTATTTTGGACGACCGTCATGAATCCGTGTTAGATAATTGCATTGACCGTCATGAATACGTGTTGGCTAATCGCGCCAACCGTGTAAACAAAAAAAGGTGGCTACCGAGAGAAGGTTGTATGGAGGCCGAGGTCTACCGAGAGAAGGCTATGATGACCCTATACGTGGTTCGTCACAGGACTGCCATGGAGAGCACGCAGTGTGGTGGACACTTGCCTGGAGGCCACGTGGAGAGGGCACGCAGATTGCAAGGGATCATCCAGTGCTATAGGCTATTGAAAATACCAGAAATCGAACTTGTAGAGATCAACGATTTTTGTCTTTAACATAGATCTGGGGTAGATCTATTTTTTTCCTTTCGATTTTTTTTTTTAAATATTCAAGATGAATAGTCAAATGATTGAAGCATACTTGAATGAGCATAACAAGCTCGATGGTTCCAATTATGCGAATTGGAAATTCAAGATGCAGACTCTACTAGAAGTGCAGAGTGCTTGGACGATTGCAAATGGGGATGAGAAAAAGCTAGCAGCTAGATCAGCATCGATCCTAGATTTGGAGAAGAGAGAAGATAAAGCAAAGACGTTGTTGAATACGTCAGTGAAAGACTGCATCATACCACATATTAGAGAATGTAAATCAACAAGTGAAATTAGGGGAATTTTGAAGTATTTGTATGAGATCAGGAATACAAATCATCTTGTGTTCCTGAAGAGTAAGATCTTATCCCTGAAGATGGAGGGAAATGAAAAAATTGCGTCCTTCATAGCGAGGATCAAAGATCTGAAGAAAAAATTGGCAGATATTGGTGAAACAGTTTCAGATACAGATCCAGTAACCATTACCATGAATGGTGTGGCCGATGACTACCAAATGTTTATCACTGGGATAAATGTAAGAGAGAAAATCCAAGAGTTTGAAGAACTGACAGGAATATTGATGCGAGAAGAAGAAAGAAGATCGACTTTGAAGCCCCAGAATGTCGATCTTGCATTGATGGAAAAAAAGAACTTCTTCATAGGAAAAGGAAATCTGCAACAACAAAACAAAGGAAACTCACAGAAAATACCAAATTGGACTCAAGGTATGCATCCGATTAGAAACAACTCTAAAATTAAATGTTTTTTATTGCGGAAAACTTGGTCATGTCACTAGGGAGTGTAGGAAGAAGAAATATCATGAACAACAGCATAAGCAGAAATGACATCCAGGTCATCTTGCAAATGATAATCATGAGCAGAATTTAATATTGTTCATGGAAGACTTTGATGAGAATGTTAATGCAGACATCTGGTATGTAGATTCAAGAGCATCAACACATATGACGAGGAACAAGAAATGGATCGAAGATTTTAAAGAAATCAACGATGGAGCACAAATCTACCTAGGTGATGATAGAAGTCATCAGATCAAAGAATGTGGAAAAATTTCTATCATTTTACCTGATGGTACTGTAAGACAAATTCATAATGTCATGTATGTTCCCGGTGTAACAAAGAACTTGATTTATGTATCCATGATTACAGATCAAGATCTTAAAGTTGATTTTTTTAAATTTAACTGTTATATTAAAGATTTGTTAGATGGCATGAAGACTATTGCTACAAGAATTCAAATAGGAGGTCTGTACAAATTGGATGTAAGACCAACACCAATTCGAGCTTTGACAACAATGAGTTTGACTACATAAGAGCTATGGCATCAGAGATTTGGTCATATCAACTACAATGATTTGTTGTTACATCAGAAAAAGGAAATCGTAAGAGATCTTCCTATGTTAAAATAAGTGCATAATGATTGTGATGCTTGTACATTAGGAAAGATGCATAATGAATACTTCCATGTTCGAGTAGAAAAGAAACAGAGAGACACACTTAAATTAGTGCACCCAGATCTTTGTGGACCCATGCAAACAAAGTCATTAGAAGGTGCATTGTATTTTTTACTGTTTATGGATGACTGCACAAAGTTTTCTTGGGTATATTTTTTGAGTAAGAAAAGTCACACATTTGAATACTTTAAGTAGTTTAGAAACATGATTGAAAAGAAAACAGGGAAGCATATAAAAATTCTCTGCTCCAATCAAGGGGGAGAATACAGGAAGGATGAGCTTATCAAGTATTGTAAATACCATGGGATATTACAGCAATTCATAGTACCCCATACTCCTCAGCAGAATGGAGTAATAGAAAGAAAGAACAGAACATTGGTGGAATGTGCTAGGAGCATGTTGAAAGGTAAGGATCTTTCGAATGGTTTTTGGGTTGAATCATTGAATACTAAATTTTTTGAAAAATAGGAGTCCTACAAAGAGTCTTTAGTTTAACTCTTCATATGAAGCATTATATGGATTTAAATTTGCAGTAAAACATTTAAGAGTGTTTGGTTCTAAAGCATTTGCCCATATTCCAAAGGAGGACAAAGGAAAACTAGATTCAAAAGCCATCAGATGTACCTTTATAGGGTATTGTTCACAATATAAAGCTTATAGATTATTTAATCCCTCTACTCACAAGATTTTTGTTAGTAGAGATGTCATATTCCATGAGCAGGATCATGAAGAATCTGATAAGCGCAATGAGGAATGGGATATTCTGTTCTTGGTGGAAGAAAGTGAAGAAACAAGAAACAACCAGGATCAGCAGACAAAGGCAGAAGAAGAGAATTCAGATGCAGCAATCAAGCCAAGTCCAACAAAGGAAACTCAAAATTGGTCAGAAGCTGCACCAACGCTCAAAAGATCAGGTAAGAAGACTCAATTTCCTGCTAGATATAGGGAAAATGCTTTTATAACTAGTATGATGAATGTTGTTGAACCTTTTAGTTATAAGGAAGCAAATGAATGTAGTGAATGGAAAACAGCTATGGAACAGGAATATAAATCTATAATCAAGAAAAACAATTGGGAGCCGGTTGAACTTTCTAAAGGGAAACAAACCATAGGTTACAAATGGTTGTATAAACCAAAGATTAATGCAGATGGAACCATAGATAAGTTAAAATCTAGATTGGTAGCAAAGGGTTACTCACAAAAAGAAGGCATTGAATATGAAGAAACCTTTGCCCTTGTAGCTAAGCTAAATACCATCATAATGTTAATTGCTTTAGCTACTAAGAAACATTGGATGATTCACCAACTAGATGTAAAGTTTGCATTTTTAAATGGAGAATTGAAAGAGGAGGTTTATTTAGAGAAACTTGAGGGGTTTGTCTAGAAAGGGAGAGAACATTTAGTCCGTAGATTAAAGAAAGCTCTTTATGGACTAAAGTAAGCACCCAGGTCCTGGTATGAAAAGATTGATTCATTTTTTCTACAACCTGGCTATAATAGAAGTAAAAACGACCCTAATTTGTATACCATGAAAGATGAACAGGGGTGCATAGTGTTGATTTCTTTGTATGTATATGATTTAATTATTATAGGTGATGTTATTGATCTAATCAAAGAAATCAAGCAACAAATGTCATAGGTGTTCGAAATGAAAGACCTTGGTGAATTAAGATATTGTTTGGGTCTTGAGATCTGGAGAGATTCAGGACAAACTTTTCTGTCCCAGGGTAAGTATGTCAAAGGTCTACTAGAAAGATTCAGAATGGATCAGTGTAAGGCTGCAACAGTACCATTACAGCAAAACATTAAACTTCAGAGTGAGGATGGCTCTAAAGAGGCAGATGCGACACTTTATAGACAGCTGGTTGGGAGCCTAATCTACCTGACCACTACTAGACCAGATTTGGCTTATGCAGTTAGTGTGCTAAGTCAATACATGTCCAAGCCACTTGAGAGTCATTGGAATGCAGCAAAATGTGTTTTGAGGTATCTACAAGGTACTATAGACTATGGTATTATTTATACTGATTCCTTTGATGTTAGATTGAGAGGATTTACAAACACCGACTGGGCTGGAAATGTAGATGACCATAGATCCATAAAAAGCTATGCATTTAGCATTGGATCTAAGGTGATTACATGGAGCAAAAAGAAACAAAACATAGTTTCCTTGTCTTCAGCGGAAGAAGAGTATCAAGCCATGTGCGTAGCAACATGTGAGGCAATTTGGTTGTGGAGACTTCTCGAGGATGTTGGGGAAGAACAAAAAGATGCAACAACAATCAGATGCAACAATCAAAGTTCAATCAAACTTGCTAATAATTCGGTGTTTCACAAGAACATTAAACACATTGATACACAATTCCACTTTGTCAGGGAGAAAGTGCAATCAAAAGAAATCCATCTGGTATATTGTAATACATGTGATAATGTTGTAGAGATTTTAGCTAAGCCTCTTGGCAAAATTAAGTTTGAAATGTTTAGGGAGATGTTAGGCGTATTTGTGAACCCCTTCTCCATTAAGGGGGAGTGTTAGAGATAATGGAGAATATCCTAGAATAGTGAATTGGTTCACGGTACCTCATGATAGGAATTAGTTTCTATTTCCTAGGGTATGGTTCTAACTTCCCTAAGACCATGTGTGCTATTTAATGTGTGATGTACATGGATAATGTAGAGCATTCTATAGAGATAGACTCTCTTGGTTCAGACTCTTTGTCGTAGAGCTAACCACTGGATGTTTTTTATTAATTCAAACATCACCTTTTAACAAACCATTATTGTGGCCAAGATTTTGTATATGACATTACAGAGTGCTATTGGTCTGAACCCTTGCAGTTCTTCTGAGTGCTTTGTCTTCGGGATCAGGGCCAGATGCATTATTTTGGTACACCTAGACTCCTCCACTAATTTCACTATGTCTTCACTTAGGAAGGACCAGGTCGCTTGGAAGAATTCGACAATGAATCCATCTGGCCCTGGTGCTTTGTTTCTTGCCATATTCCTAATTACCTCCTCTACCTCTGCTTTAGATATTTCTCTTAATAGAGCCAAGTTCTGGTCTCTGCTCACTAGATTGGGGATATGTTGAATAATTTAATTAATATTATCTCCCCTTCTAATGTTTGGCTCTGTCAGGAGCCCTTTGAAGTGTTGTACTAGCAGATTCTCCACTTCTTCCTTTTGGGTGAGCGGATTGCCTTGCTGATCCATTAAGGAGAAGATTATGTTCTGCTACTTGTCTTGTTTCATTGCTTTGTGGAAGAAACTTGTGTTTCCTTCTCCTTCTTTTAACCATTGGATTCTTGATTTTTGTTTCCTTAGGATTTCTTCGTGTTGGCTTCTTTCTTCCAATTTTTTAATCAGAAACCCTTCCTCTTCTGCAAGCCCTTCACTTCTACCCTCATTGATTATTTGCTGTGATACTTTCTTCATCTTTGTTTGGATTATCTCCTGTTCCTTCTGTATGTTACCAAATTCTTCCTTGTTCCATTTCTTTATCTTACCTTTTAGATCTTTTAGTCTAAGTTGAAAGGTGTGCATCTAGTTTCTTCCTCCTATCTCATTCTCATTCCCTTTCCACCATTCCTTCATTTTTCCTATTAGGGTTGGTTCTCTTAGCCAAAATGCCTCAAACCTAAAGGGTCTGTTTTGGTTTCCTTGATTCATTTCGATTTCTAGTTTAATAGGCCAGTGGTCTGACCCTAGACACAGAAGAATTGATGCTTCATAGAATATGTCTTTGCCAATGAAGTGTTCTGTTGCCAAGAATCTGTCCAGCCGAGAGGCTATCTGTCTGCTCCCTCCCCTTCTATTGTTCCACGTATATTTTCCATTTATAGTTGGGATGTCTACCAATTTTAGTTCTTCTTGAAGATCTTTGAATCTCTCCATTTTCAACTCTTCTCTTTGCAATCCCCCTCTTTTCTCCTCTGTTGATGTTATCAAATTGAAGTCCCATGCTATCAGCCAGAGTTTTTCATTGTGAAGTTTACCAAGCTTCTGTATTTGTTGGAGGAAGTTCCCATTTTCCACTGGAATATGAGGGCCATATACTACAGAGACTAAAAACCATTCTCTATTTCCAATTAGACGGAACTGCCCTGTGAGGATTCTTTTCATACCCACCCAATAGTCTACTATGATCTCTGCTAGGTTCCACAATATTGCTATACCTCCTGCACTACCTCTCGCATCTATGGTCATGCATTCATACCTTGGTTTTGTTTTTCTTAGTATGTCCTCCATTCTCCATCTTGTAATTTTTGTTTGTTGTAGCAACATAAGTTGAGGCTTTTCTTTTCTTATTCTCTCAGTTAAGTGTCTCTACTTGCCTCTGCTGTTGAGGCCTCTTATATTCCAAGATGTAATTATCATTGCGTTACTTGGTTTATCTGTTGAAATATCATCAATAGCAGTACTACCCTCCCTGTATTCATCATAACTTCTCCCATAATCTGTATAGATTCCTGTAGGTTTCTTCGGCCTATTTTCTTTTCGCCTTTCATTTTATTTGAGTAATATTGGGTACTTTCTTGGTGCATCCCTAGTTGTTATGCAATCTCCACCTTCCCCTGCCCCTGTTTAACTTGATACTACTGGAATGTTTCTCTGTATAGTCGTTTTTGGTCTTATGGAATGAATCGATCATCTAGGTGTCTCCATTCATTCATCAGTTTCCTCAACACCTCTTCTTCCATGCTTAGTTCTTCCCCCGTACTTGTATCTATTTCCATTGTAGTGTTATCTATCTTCTCTCTGTCTCCCTTCTCCTCCTTCTTTGTCGGCTTGCTTTGGGCTTTCCTCTTAGGTTTTAGTTTTCCTTGACCCTTGCTTCTTTCCTTTCCTTTTTCCCCCTGATAGTCCATTATTTGGACCTTGTTATCTTCTTCTTCTTCTCCTTGTAACACACCGAAGCTATTTGTTCTACTCAGATGAGCTTGTTGTTCTTTTTTCCCCCCGTTGGGATTCTCTCTTACTTTTCACTTCTTGAAACCCTTCCTTGTCTTCTTGATTTTTCCTCCATTATTTATTCATGTTCTCTCCCTCTTCTATATTCAGTGGGCACTCCTTAAATAGGTGGCAATACTCATGACATGTTCTACATCAGAATGGGATGTGTTCGTAGTCTAGGGTTTGCTGCTGGACCTCTTCATGGTACTCTAGTTCCACTGTGTCTGGGATGGGTTCAACTATATTCATGTATACACATATTCTCGCATATGAAGGATATCTTCCTTTTTTTGTCGTTTCTGCTATTTTGACAAATCTTCCTATCATGTTTCCTATGCCCTCCAGTATCTCTGGGTCCCAGAAGTCCATTGGGAGGCCAAATAACCTAACTTGGACCGGGGCTGCGAAAACTTTTTCCTCGTCTAGGTCATAACATTCTTCCAAATATCTCATAAACAATCCAACATTATAATGAAAGTAAGGACCATTTTCAAATACTTTTTCTTTGTCTTGAAGGTTCAAGAATATTACTGTGAAGAAGCCTCTAGCTCCCAGCTTGAGCTCGATATGGCTTTGGGGCTGCCATTTTTGCTAAATCCATTTGGTGAGGTCCTTTTCTGTCGTCCATACTCCGATGAACTTGCATATTAGTGCGCGGTCTTTCATGTAACTTCTGTATCGCTCCAGTTTGTTCATCGGTATGATGAATCTCGATTTCTTCGTCACATATGGTAAACATTTACCTCTACTGTCTGCTTGACATCTCGCTCTGAGGACCGGTCTTGACATTTTCTTTGATTCTCCCACATGTTTTTGGTTACCTATGTTCTGACATAATTCCCCTGCCACAGCATCTCGATAGGAGGGGATATCTCCCCCCTTTCCTCCTCTGTCATTCTGATCTGGTTCCTGGCCTCTTGGGTTTGCAACTTTTTTGCAGTCTCCAGGTTTTTGGGTACGTGGTACCATTTATCTCATGGCTACCTAGCCACATATTTTAAATATAATATTTGTTATTTTCCATATAAAATTGTTATTTTTATATTGTATAGTGGAAATTCATAACTCTAATCATTGATTTTAAATATGTTTTTCTTATAATATTATTTAAGAATTTTATTATTTTTTAACAATATTTTCATTAAAAAAAAATATTATTTTTATTATATTTATATAATTTTATTAGAAAATAATATACTAAAAAATAATGTGAATTTATTTGATAAGCCCCTGTTTGAAGCGACGTGGAAGTGGAAATGTAGTTAAGAATATCATAGGGATACTTATAATAGAAACTAAGATATGTTTTGTTGATAAATGTTTTATTATATGGGAAGTGTTGAAGATACAGTTCCAACATTTACTCATATTTTTTTGAGTGTGTACTTTTGAAATAGATTTATATATAATCCAATCAAATTTAGTAAGTGCGATTCATAAAAAAATATTGGAATATATTTTTTTGATGGTGTACTTTTCAAATAAATTTATACATAATCAAATGAAATTTAGCAAATGCGATTCATAAAAAAAAATCGGAATTGAAAAGGAGAAATACAAATAGAAACATTTTTCTTATCAAATATTGTTAGAGATAATTCATTAATTTCATAAATAATTTTTATTTCTTTTGTTTTATTTGTTTTCAAAAGGTAATTTTAATGTATTCGCTTGGGATAGCTAGAGTTCAAATCTTGTGCTATCCCCTGATCAGGATGAAAAGTTAGACATGATGAAAATATAGTCTTACAAAATTTACAAAAAATAAATAAAAAATAATCTTAATACAAAATATTTTCAAAATTAAACTTACTCTTTTCCTCATATATTTTTCTTTATACTTTTTAGTCTTTTCATTAATGTTATCGAATTCATAAAAAAATGTATTTCTCAATTAAAAAAAATAAATTTAGTGATTAGTGATTTTTTATACCAATAAAAAAAAATTATGAAATTATATTTATATTAAAAAAAATTATGATTTATTTAATTTTTTATCAACATCTTAATTTTAAAAGGGATTCCATAAAGCTATCATTATTTAAAATTTTATTTATTTAATAAATTATTTGCTTTGTCATCTTTATGGCAATTTTTTTTTAAGTAACGACGAAAAATACAAATTTCTCGTCTTACTCGGGAGATAATTACGAAATATATAAATTAAAACAATATAATGAAATAGACAAGTCATTTTAATTCTCATTCTGATGTGACTCTTGATAAAGTACTGCTTTTTACCATGCTGTCATCATCCGGATAAAGTTCCTTGCCTTACCTTACGCATGATTCTAATATAAGAATTGTAATATAAGCATTCGAATACATGAATATAATAATTTTATGTCCTATGATTGTCTTTGAGCTTCGTTATGAAAAATGTGGAACAAAGTGTTTGGTAGAAGGCCATTGATCCAAGTAAAATCACCTTGACATATATCCAATATGATTTGTTTTAAATATAGAATCTATTTGTTACAAAGTCTATCCATCCAAACGTGAGGGAGAACGATTTCCCCGAGATAGAATATCAATCACAAAATCACAGAAGTCAAGTTGTCTCCGCCATGGAAAATGTTGTCCACCTTGAGATGGCTCCAATATGGTTTTCTTAAAATCTAGAATCTACTTGTTACAAAGCCTATCCATCCAAATGTGAGGGAGAATGCCATTGCTTTCCCCGAGATAGAATAGCAATCACAAAAGATCAAGTTTTCTCTATCATGGAAAATGTTGTGTAGGCTTCGTATGACAAAGGATGCCTTTGTTGTAATGGAAGGGGATATGGCATTTTTATTTTAATGTAATTTTGGTTTTAGTATTTTGAATGATTTGAATTATGGATTTTCATCATGTTAGATATACAATGCTTTCTTATATTTTATAAAAGAGGATTTTGTTTCTATCCAACTGATGGCTTTAACATAATCATTATGTATTTTTGAATGATTTGAATTATGGATTTTCAATTTATTTGGTATACAATGCTTTCTTATATTTTATAAAAGAAGGATTTTTTTTCTATTTAATGGATGGCTTTAACATAATCATTATGTTAAGTTTAATGTTGAATAGTATGATGGTTGGTTTAGATTGCCTAAGCATTTTGTGTATGTATTTGTGCACTTGATTAGTCCATTGTTTTGATCATTTTTTCATTATTTTATTTAGAGGAAGAGGACTCACTTTAGTGGATATAATACTTTTAACTAGTCCAAACTTTTTAATATTTTTATACTAATAATTAAAATTGAGTAGTGCAATTTTATTTCCATAGATAATCCTCAACCTCATTCTAACAATCTGTCTATATTAGTTATTGAACTGATTATAGAGTGCATACATAAATTTGTAGTTAAGCAATCATAATTAGTCTATTTCCATAATTTGCTTGTATTTGATTTTGAACTTATAAGTTGAAAACAATATTATAATAGCTATTTGAATAGAATGATAATCAAAATTCTTATTGAATCTACATTGATTTTTAATATTATATTGAATTGGTTGCTTTACTCCCATTCATATTAGATCAAATTTAATATGGCTAACAATTGTAGATTGCACATACATTGTATAAAATCTTGGTTGATAATTAATGTTCAATTTATTAATTCTTTCTTTCAAAAACTAATAATCAAAATTAAACAATTAATACAATATTTTGATATAGAATTTCTATAACCAAAATCCTTTTTTATAATTCTTGAAATACCTAACATGATGTAAATACTTAGAAAAAGTTAGGTGAAAATTGCTCCAACAAGATATGACAGGCAAAGAGTGCGTCTATATGTCATCCTTAATTTTCTCTAATAATCATCTTATCACAGTCTAATGATTCAATTTTATATTTTATAAAGAAAATAGTTTTATTAATACATTTAGTTGTTCCTATCACATAAACTCACAAATAATGGTAGAGTTATTTTAGGGTCCCAATGTATGTTGGAAGAAGGCATGGATATGATACTACAATTTTTAAATCTATGATCTGGTAAACTTATTTTGTGATCAATTGATTATGCTATTAGATATACTATGTATGTTTTTGTAAGAATTGTATATGTTATTGTACATACTATGCATTCATATCTACAAATGAGATATGGTAGCTATTATCTGTTTTATGAGTCAATGTTTCTTGAGCGAAGACAAACCCTAAAACTATTGATGCCAAACAAAGCCCTAACATTGTTGATGTGAGGTGACATGCCCTATTTTAACTTAGCAATCTATTTTTATAGACTTCGAAAATATAAGCCTGAACATGTTACTTGTGGGAATAAAATAATAATCATTACTCTCAACCATTATATATATATATATATATATCCAACCTAAAAAACTATTTTAATTTCAAATTCATATAAATTCATAAAATAATTATAAATATAAAATATGTAAAATGTATGGTTCATAATACTCTACACTAAATTTATAAATAACATATAAATTCATTTTAGTTATCAAATTTTTTTATCCATAAATCATTGAAATTCATGTAAATCAATAAAATTCATGTCAATCGATAAAATTCATGGAAATAAAATTTCTCATACATATTTATACAATCAATTTCAAAATCGTTGATCTTTCTAAATATGGAAGAATTATAAAATTGATCTTTTTAAATATATGATCACTATTAAATTTAAAAAAATAACCTACAAGAATCACGGTTATTTTTCCTTCCCATTTAGAAGTTGAAACTATTGTGTGTGGAAACTTATCACATTGCCCCGGTCAAGTTGGGGAAACAAACACAGGATGCTTTGAATGGCGTCTTAATCACCCACTTGAAGTTAAATATTTGTATGGTATACCAGTCTAGAAGCTTGGACAGGTCAGAGGTGATGTCTGTTTCTGTATTGCTTTCCCAACGGTCTGGTCATACCTTGAAACTTCGAAGCCTCGAGACTCACTTCCAGTCGGAGGTCACGTTTCTGTCAATATCGTATTGCTTTCCCAGTGGTCTGGTCATACCATGAAACCAGAAAGCCTTATATGCAGTTGGATTCTCAAAAACATTTCACCAGTCAAAATAGGCGGTTTTACACATTTAGTTGGAGGAACTTCGAAAATGAAGCCTCTCATATTTTGATAAATGCCTTGTTGTTTCTGTGATTTGTTATAAATATTATAAGCGTTTGACTAACAAAGTTTTCCACATTTTCTAACACTACTCACATCCAACTAAAATTCATACAAGACCAGTCAAATCCACACAGCACGCTAATTTCATTTTCTTATAAATACGGGATGGATCTCCTCATTCTAATGTGCACATATTTTCTATCTCCAGGGTATAACACCTGCAGAAGAAGAGGAGGCGGCGTTGTGTTTCTGGCGCAGACGAGATGACACTGTTTTCATATATCCTCTTCATTCATTCATTCGGTGAATGAAGGCAGTGTCATTTCTCTGCGCCTGAAACCTCCCGTTCCTGTATGTTATTGCGATTTCTGGTATTAACGATTCTGAGGAACATACGTTTAGTGGCCGACAACCTTTCCAGATGTCTGGATCGTCGCACAATAATGGATTTTCCTTTGATCTATAATAGATTTGTTTTGTCTGTAATTTCATAGGATAGCAGGTTTTTCTTTGTGGGTGTAGAATTTTCATCATTGATTGTTTGAAAATTTTGTATTTTAGCTGCTGAATAAATAAAGTCTGGGCTAATTTTAATTTTGGCAGTAATTGAAATTGACTAAAATTTTAATTGGTTGCTTTTAAATATCTTATTATTTTTATATAAAATATGAACAAAATTATTATTAATTTTATTTATTAGGTAGATAGATGTGTTTAGGTATATATATGTCTTTACATTTCCATGGTTTTTTTTTATTATATAAAATATTAACTATATTATTATTAATTTTATTTATTTTTGTTGATAAATGTGTTTATATTTAGATAGAGTTTTTTACATTTTTAATTTAATTGTTAATTATTAATAGTTATTACGTAAATAAAGTCAATTGGGATTATTTTTCATGGTTAGCAGAAATCACTGCTATTTCTTCACCAAAATTCAAATCTTTATTATTTACATAATAAATCTCTTAATTAATCTATTAATCTAACTAAGAAAAAGACTAATTTATTTACTTATATATATATATATATATATATAAAATATTGAAATATGCTATTGTAACAAAAAACTATTAAATTTGTTTATATATCTTTTAATTTATATAATGGAAGAAAAAATTATTCATAATACTATGTTTTATATGTTTTTATTAGTGAATTATAATATATACAAGTTAAATGTCTATTAATATTTATAGATCTATTAAATTTATGAGCATAATCTCGCATGCTAGCTAGTTGCTATCTGTGATGTGATATTTTGATGTATGATGTGATATTCTGAAATGAGTTTTATTACATATATACCAATGCAATGTTTTAAGTTAATGATGTTAATTTAAAATTTAAATATTTTTATATTTAATTTTATTAATAAAGTCCATGGTTTTGGTTTTAACTTTTTAAGATACTTCTTAACTTAAAATTAGGTTATTTCAATATATTTTTTTTAATAGAGACAATGTATATTAATTTTATAAAAGTGATAATCTTATAAAAGTTGGTCACTTTAGCTTATTTCAATATTTTTATAAGGACAGTGTTAATCTTATAAAATTTTGTGACAAATATTAATAATGATGGATTAGAGTTACAAGTTTAATAATTATTTATTTTATAATTTTATTATTAATTATGATTATTTTTAACTTCAATGCTCAATGTAATATAATATTTAATAATAAAAAAATATAAAAATTCAAAAATAACTATGTTATAAGTCATTTATATAAAATTATATGAAAATGTAATGTTATAAGTCATTTATATAAACGGTATAAATATATATGTAGTGTAATTTTCTTTAACATGATATTATTATTAATATACTATAAAAATTTACAATACCAATAATTTTATGTATGTTTTTTTAAAGTGTATTTGAAGCTTTAAATGTTGTTAATAATTTTTAATAATACATTATGTATGTTTTTTTAAAGTGTATTTGAAGCTTTTAATGTTGTTAATAATTTTTAATAATACATTATTTTATAAATATTATTAGTGTTTTTTGGGATTTTAAGGGTTTATTTTAGAAAACATGTACAAAAAAAAATGTGATTTTAATTGGTAAGTCTTTGGCAACCAGTTTGAAGTGTTGTGGAGATGAAAATATAGTTATTAATATCATAGGCATCTTTATAGCAGAATGTGAGATATATTTTATTCATAAATATTTTGTTAATGAAAGTGTTGAAGATATAGCTCCAATATCCACTCACATCTTATTCTCCAATAAATTCATAGATAATCAAGTCAAAATCAACAAGTGTGATTCATAGAAAAGTATTGGAGCTTAAAAGCAAAAAAATATTGAGAAAAAAATTGTTAAAATAAAATATTTTAATTTATATAAAAAAACATATTCAATGTTTAATATGAACATATACTTAAAAATATATTAATAATAAAAAAATCATTTAATTTTCATGATAAAATGTATTGATTAACATGTTATTTAAATTATTAAAAAACAAGATTCCAGTACGTCTGATACATTTAGATAGCAAAATGATTCGTTATGGTACAAAGATCGCTTATACCTCTGTAAGAATTCCCAGCTAAAACAAAAGATTCTTATGGAATTGCACACTTCTCCCTTAGGAGGGCACTCAGGATTTTTAAAAACTTACCACAGGGTTAAGAAGGAATTTTTGTGGGATGGCCTTAAATCAGATATTCAAAAGCTTGTGGCGGAATGTTTGGGTTGCCAACAAAGTAAAGTTGAAACAATTAAGGCACCGGGTCTATTACAACCTTTATCCATTCCAAGCCAAGGTTGGGAGGAGGTTTCAATGGATTTTATCACAAGTTTACCCAAGTCTGAGGGAAAGAGCGTCAACATGGTGGTAGTTGACAGACTTACCAAGTATGCACACTTTTGTGCATTATCACATCCATTTAAAGCCAGTACAGTTTCTACTGCATTTATGGAAACAATTCAAAAGCTACATGGAAACCCAAAGATTATTGTAAGTGACAAAGATCCCATTTTCACTGGAAATTTTTGGACAGAATTATTTTCTTGTCTTGGTACTCAGTTAGCTCATAGATCATCTTATCATCCTCAATCTGATGGGAAAACTAAGATAGTAAACAAATGTTTGGAAGGATATCTTCGTTGCTTTGTATTTGATAAACAGACACAATGGGTCAAATGGTTGCCTCTGGCTGAATGGTGGTATAACACTTCCTTCCATACAACAACAAAAATGACCCCATTTATGGCACTTTATGGGTATCAACCACCATCCATCACATCATATTTAAGAGAAAATTCTAAGGTTTAGGCAGTGGAACATCACATTGAACATCAACAACAAGTCCTCCAACTCTTAAAGGATAACCTCGTGTTGGCAAAGAATAGAATGAAACAACAGGCAGATCAATGTCGCAGTGAAAGAAGTTTTGATGTAGGTGATTAGGTATTCCTACAGCTACAACCATATAAGCAAATGTCCCTCAAGCAAGCTAAGAAGGATAATAAATTATCACCAAAGTATTATGGTCCGTACAAGGTGTTGCAAAAGATTGGTACTATGGCATACAAATTGGAGCTTCCTGCAATTTCTTGATTGCACCTAGTTTTCCATGTTTCATGTTTAAAGAAGGTTATAGGCAATAAGCTCCCAGTTCAAACAATATTGCCAGAACTTGACGAGGAAGGAAAAATTATATTGGAACCGGAAGCAGTCATAGAAACAAGAACTCGACAGCTACGAAATCGATCAATTTCAGAGTATCTTATCAAGTGGAAGAACTTATCCGCTGAAGATTCCACATGGGAGGATGAGAATTTTATGCAGAAGTATCTAGAACTACTCAAGTGTTGAGGACAACACTTTTTTGAAGGAGAGGGGCATGTTGGGTCACTATAATACTAGTGGTTACCCCATTACTATTGTAGTTATACCCCTTATTAATATTGTTGTGTCCCTATTGCCCCCATATTGTTATTACTGTGCTCCATAGAATCCCTCTATTGTTATTTTTGTGGCTTTATATTATTATTGTTAGGTCGGCTGGATTATAATGTGACTCCTTAGACTCCTATATATAGAAAGGAGGTTTTGTCATTTGAATCATCCAAGAATTGTTCATTTATGTAATGTAAAGGAGGTTGCCCCCTCGAAGAGGCTGAATTCTAAGGCGTTGATCTATCTTTTCTATCTTTTCTTGAGCTGGTTTCATAACATGTTTTGTTGCCAAGAATCTGTCCAGCCGAGAGGCTATCTGTTTGCTCCCTCCCCTTCTGTTGTTCCACGTATATTTTCCATTTATAGTTGGGATGTCTACCAATTTTAGTTCTTCTTGAATATCTTTGAATCTCTCAATTTTCAACACTTCTCTTTGCAATCCTCCTCTTTTCTCCTCTGTTGATGTTATCAAATTGAAGTCCCATGCTATAAGCCAGAGTTTTTCATTGTGAAGTTTCCAAGCTTTTGTATTTGTTGGAGGAAGTTCCCTTTTTCCACTGGAATATGAGGGCCATATACTACAGAGACTAAAAACCATTCTCTATTTCCAATTAGACGGAATTGCCTCATGAGGATTCTTTTCATACCCACCCAATAATCTACTATGATCTTTGCTGGGTTCCACAATATTGTTATACCTCCTGCACTACCTCTTGCTTCTATGGTCATGCATTCATACCTTTGTTTTATTTTTCTTAATATGTCCTCCATTCTCCCTCCTGTAATTTTTGTTTCTTGTAGTAGCATAAGTTGAGGTTTTTCTTTTCTTAGTCTCTCAGTTAAGTGTCTCTACTTTCATCTTCTATTGAGGCCTCTTATATTCCAGGATGTAATTATCATTGCGTTACTTGGTTTATTTGTTGAAATGTCCTTGATAGCAGTACTACCCTCCCTGTATTCAACAGAACTTCTCCCATAATCTGTATAGATTCTTGTAGGTTTCTTCGACCTATTTTATTTCCGCCTTTCATTTTATTTGAGTAATCTTGGGTACTTTCTTGGTGCATCCCCAATTGTTATGCAATCTCCACCTTCCCCTGTCCCTGTTTAACTTGATACTGCTAGAATGTTTCTCTGTATAGTCATTTTTTGTCTTATGGAATGAATCGATCATCTAGGTGTCTCCATTCGTTCATCAATTTCCTCAACACCTCTTCTTCCATGCTTAGTTCTTCCCCCGTACTTGTATCTATTTCCATTATAGTGTTATCTATCTTCTCTCTGTCTCCCTTCTCCTCCTTCTCTGTCAGCTCGCTTTGGGCTTTCCTCTTAGGTTTTAGTTTGCCTTGACCCTTGCTGCTTTCCTTTCCTTTTTCCCCCTGATATTCAATTATTTGGTCCTTGTTATCTTCTTCTTCTTCTCCTTGTAACACATCGAAGCTATTTGTTGTACTCGGATGAGCTTGTTGTTCTTTTTCCCCCCCGTTGGAATTCTCTCTTACTTTTCGCTTCTTGAAACCCTTCCTTGTCTTCTTGGTTTTTCCTCCATTGTTTATTCATGTTCTCTCCCTCTTCTATATTCAGTGGGCACTCCTTAAATAGGTGGCCATACTCATGACATGTTCTACATCTGAATGGGATGTGTTCGTAGTCTAGGGTTTGCTGTTAGACCTCTTCATGGTACTCTAGTTCCACTATGTCTGGGATGGGTTCAGCTATATTCATGTATACACATATTCTCGCATATGAAGGATATCTTTCTTTTTTGACGTTTCTGCTATTTTGAAAAATCTGCCTATCAAGTTTCCTATGCCCTCCAGTATCTCTGGGTCCCAGAAGTCCATTGGGAGGCCAAATAACCTAACCTGCACCGGGGCTGCCAAAAAATTTTCCTCATCTAGGTCATAACATTCTTCCCAATATCTCATAAAAAATCCAGCATTATAATGAAAGTAAGGACCATTTTCAAATAGTCTTTGTCTTGCAAGTTCGAGAATATTACTGTGAAGAAGCCTATAGCTCCCATCTTGAGCTCGATATGGCCTTGGGGCTGTCATTTTTGCTAAATCCATTTGGTGAGGTCGTTTTCTGTCATCCATACTCCGATGAACTTGCATATTAGCGTGTGGTCTTTCATGTAACTTCTGTATCACTCCATTTTTTTCATCGGTATGATGAATCACGATTTCTTCGTCACACATGGTAAACATTTACCTCTGTTGTCTACTTGCCATCTCGCTCTGAGGACCGGTCTTGACATTTTCTTTGATTCTCCCACATGTTTTTGGTTACCTATGTTCTGACATGATTCCCCTGCCACTGCATCTCGATAGGAGGGGATATCTCCCCCCTTTCCTCTTCTATCATTCTGATCTGGTTCCCGGCCTCTTGGTTTTGCAACTTTTCCGCAGTCTCCAGATTTTTGGGTATGTGGTTCTGTTTATCTCATAACTACCTGGCCACATGTTTTAAATATAATATTTGTTATTTTCCATATAAAATTGTTATTCTTATATTGTACAGTGGAAATTCATAACTCTAATCATTGATTTTAAATATGTTTTTTTATTGTTTTTTAACAATATTTTCATTAAAAAAAATTATTATATTTATATAATTTTATTAGAAAATAATATACTAAAAAATAATGTGAATTTATTTGATAAGCCCCTGTTTGAAGCGAAGTGGAAGTGGAAATGTAGTTAAGAATATCATAGGGATACTTATAATAGAAAATGAGATATGTTTTGTTGATAAATGTTTTATTATATGGGAAGTGTTGAAGATACAGTTCCAACATTTACTCATATTTTTTTGAGTGTGTACTTTTTAAATAAATTTATATATAATCCAATCAAATTTAGAAAGTGCAATTCATAAAAAAAAATATTGGATTTTTTTATTGTGTACTTTTCAAATAAATTTATACATAATCAAATCAAATTTAGCAAGTGAGATTCATAAAAAAATATTGGAATTGAAAAGGAAAAATAGAAATAGAAACATTTTTCTTATCAAATATTGCTAGAGATAATTCATTAATTTCATAAATAATTTTTATTTCTTTTGTTTTATTTGTTTTGAAAAGGTAATTTTAATGTATTCACTTGGGATAGCTAGAGTTCAAATCTTGTGCGGGGTAGTTAGGGTTCAAATCTTGTGCGGGGTAGTTAGGGTTCAAATCTTGTGCTATCCTCAGATAGAAATGAGAAGTTGGACATAATGAAAATATAGTCCTACAAAATTTACAAAAAATAAATAAAAAATAATCTTAATACAAAATATTTTAAAAATTAAACTTACTCTTTTCCTCATATATTTTTCTTTATATTTTTTAGTCTTTTTCATTAATGTTATCGAATTCATAAAAAAAATGTATTTCTCCATTAAAAAAAATTAGTGAGTAGTGATTTTTTATACCGATAAAAAAATTATGAAAATATGTTTATATTAAAAAAAATAATGATTTATTTAATTTTTTATCAACATCTTAATTTTAAAAGGAATTCCATAAAACTATCATTATTTAAAATTTTATTTTATTTTATTTATTTAATAAATTATTTGCTTTGTCATCTTTAGGTTAATTTTTTTAAGGAACGATGAAAAATACAAATTTCTCGTTTTACTCGGAAGATAATTACGAAATATATAGTTAAAACAATATAATGAAATAGACATGTCATTTTAATTCTCATTCTGGTGTAACTCTTCGTAAAGTACTGCTTTTTACCATGCTGTCATCATCCGGATAAAGTTCCTTGCCTTACCTTACGCATGATTCTAATATAAGAATTGTAATATAAGCATTCGAATACATGAATATAATAATTTTATGTCCTATGATTATCTTTGAGCTTGGTTATGAAAAATGTGGAACAAAGTGTTTGTTAGAAGGCCATTGATCCAAGTAAAATCACCTTGACATATATCCAATATGATTTGTTTTAAATATAGAATCTATTTGTTACAAAGTCTATCGATCTAAATGTGAGGGAGAACGATTTCCCCGAGATAGAATATCAATCACAAAATCACAGAAGTCAAGTTGTCTCCGCCATGGAAAATGTTGTCCACGTTGAGATGGCTCCAATATGGTTTTCTTAAAATCTAGAATCTACTTGTTACAAAGCCTATCCATCCAAATGTGAGGGAGAATGCCATTGCTTTCCCCGAGATAGAATAGCAATCACAAAGGATGCCTTTGTGTAGGCTTCGTATGACAAAGGATGCCTTTGTTGTAATGAGAACGGGATAGGGCATTTTTATTTTAATGTAAAACCTTTGTTTTAATGAGAACGGGATATGGCATTTTTATTTTAATGTAATTTTGGTTTTAGTATTTTGAATTATTTGAATTATGGATTTTCATCCTGTTCGATATACAATACTTTCTTATATTTTATAAAAGAGGATTTTGTTTTTATCCAATGGATTTAACATAATCATTATGTATTTTAAATGATTTGAATTATAGATTTTCATCTTATATACAATGCTTTCTTATATTTTATACAATGTTTTCTTATATTTTATAAAAGAAGATTTTTTTTTCTCTCTAAAGGATGGCTTTAACATAATCATTATGTTAAGTTTAATGTTGAATAGTATGATGGTTGGTTTAGACATAATCATTATGTATTTTGAATGATTTGAGTTATGGATTTGCATCTTATTCGTTATACAATGCTTTCTTATATTTTATAAAAGAATGATTTATTTTTACTATTCAACCGATAGCTTTAACATAATCATTATGTTAAGTTTAATGTTGAATAGTATGATGGTTGGTTTAGATTGCCTAAGCATTTTGTGTATATATTTGTGTGTTTGATTAGTCCATTATTTTGATCCCTTTTTCATTATTCTATTTAGAGGAAGAGGACTCACTTTAGTGGATATAATACTTTTAACTAGTCGAAACTTTTTAATATTTTTATACTAATAATTAAAATTGAGTAGTGCAATTTTATTTCCATAGATAATCTTCAACCTCATTCTAACAATCGGTCTATATTAGTTCTTGAACTGATTATAGAGTGCATACATAAATTTGTAGTTAAGCAATCATAATTAGTCTATTTCCATAATTTGCTTGGACTTGATTTTGAACTTATAAGTTGAAAACAATATTATAATAGCTATTTGAATAGAATGATAATCAAAATTCTTAGTGAATCTACATTGATTTTTAATATTACATTGAATTTGTTGCTTTACTCCCATTCATATTAGATCAAACTTAATATTGCTAACAACTTGTAGATTGCACATACACTGTATAAAATCTTGGTTGATAATTAATGTTCAATTTATTAATTCTTTCTTTCAAAAACTAATAATCAAAATTAAACAATTAATACAATATTTTGATATAATAAAATTTCTATAGCCAAAATCCTTTTTTTATAATTCTTGAAATACCTAGCATGATGTAAATACTTAGAAAAAGCTATGTGAAAATTGCTCCAACAAGATATGACAATGTAAGAATTGTATATGTTACTATACATACTATGCATTCATATCTACAAATGAGATATGGTAGCTATTATCAATTTTATGAGTCAATGTTTCTTGAGTGAAGACAAGCCCTAAAACTATTGATGCCAAACAAAGCCCTAACATTGTTGATGTGAAGAAAAGGGTGACATGCCCTATTTTAACTTAGTAATATCTTTTTATAGACTCAAAAAATATAAGCCTAAACATGTTACTTGTGGGAATAAAATAATAACCATTATTCTCAACCATTAAAATTATAATTCTAATTTTATATATATATCCAACCTGAAAAACTATTTTAATTTCAAATTCATATAAATTCATAAAATAATTATAAATATAAAATATGTAAAATGTATGGTTCATAATACTCTACATGAAATTTATAAATAACATAGAAATTCATTTTAGTTATCGAATTTTTTTATCCATAAATCAATGAAATTCATGTAAATCAATAAAATTCATGGAAATAAAATTTCTCATATATATTTATATAATCAGTTTCAAAATCGTTGATCTTTCTAAATATTGAAGAGTTATAAAATTGATTTTTAAATATATGATCACTATTAAATTAAAAAAAATAACCTAAAAGAATCACGGTTATTTTTCCTTCCCATTTAGAAAGTTGAAACTATTGTGTGTGGAAACTTATCACACTGCCCCGGTAAAGTTGGGGAAACAAACACAGGATGCTTTGAATGGCGTCTTAATCACCCACTTGAAGTTAAATATTTGTATGGTATGAGTAGATTACCCGTCTACAAGCTTGGACCGGTCAGAGGTCATGTCTCTTTCTCTATTGCTTTCCCAACGGTCTGGTCATACCTTGAAACCTCGAAGCCTCGAGACTCACTTCCAGTCGGAGGTCACCTTTCTGTCAATATCGTATTGCTTTCCCAGTAGTCTGGTCATACCATCAAACCAGAAAGCCTTATATGCAGTTGGATTCTCTAAGACATTTCACCAGTCAAAATTGGTGGTTTTAACATTGTAAAACATTTAGTTGGAGGAACTTCGAAAATGAAGCCTCGCATATTTTGAAAACTGCCTTGTTTTTTTCCAGAAGGAAAAGCATGATAGTTTTATATTAAGTCAATATAAATATCTACATTGTATACATATGTGAGTGGTGGTTCATATCAGGAGGAACTGAAGAGGAGACATACGGCAATAAACTCGGAGAGTGTTTACAGATAAAGGTTCCATATGAAGATGAGCATATTTGACATAAAAACAGAAATAAGGGAGATGATGCCTATGAACCTGATATAGCATTAAAACATGAACAAATACTTTGCATAATGTCTGAGAAAGGGATCTTTGAATCTCTGAAGATTTTTTGATTCCGCCACTTCCAGGAAAGCCATAAGGTGATAATGAGGATGGGGCGCCTTTTCGCGCATTGTTTCTGTGATTTGTTATAAATATTACTAGCGTTTGACTAACAAAATTTTCCACATTTTTTAACACTACTCACATCCAACTAAAATTCATACAAGATGAGTCAAATCCACAGCCATTTACAATGAGATTGTCCACTACATGAAGACTAAGACTAGTCTTTAAAAAAATGAAATGCAAATTGTAATGCCCTGCAGTTCCTGGGCGCGCGGGCGGACGATGCGTATGTGCGGATGAATAGTGCGAGCTGTGGTTATGTGTTGTGCGAGCTCTTTTGGAGTGTGCGTTGTATTATGCACACATATGGAAGGCGAGTGATGTATATACACATGATGGCGTGTGTTAGCATATGTGGAGGCTGACCTACGATTGATGAGGGGGCCGACTTGAAATGAAGGCGTTGAGAGGTCGACTGGGCAAGCCACAACCTCTCCCAACAATGCATATAAGTGGGAAGAGTGTGGAGCTCATTTGACATCATCCCACAATCGCTTAACATCATTCGCTCAACAAGAGGAGTGCGCAGATTTGAGGTAGACGCAACAAAGAAGGTTAAGGCGCATGACTTGGTGATGCGCCCATTCTTGGGTGAGGCTACACGAGGAGTAGGCGCATATCTTGGTATTGGGTGAAGGTGCGGGCAGGAGCACCCAGCGGTTGGGTGAGGGCGTGAACGGGTGTGTGGCGCCTGACGGACGGTTGAGGCATGCACGGGTGTGTGGTGCCTGGTTTGTGTGACGACTTGGCATGGGTGTCTTGGCGACTCGAGTGAGCGCCCACCCGGCGTGCAAGTGTGCACGGTGACTTGGTGAAGTGTTGAGATTGTGGACGAAGGTGTGTCTCGGGCAGAGGCGCCCGTGTGTGGCGACTTGGAGGTGTGCCCAAGTTGGGCAAACAACACGATCGTGCGACAAGGTGAATGAAACGTTCGTGAGTCATGCGGCGACCGTGCAGAGGTGCCAACGAGCCAGGCAACCGAGCTTTGCCTTGGATTGTAAATTTGGATAAGTATGAAACTTGGGGTTTTCAAGTATACTTGTAAATCTTTGTAAACTGTTGTATAATATATTGATTCGGGCAGACTCATTGTTCAGGGAGTTGCCCCTCCCTTTATACTGTGCAATTTTGTTCATCATTTATAATTGCTGTTGATAATGAATGTGTATGGGTGTTCATTGGTATAAAGGATAACATAATAATACTTGGTTGCGAAACACAAACTAAGTAGGAGTAAGTGGTTAGGCATAGTCAATGAACATAAGTATTGGTGAAAAGAAAGTTTTCGGTGGTGCCGCATCTCGCTAAGAGCAGTTGAAAGACTACCGCTGGCTTGGGGGCGTGACAGTTGGTATTAGAGCAGGGTTGCTCGTGATGAAGTGCATAAATTGAAGCTGATTCAGGGTTGAAGAAGCTTGACAGTCGGTGATTGAGCAGGGTTGCTCGTGACAGGTAATTGCAGGTGAAGGAAGCTGATTTCACATACAAGTGGAACAAGAGTTGGTTCATGTTTGCAGGGAACCTGGAGAAGACTGAAAGGCAAAGATGGTGGAAGAACCTATGGCGGGTGAATCTAGCCATAATGCAGGTGAACTCTTCTGGTACAAAGTGTTGGAACAAATGGGTTGATGGAGTTCTAACTGGGTTTCGATGAAGGTTGAGAACATGAGGATTCAGGAAAGCTGTTCAGAACTAAGCAGGGAACTTGAAGAACTCAAAAGCCAATGCAGAAGTACGACATATGTTGAAATCAAGGAACTTGATGAGGAGATCCGCCAAAGTGGTCTTGGTCTTCAAGAGCTCTTGGATGAAAGAGCCCGGTTGAGGAAGAAAAGTGCCATGGTGGAAGCCGAAATCAAGCAAGTTGAGGAGGAGATAAAGAAGAAGCTTCTTGGTAAGAAGATCATTGTAATTGAGCAGGAAGAGCTCGACTACATTGACAGGCTGGGAACTCACTACCATGACAATCCAGAGGATGTTCGGAAGCTTAGTTCTATGAAAGTAGTCAATGGACACTTGGTTGGTGCACTTGAGCAGAATGCGATGGAGGACAAGCTTGAAGGGAATCAAGCTAGACCAGGATCGAGTTGCTTAGAAGAGCCAAGCAAGGAGGTGAAGTACCTTAGGAGGAATGTCAAGTTGGAGCACAAGCCAATTGACACTTCTGAGGCCGAATTCTTGAAGAAGGTTGCTGATGTGAGACACAAGATAAAGCCGACAGAAGGAGGTGATGCCTTGAAGCTGAGTTTTGTGCAGGTGACCGTGAAAGGCAAGAGATTTGCAGCTTTGGTGGATACGGGGGCTACTCATAGCTTCTTAAGCAGGAAAGCAGCAAAATCTTTTGGGAAGAAATCAAAGATGTAGAGGGAATGGAGTGATTTCAAAGCAGTCAAATCTACCATGAAAGTTGTTACTGGTGTGATGGAAAACACTCAAGTGAGAGTGGGATCATGGTTTGGAAAGTTGGACTTGAGGATTATGGACATGGATGATCATTCTACGGTGCTGGGGCAAGATTGCATGAGACTTGCACAAGCCATACCAATGGTGGACCGGTACATTCTCTTCATCACCACTGAGGGAAGAACCATGATGGTTCCAATGAATAGAAGGAGTTTCTTGGGGTATAGATCGAGGATGAATTCTATGAACTTGTATCCCAAAGATTTGAATATGAAGCATGAGGATGTGGAGCAAAGAGGACTTGGGATTTTGACTCAAACAATGAAGGAAGGGAAGTTGATTGACTTCGTTGCAAGAGCGAGGAAGAATGAAGTAAGTGAGAGGACAATCTCACGAATCAGGGAGCACTTGACAGAGACATCCTCTATTGATGATCTTCACAGTGGAATTGCGAATGAAGGGAGTCCGAGTACTACTTTAGAGGTAGTGGTTGATGAAGATTATGGAGGTAGAGATCCTACTAGTATAGTGGATTTTTGCAAGTATGATTTGGGCATATATTACTTTCAGTTGACAAAAGACAAGCTAGGTGAGCTTGGGTGCACATGTGAGGAGATTGAGGCTGTGCACAGATACTTGAGGACACAACATCAATCTAATACATGGGTGGATGAGAGTCAGGGAGGAAACTTCCTAGCCCTCATTTCTCTATAGACAACCTTGGAGATGGGTTGGTGTAGGGACCTTGTTCGGAAGAGGCTACACCAACTTAGCAAGGGGCCTTGGGAAAAGGCTTCTTTATGACAGATTGCAGACTTGGATGCAGATGGCTAGATGTTGGGATGGAGTCCACATAGGTTGGACATCATGGACAACTAGAGTCATGGACATCAGGTTGGAGACATGGAGCATGACAGTATGCAAGGACATTATGTAGGAGCATGTATAGAGGTGTCATTCATGGACATTTTATGGGGAGTGCCGAAGCAAAGGATGTTGTGCAGATGTTGTTGTGACATGAAGATGTATGAGCTGGTGGAGAGGTTGTACACTCTTGTGCAAAAAAGCCATGGCTTGGACATGTTGCAGATGGGATGGAGCTTCCATGGACCTGAGCATGGGAATTGGATAGATTCTTGATGAAGTTCAAGATGTAGCAGAAGTCAGGGAAAGACTGATGGGGGCATAAGGATGTGCATTCTTATGATTTGCGCGTATGGTTAGACTGATCACCCGACTAGTTCGAGTCATGAGGGGTACCAATGTGCAGAGATGTGTTCATGTTAGGTGGAGTATCTTGACAGGCAGCCTACGGAGGGATGAGACATGATGGAGACAGTCAAGGAAAATTTTAAGAACCCCCCCTAAATTTATAAATATAATAAATGGGCGAATCTCCATGGTATATAGGAAAAATGGAAGGTGATTTTATCAATAATATAATATGTATATATAATTTTTTGGCAAATCTCTCACCAGGCATGGCGAATATTTTACTCAATTATAAAATCTTGTAAGATCTTGGCGAGTCTTTCACTAAATAATAAAACTTTGTAAAGTCCTAGTGAATCTTAGCATAGGCTACATGCTGGTTTAATTCCCCCATTTAAATAGGCTACATTCCAGGTGAATACCATGGGTCAATACCATGTGTCATTTTTATTTTTATTAATTCTAATATTAGGGTTAATAATGGTTTTTTGCATGGTATTAATAACAATCTAGTCCATGGTATTTGTCCCATAGTATTTTGGCCATATGTTTCACCTAAATATAACCCATTTTTTGACTGTTCGTAAATATAAGGTGACTTATGGAGTAAATATAAAAAAATGTTTTATTTGTTTACCATACCTCTCGTTTATTTATATTTTTATTAATTTACCATACCTCTTTTACAAATATGGTATTTGGCCCATAGGATTCACTTAAATAAAATCTCTTTCTTGAGCCTTCATAAATAGAACGAGGGTTATTGACTAAATATAAAAAGAGGTTTTATTTATTTACGATACGTCTAGTTTATTTATATTTTTATTTATTTACCATACCTTTTGAGTAAGTATAAAAAGATGTTTTATTTATTTACCATACCTCCACTTTACTTATATTTTTATTTGTTTACACCCTTACATGTGTATAAGGTGACTTATGGAGTAAATATAAAAAATGTTTTATTTATTTACCATACCTCTCATTTATTTATATTTTTATTAATTTACCATACCCCTTTTATAAATATGGTATTTGGCCCATAGGATTCACTTAAATAAAACCTATTCTTGAAAATGGGCGAATGGAAGGTTGTAAGTCCTAATTTCAAGGGCTAAATTTACTTTTTTTACCCTCTCCCTTAAAATAAGGTGGGCTATTTGAGGTGATTTGTAAAAATGTACTATGATACAAAATATTCGCCCACTAAAAATTTAAAACCCCTTAATTTCGCCAAAGGGCGAACATTCGCCCCTAAAATTATCCTTGGAGACAGTGGTTCTACATATGTTGTAGGGATTTTTGCAGTATGTGGAGGAGTTCATATCATGGATAATATTGTTCAGATATGATGATCTTGGTGGATGCCTACCAGGATGGTATGTACGACAACAATTTCAGGTGGTGGAGGATGTAACGACTTGCGGTTCCTGGGCGCGCAGGTGAACGATGCGTACGTGTGGATGAACAGTGCGAGCTGCGGTAATGTGTTATGCGAGCTCTTTTGGAGTGTGCGTTGTATTATCCACACATATGGAAGGCGAGCGATGTATATACACATGATGGCGTGTGTTAGCATATGTGGAGGCCGACCTACGGTTGATGAGGGCGCTGACCTGAAATGAAGGCGTGGAGAGGTCAGCTGGGCAAGCCACAACCTCTCCCTACAATGCATATAAGTGGGAAGAGCGTGGAGCTCATTTGACATCATCTCACAATCGCTTAACATCATTCGATAAACAAGAGGAGTGTGCAGATTTGAGGTAGGTGCAACAAAGAATGTTAAGGCACATGACTTGGTGATGCGCCCTTTCTTGGGCGAGGCTACACGAGGAGTAGGCGCATATCTTGGTATTAGGTGAAGGTGTGGGCAGGAGCGCCCAGTAGTTGGGTGAGGGTGTGCATGGGTGTGTGGCGCCTGGTTTGTGCGACGACTTGGCGTGGGTGTCTTGGCGACTCGAGTGAGCGCCCGCCCGCCCAGCGTGCAAGTGTCCACGGTGACTTGGTGAAGTGTTGAGATTGTGGACGGAGGTGTGTCACGGGCAGAGGCGCCCGTGTGTGGCGACTTGGAGGCACGCCCAAGCTGAGCAAACAACACGATCGTGCGACAAGGTGAACGAAGCATTGGTGAGTCGTGCAGCGACCGTGCAGAGGTGCCGACGAGCTAGGAAATCGAGCTTTGCCTTGGATTGTAAATTTGGCTAAGTATGAAACTTGGGGTTTCCAAGTATACTTGTAAAGCTTTGTAAACTGTTGTATAATATATTGATTCAGGCAGACTCATTGTTTAGGGAGTTGCCCCTCCCTTTATATTGTGCAATTGTGTTCATCATTTGTAATTGTTGTTGATAATGAATGTGTATGGGTGTTCATTGGTATAAAGGATAACATAATAATACTTGGTTGCTAAACACAAACTAAGTAGGAGTAAGTGGTTAGGCGTAGTCCACAAACATAAGTATTGGTGAAAAGAAAGTGTTCGGTGGTGCCGCACCTTACTAAGAGAGGTTAAAAGACTATCGCCGGCTTGGGAGCATGACACAAATGGTCATGAAATATTCTCGTAGCTACCAATGGTTGTGAATCCTCAAGTCGGCGCGCTAATTTGATTTTCTTATAAATACAGGATGGATATCCTCATTCTAATGTGCACATATTTTTTATCTCCAGGGTATAACATCTGTAGAAGAAGAGGAGGCGGTGTTGTGTTTCTGGTGTAGACGAGATTACACTGTTTTCATATATCCTCTTCATTCATTCATTCAGTGGATGAAGGCAGTGTCATTTCTCTTCGCCTGAAACCTCCCGTTCCTGTATCTTATTGCAATTTCTTATACTAACGATTCTAAGGAACATACGTTTAGTGACCGACAACCTTTCCAGATGTCTGGATTGTCACACAATAATGGATTTTCCTTTGATCTATAATAGATTTGTTTTGTCTGTAATTTCATAGGATAGCAGGTTTTTTTGTGTGGGTGTAGAATTTTCATCATTGATTGTTTGAAACTTTTGTATTTGAGCTGTTGAATAAATAAAGTCTGGGCTAATTTTAATTTTGGTAGTAATTGAAATTGACTAAGATTTTAATTGGATGATTTTAATTGGTTGCTTTTAAATATCTTATTATTTTTATATAAAATATGAACAAAATTATTATTAATTTTATTTATTAGGTAGATAGATGTGTTTAAGTATATATATGTCTTTACATTTCAATGATTTTCTTTATTATATAAAATATTAACAATATTATTATTAATTTTATTTATTTTTGTTGATAGATGTGTTTATATTTAGGTAGAGTTTTTTACATTTTTAATTTAATTATTAATTATTAATAGTTATTTGGTAAATAATGTCAATTGAGATTATTTTTCATGGTTAGCAGA
Organism: Pinus tabuliformis; assembly: GCA_031772625.1. Classification (NCBI taxonomy): domain Eukaryota; kingdom Viridiplantae; phylum Streptophyta; class Pinopsida; order Pinales; family Pinaceae; genus Pinus; species Pinus tabuliformis. The sequence goes on from CM062820.1 coordinate 411,321,014, forward strand.
AATCACTGTTATTTCTTCACCAAGATTCAAATCTTTATTATTTACATATTAAATCTCTTAATTAATCTATTAATCTAATTAAGAAAAAGACTAATTTATTTACTCTTATATATATATATATATATATATATATATATATATATATATATATATATATATATATAATATTGAAATATGCTATTGTAACAAAAACTATTAAATTTTTTTATATATCTTTTAATTTATATAATGCAAGAAAAAATTATTCATAATACTATGTTTTATATGTTTTTATTAGTGAATTATAATATATACAAGCTAAATATCTATTATTATTTATAGATCTATTAAATTTATCAGCATAATCTAGCATGCTAGTTGCTATCTGTGATGTGATATTTTGATGTATGATATGATATTTTGAAATGAGTTTTATTACAGATATACCAATGCAATTTTTTAAGTTAATGATGTTAATTTAAAATTTAAATATCTTTATATATAATTTTATTAATAAAGTCCATGGTTTTGGTTTTAACTTTTAAAGATATTTCTTAACTTAAAATAAGGTTTTTTCAATATATTTTTTTTAATAGAGACAATGTATATTAATTTTATAAAATTGATAATCTTATAAAAGTTGGTCACTTTAGCTTATTTCAATATTTTTATAAGAACACTATTAATCTTATAAAATTTTGTGAAAAATATTAATAATGATGGATTAGAGTTACACATTTAATAATTATTTGTTTTATAATTTTATTATTAATTATGATTATTTTTAACTTGAATGCTCAGTGTAATATGATATTTAATAATAAAAAAATATAAAAATTCAAAAATAACTATGTTATAAGTCATTTATATAAATAACTTTACATGAGAATGTAATGTTATAAGTCATTGAGAATGTAATGTTATAAGTCATTTATATAAACGGTATAAATAATTATGTAGTGTAATTTTCTTTAACATGATATTATTATTAATATATTATAAAAATTTACAATACCAATAATTTTAAGTATGTTTTTTTTAAGTGTATTTGAAGCTTTTAATGTTGTTAATAATTTTTAATAATACATTATTTTAAAAATATTATTAGTGTTTTTTGGATTTGTAAGGGTTTATTTTAGAAAAAATGTACCAAAAAAATAATGTGATTTTAATTGGTAAGCCTTTGGCAACCAGTTTGAAGTGTTGTGGAGATGAAAATATAGTTATTAATATGATAGGCATCTTTATAGCAGAATGTGAGATATATTTTATTCATAAATATTTTGTTACTGAAAGTGTTGAAGATATAGCTCCAATATCCACTCACATCTTATAATCCAATAAATTCATAGATAATCAAGTCAAAATCAACAAGTGTGATTCATAGAAAAATATTGGAACTTGAAAGCAAAAAAATATTGAGAAAAAAATTGTTAAAATAAAATATTTTAATTTATATAAAAAAAACATATTCAATGTTTAATACGAACATATACTTAAAAATATATTAATTATAAAAAAATCATTTTAATTTGCATGATAAAATGAATTGATTAACATGTTATTTTAATTATTTTAATTTTAATCAGATATATTATATATCATTTTAAAACAATTATGTATATATCACGAAGAAATTAAGTTTTATGGTTAAAACATTTATTTGGTCCTACATATATTTTATTTAGCATTCAAAAATACAATTTAAACAATATAAAAATAACACATTCTATTTTTCACTCTAAAGAAGTTTGCACTAGAAAAAATTTGATCCCTCTTAACTTATATTAGATTTATACTTAAAATAAATCTATATTGATATCCATAAATCAATGAAATTTGCATAAAAATTTTCATATATATTTATGTAATTAATTATAGAAAAGTTGATCTTTCTAAATATGGAAGAATTTTAAATAAAATTGATCTTTTTAAATATATGATAACTATTAAATTAAAAAAAAAAAACCAACAATCACGGTTATATTTCCTTCCCATTTAGAAAGTTGAAACTATTGAGTGTTGAAACTTATCACATTTCCCCGGTCAAGTCGGGGAAACAAATGCAGGATGTTTTGAATGGTGTTTAGATCACCCACTTGAAGTTAAATATTTGTACGGTATGAGTAGATTCCCCGTCTAGAAGATTGGACTTGTGAGAGGTGATGTCTCTTTCTGTATTGCTTTCCCAACGGTCTGGTCATACCTTCAAACTTGGAAGCCTCAAGGCTCACTTCCAGTCGTAGGTCACGTCTCTTTCAATATCGCTATTGCTTTCCCAGTGGTTTGGTCATACCATGAAACCAAAAAGCCTTATATGCATTTGGATTCTCAAAAACATTTCACCAGTCAAAACTGGCGGTTTTAACATTGTAAAACATTTAGTTGGAGGATCTTCGAAAAATGCCTTGTTGTTTCTCTGATTTGTTCTAAATATTATAAGCGTTTGACTAACAAAGTTTTCCACGACTAACATTTTCTAACACTACTCACATCCAACTAAAATTCATACAAGACCGGTCAAATCCACACAGCCATTTACAGTGAGATTGTCCACCACATGAAGACTAAGACTAGTCTTTAAAAAAGTGAAATGCAAATGGTCATGAAATATTCTCGTAGCTACCAATGGTTGTGAATCCTCGGGTCGGCGTGCTAATTTCATTTTCTTATAAATACGGGATGGATCTAATCATTCTAATGTGTACATATTTTGTATCTCCAGGGTATAACATCTGCAGAAGAAGACGAGGCGGCGTTGTGTTTAGTTGCCGACAACCTTTCCACATGTCTGGATTGTCGCACAATAATGGATTTCCTTTGATCTACAATAGGTTTGTTTTGTCTGTAAGTTCATAGGATAGCAGGTTTTTCTGTGTGGGTGTAGAATTTTCATGGTTGATTATTTGGAAATTTTGTATTTGGCCTGCTGAATAAATAAAGTCTGGACTAATTTTAATTTTCGCAGTAATTGAAATTGACTAAAATTTTAATTGGATGATTTTAATTGGTTGCTTTTAAATACCTCATTATTTTTATATAAAATATAAAATATGAACAAAATTATTACTAATTTTATTTATTAGGTAGATAGATGTGTTTAGGTAGATATATGTGTTTACATTTCAATGGAGTTTTTTTATTATATAAAATATTAACAAAATTATTATTAATTTTATTTATATTTGCTGATAGATGTGTTTACATTTAGATAGAGTTTTTTATATTTTCAATTTAATTGTTAATTATCAATAGTTATTAGGTAAAAATGTCAATTGGGATTATTTTTATGGTTAAGAGAAATCACTGCTATTTTTAAGCCAAAGTTAAATTTATTCAAATTTTTACTATTTACATAATAAATGTCTTTATTAATTTAATTAAGAAAAAACCCCAATTTATTTACTCTTTTCTATATATATATATATATATATGTAAAACAAAAACTATTAATTTTTTTATATATTTTTTAATTTATATAATACAAGAAAAATTATTTATAATACTAAGTTTCATATATTTTTATTAGTGAATTGTAATATATACAAGTTAAATATCTATTAATATTTATAAATCTATTAAATTTATCAACATAGTCTAGTTGCTATGATGTGATATTTTGAAATGAATTTTATTACAAATATACTAATGCAATGTTCTAAGTTAAAGATGTTAATTTAAAATTTAAATATTTTTATATTAAATTTTATTAATAACATCCATGGTTTTGGTTTTCACTTTTTAAGATGTTTCTTAACTCAAAATTAAATTATTTCAATATTTTTTTTACAGAGACGGTGTATATTAATTTTATAAAAGTGATAATTTTATAAAAATTAGTCACCTTATCTTATTTCAATATTTTTATAAGGACACTCTATATTAATTAAAGTTTGTGGTAAATATTAATAATGATGGATTAGTGTCTTAAGTTTAATAATTATTTGTTTTATAATTTAATTATTAATTATGATTATTTTTAACTTGAATGCTTAAGGTAATATAATTTTTGATAATAAAAAAATATAAAAATTCAAAAATAAGTATTAACTACATGAGAATGTAATGTTATGAGTCATTTATATAAATCGTATGAATAATTATGTAATGTAATTTTCTTTAACATAATATTACTATTAATATATAAAAATTGGCAATACCAATAATTTTAAGTATGCTTTTTTGTAGTGTATTTGAAGTTTTTAATGTTGTCAATAATTTTTAATAATACATTATTTTATAAATATTATTAGTGTTTTTTGGATCGGTAAGGTTTTATTTTAGAAAAAAATTATCAAAAATAATTAATGTGATTTTAATTGGTAAGCCTTGGGCAACTAGTTTGAAGTGTTGTGGAGATGAAAATATAGTTATTAATATTATAGGAATCTTTATAGTAAAAAGTGAGATATGTTTCATTCATAAATATTTTGTTAGTGAAAGTGTTGAAGATATAGCTCCAATATCCACTCACATCTTATTCTCCAATAAATTCATATATAATCAAGTCAAAATCAACAAGTGTGATTCATAGAAAAACGTTGGAACTTAAAAGCAAAAAAACTCATAAAAAGCATTTTTGTTATGCAATGTAGCTAAGAAATTTAATTAATTTCAAAGATATATTTGTCATGCTTTATTTTCTTTCCAACGGTAATGTTAATGTGAAAAATTTTCAAAATTACACTTACTCATATATATATATATATATATATATATATATATATATATATATATATGCCTTTTAATCTCTTTTAATTGATGTTGTTTGAATTTAGAAAAGTTTGTCTTTGTGTATCTAAAAGAATATTAATTTTTTTTATTAGTGGTTTATACTAGCACAACCACATTTACCATTGTTGTTGTAATATGTCTATCAAATTTATTTTCATAAGTTTATTGATATCAAGGTGGAAAATGTTGTCAATCAACATATACCGACCACATTAGTAAATATAGTTGTTAGTTGACAACAAATTTGTATGGAGTGGATTGGTTGACTGTAGTTGACCACGGTTAACAAGGGTTGAGGAGGTTGATCATGGTTGACAAGGTTTAGCAACATTGGAGAGGGTTAATAGAGGTTGATCATGGTCAACCCTTAATGTACCAATTTATTACTGTTACATCAATCTAATAATGTTACATTAATGTTGGCATTGTTATATTACTACATTAATATTGGCCATGTTTGACCATTGTCAACCATGGTTGAAAATGGTTCATGTTACATTTATATTAATGTTAATGTTATATTAATTTTACAAAAAATGGTTGCATTAATGGTTGAAGTGGGCTAACCGGGTTGGGCATGGTTCACAAGGTTGCTTATGGTTGAAGAGGGTCTGCCATTGTTGGTCAAGGTAGACCATGGTTGACCTTAGTTGACCATGGTTATCAATGATTACAGATGTTGTCGAGGGATTAAGGGAAAGATTATGGCTGACCATGGTTTACCATGGTTGATGATGTTCATCAAAGATGAAGAGTGTTAACTATTAATTTTGGATTCACATGGTTGACTAAGTTTGACCAAAGTCAACCATAAATAATGCGATGTGTTTATGTTACATTAATCAAACAATGTAACATTAATATTTGCAATTGTTATATTGTTACATTAATGTTATAAAAATGGTTTCATTACTAGTTGAAGATGGCTTACCAGGTTGATCATGGTTAAAGACGGTTAAGCATATTTTTTATTGAGGCTTGATTGAGATACAAAAATCACCCTCAATAACCCAAGGTTGCCATAATAACATGTTTTGAAAATTTAAATTTAAATTCCTTTATTAATGATTATTTTCTACAGGAAACTACAAACATATATTATGTTATATTGAAAAATACTATTACAATATTGTTATATATTTTATTTATTTAATAATAATATCTTTATTTTAATCTATTTTCATAATTATGAAGAATCCAAAGTTTTTTTTTTTTATTATGGAGAGAATTATGAAATATATGCAACTGTTTTAATTTTCAATATGGCTATGAAATATATGGAGGAGTTTTAATTCTCCGTTCTAATGTAACTCTTGATAAAGCACCTCTTTTCGCATTGTATATTTGTCATCGTCTCGATAAATTGTCTTGCTTTACCTTCGCATGGACCGTTTTCTAATATTGAAAGCTAAAATTGTTAACCAATGAAGGAAAGTGCATTATTAACATATATATTTACAGAAAACATGTGTGACAGGCCGAAAGATAACCATCCAAAACAACAGAAACGAATAGGAAGACGAGTAAAGATGTAACCAAAAAAGTTGATCATAGTACAAGTGCAAGTAAGATGACAGTGGGGGTGTTGTGCACACTTTACGTAAAATGTGTGAACAGCAGTGATTTCCGTTGTTGGAGTAATAATACTATTACAATATTGTTATATATTTTATTTATTTAATATAATATCTTTATTTTAATCTATTCTCATAATTATGAAGAATACAAAGTTTTTTTTTTATATATTTAGGAGAGAATTATGAAATATATGCAACTGTTTTAATTTTCAATATGACTATGAAATATATGGAGGAGTTTTAATTCTCCATTCTAATGTAACTCTTGATAAAGCACCTCTTTTCGCATTGTATATTTGTCATCGTCTTGATAGATTGCCTTGCTTTACCTTCGCATGCACCGTTTTCTGATATTGAAAGCTAAAATTGTTAACCAATGAAGGAAAGTGCATTACTAACATATATATTTACAGAAAACATGTGTGAAAGGAAAGATAACCATCCAAAACAACAGAAACGAATAGTACAAGTGCAAGTAAGATGACAGTGGGGGTGTTGTGCACACTCTACGTAAAATGTGTGAACAGCTGTGATTTGCATATGATGTTAGTTTCTGTTGTTGGAGTAATAATACCCTATTTCTAAACATATTTTGAGTCATTTTTCTATAAGATCTTTCTATGAGATGATGTTAGCTTCTGTTGTTGTAGTAATAATACTCTATTTCGAAACATATCTTGAGTCGTTTTGCTATGACCTTTTCAACATTTTCAGAATGATATTTTAATATTTTGAATATTTTTTCACTGCAACTTTTTGATATTTTACAATACGTCATATATGCTGGACGACATTTTCATACTGTTTTTTTCATTTTAATTAAATATATTGTATATTTTTTCTGTACAATTTCTCAATATTTTTACGATACAAACTACATGCTTTCGAAGACCACAGAATAAGTTCGGTATATAATCGATAAGTTCGATATATGATAATCGAAGCTTTAAATGACTATCATCAAGTTTAATATTTCCTAATTAAGAACATTTAAACATTATCTCCAATAATAGATATTTTTTTTTAATATGTGTTTTTTTAATTGGGCATTGCAAAATATTAAAGTCAAATATGTGTTGCAGTTAAGGTTGGCCCTCTGGTTTTTTTTGCCTTTTAGTTATGCTATGATTCATTTTAAATTTTTTGGTAACACAACTAAAAGCAGGGAAAATTTTAAGAACCCCCTAAATTTATAAATATAATAAATGGGCGAATCTCCATGGTATATAGGAAAAATGGAAGGCGATTTTATCAATAATATAATATGTATATATAATTTTTTGGCGAATCTCTCACCAGACATGGCGAATATTTTACTCAATTATAAAATCTTGTAAGATCTTGGCGAGTCTTTCACTAAATAATAAAACTTTGTAAAGTCCTAGTGAATCTTAGCATAGTCTACATGCTGGTTTAATTCCCGCATTTAAATAGGCTACATTCCAGGTGAATACCATGGGTCAATACCATGTGCCATTTTGGTGAATACCATGGGTCAATACCATGTGCCAATTTTATTTTTATTAATTCTAATATTAGGGTTAATAATGGTTTTTTGCATGGTATTAATAACAATCTAGTCCATGGTATTTGTCCCATAGTATTTTGGCCATAGGTTTCACCTAAATATAACCCATTTTTGAGTGTTCGTAAATATAAGGTGACTTATGGAGTAAATATAAAAAAATGTTTTATTTGTTTACCATACCTCTCGTTTATTTATATTTTTATTAATTTACCATACCTCTTTTACAAATATGGTATTTGGCCCATAGGATTCACTTAAATAAAACCTCTTTCTTGAGCCTTCATAAATAGAATGAGGGTTATGGACTAAATATAAAAAGAGGTTTTATTTATTTACGATACGTCTAGTTTATTTTTATTTTTATTTATTTACCATATCTTTTGAGTAAGTATAAAAAGACGTTTTATTTATTTACCATACCCCCACTTTACTTATATTTTTATTTGTTTACACCTTAACATGTATATAAGGTGACTTATGGAGTAAATATAAAAAATGTTTTATTTATTTACCATACCTCTCATTTATTTATATTTTTATTAATTTACCATACCTCTTTTATAAATATGGTATTTGGCCCATAGGATTCACTTAAGTAAAACCTATTCTTGAAAATGGGCGAAGTGAACTCACTTAAATAAAACCTATTCTTGAAAATGGGCGAATGGAAGGTTGTAAGTCCTAATTTCAAGGGCTAAATTTACCTTTTTTACCCTCTCCCTTAAAATAAGGTGGGCTATTTGAGGTGATTTGTAAAAATGTACTATGATACAAAATATTCGCCCACTAAAAATTTAAAACCTCTTAATTTCGCCAAAGGGCGAACATTCGCCCCTAAAATTATCCTTGACTAAAAAGATGTCAGTACGAATGGTACTGAGTCACGTATTTGTGATAGTATCAAGATTGACAATATCTCGTAGAAGTCTAGAATTTATGATCTAATGAACGTTAATGGCTGTTGCAAAGGAGTTAGTAGTTAATAAGTTTCATGTATTTCATATAATCAAATCCATTATAATTTTTGAAATAGTTTAAGTGAAATATGTTATATTTTAGATAAAAATCAATAAATTAACAACAATAAATATGACATCAATAATAATATATCAAATCTAAACAATACAATATTCGTTATAAATAAAATAATACATATAATAAAAAATAAAATAACACAAATTTAAATTAAAAACCTTAATATTTTAAATAGAAAAATTCATAATATATTAGGAAAAGTAATGGGAAAAGATCAGCAATTCTTTTATTACTAGTAGAAAGTACATAAGTTTTAGACTGTTAACCTAATTCTTAATAGCTTCATCTCTACTGGATGAATTCCACATTATCTGTAAAGTAATTCTCGGTTGCATTAGAGGAGAAGTATCCTTTATATTTCAGGAGAAGAAACCTTCGATACTTTCAAGAAGAAGTCTCTATTACACACACAAAAAAGAAAAATTATATCTTTGGATTCACGCATATCAATCTCTCACTTGAGGCCAAATATAAGCTTATGTGAATATTATTGCTACTAATATAGTCCCAAAAATCTCTCATTGCCTCTCTATGACACTAGCCAATGCTCTAGGAAGCTCCTACATATCCATTGGAAGGATATTTAATAACACATAAGTTGGTTTCTCTTTTGTGTCTATTTTCTCCAATTGTAGGAGCCCATCATCTAGTACTTGGAAAATCCAATGATATCGAATATCAATGTGTTTTGTATTGTAGAGAAACGCGGCCTGTTTTGAAACATGGATTGCACTTTGGATAGCATAATTCAATACATACTTTTCTTGCTACAAGCCCAATTCTTATAAGAACCTCCTCATCCAAATAATTTCCTTGCATCCTTTAGTAGTTGCATTATACTTAGCCTTGTAATAGAAAGAGCCACCACCTTTCGTAATATCCATACACATGAAATTGAAACTCTTGCAAATGTACACATGTAACCTATTGTGGATTCTTTTAGAATCCATGTCACCTGCCATATCAACATGTGTAAATCATTCCAATAGGGAAGAAATGCCTCGAAAGCACAAACAATAATGAATTTAAGATTTAATATATCTCGAAATCCATTTAAATACACTCTAATGCTCCTTCCCTAGATTATTGAGAAACCTACTTACCACTCCCACTGAATGCGTAATGTTAGGATGAGTGCATACAATTGCATACAGTAAGACTCCTACTCCTAAAGCGTATGGAATATTGGACATTTCTTGTGTTTCTTCAATACTAGATGGGAACTGATTAGTCATTAATTTGAAATGAGATGCAAGTAGTGTACATACAGATTTTGTTTTATCTATAGAAACATTTCCAATACATTTTAAAGGTTTTTCTTTTGTGTTATACATAATTTCTTCTTTCTTTTTCACATATAAATTTCATCCCAAAAAATTCTTGCTACCACTAAATTATTCATTACCAAGGCATGGTTTAGTTTTTTTTAATTTATTAATCATCAATTATTTTTTAAGCAATCAACATGTCATCAACATATAATAATAATATAATGAAATTGCTATTTTCATCTCCTTTAACGTGTATACAATAAATTGCATTTAATATTTTAAAATCATTACCAGAATAATAGATTCAAACTTTTTATATCATGGATGTGGAGCTTGTTTCAACCCATATACTCTTCTTAAACCTTCAACCCAATTTTTCTTTACCATTTTTCTCAAAACCTTATGTTGATTCCATAGATATCTCCTCTTCTAAATCTCTATGTAGAAAGGTTGTCTTAACATCTAGTTGCTCAAGTTGCAAATATAGAGTAGTTGCAAGATCAAGTACTACTAGTATTGATGTCATCTTAAGAACTAGGTAAAAAAATTATGTAATGTAAGTACCTTGTTCATGACAAAATCCATTCACCACTAGTTTTTCTTTGAACCTTTGTTTAATTTTCTTTCCTTCATGTTTTATTTGGCACACCCACTTATTCTTTAAGATTCTTCTCCCTTGGGGTCATTTAACCAAATCTTGTGTTTTATGGACATGTAGGGATTGTATCTCCTCTTGCATAACATTTTTCCACTTTATATCATTTTGTCATGCACCCTTGATTTTAAGGTGTAGAGAGTGCCTATTTTCTTTCCCTTTGCAAAAAATAATGAACCTTTTAGAATTTTCCATCCACCCTTGCTAAATATTGTTATATAACTTTCATCATCTAGCTTTCCAACTGAAATCAATTCCACTCTAATATTTGGTACATGCTTGACCTACCTAAGAAATAAACTATAAACATCTTTTGTCTTTATTAGAACATGTCCTATTCCTTCAATATTACAAAGACTTTTGTTTCACAAGTGAAACTTACCCATATTACCTTGTGTAGGAAATACAAATTTCTCTCTTTGGTGTCGCATGATAGGAGGCTCTAGAATTTAAAATCAAATCATTATCTTGACTAGATATATAAAGGGATGCATCATTATAAGTAACATTAGTTAATACCTCAACTTCTCTTTACATGGAAGTACTTTCTTCATTAATATTGTTATTGTTTGCCACAATTTTCTCCTTTTGCTTCTTCTTTAATATCAAGCAATCCCATTTGATATGCCCAAGTTTCCTTGAATGGTAGTAGTTTATTCCTCCATGCCAGTACTTTGACTTCCTTTTAGACATTGAACTCCTTGATTTCCTCCTATCATGTTGTCTTCCATGATCAACAAGAGTTAATGCCTCCATATCCAGTATTTCTTCTCCCATATATTTTTTTAACATTTTATCATTTAATAAATTGGTAGAAACATATTAAAAGATTAATTTACCTCTTCATGTTGCATTATTTATGGTGATAGCCAAGTTCTGCAAAGTATCCAGCATAAATCTTAGGAATAAAATATATTCAATCTTATCATCAAACATAGTATCCAACAAAGTGAGTTGCTTCACCACTGTGTGCAACTCATTTATTTTTTCATCAATTGAACTCCCTTAGAGAGTGTTTCGATTCCTGAGTGGTAAAAAATTTATATCAACATTTCGTGCTAAGTATCAACCTCTTTCATTTTGTGATTAAATAACCTCTTGATTAGAAACAATTTCTTGACTGTTGTCTCTTGTCCATATAAATAATGAAGCATTTTCTATAAATATTCAATAGCCTTTTCCTTTGAAACATGAAAATATATTGTGTTTTCCAAATATTGCTTAAAAGTAAACTTCATGAGTCACTGATGAAGGCTTCTTATATTTTCCCTTAATTGGCAAACAAAAATATTGGATTGTATGTCTTTCATCTAAAATTTCCATATGGTAAAATTTATACTAGTAAGCTTTTCATTGTTTATGGTTGACTCCATCGAGACACCTATAAATAAAACCTACACACAACAAATATCCAACAAAATATTTTGATTTGCTATATTTTTGAAACAACAGTGAATAAACTGACAACAATAAATCTAATATTAATAATTACCTATAAAGATCTCATCCATAAAATAAGAATTGAACATCAATAAAATAACATATACCATTAAGAAAAAAGAGAAGAAATAAAATTTTTTTATGTGAAAAACATAACAATGTATTGGAGAAGCCACTCAAAGTGATGAAAAACTCTTTTATTACTCTCAGAAATTACATAAGCTTTAGCTTGTGAACCCAACTACCAATCACTTTACCCGCAATGGATGAATTCATCCTCATTTATAGAATAATTCAAATAATACTATGTTCAACAAAAAGTTTTGGTTACATTTAGGAAAAAACCTTTAATATATTTGTGGAGAAATATCCATTACATAATAAAACGAAATATTGTTTTCTCTATTTTTACTCACACCCACCAAAGAATTCACTTTGATATTTAATTGATGTGTTAAATAGAGTATTGGTCAGTCATTCAAATCATATATATTGAGTTTCTATTTTTGTTGGAGGAGTTTGTTTCTTCCTCAAAACCAGGAGGGTTGGAATTTGGATTCCTTTTTACTCGTCAAACATTTTTTTGTTTTCATTTCGAGTCTTTATTCTTCTCATCAAGAAACACTATGTTTAAAGTTTTTCACTTCAAGAATTATGTTTTGATAATAAATTAAACATTTATCAATAAAGGTATGATTACAAGATTACCTTCAACAACAATGATTTTATTTTTTTTACATATTTATCATAATAACAAAATGACCATAACACATAAACGACTTATAATCTTCATTTGAAATTTTATGAACACTCACAATAAAATCTCCATATTAACCTCAAAGTCAATTTTCATTGATTTGGACATGGCATAATATTTGTATATATTAGATATGGCTAACGAAATATGATGGGACATATAATATCACAAATGGAAATAACCAATTTGTAGAGTAAAATGTTAATATGTTGATATAGAAAATTCTTGGTTCCCTATAGAATTTGCATCATTTTTGTTTGGCAAGATGTTTTTTGTTGTTTGTACATCATTTTTATTACAACAACAATATTAGCATTACTCCCATCCATATCTTTATCTTTTCATACACATTTTTCTTTTTTCAATTACTTTTTACCTAGAAATCGACTAAAACAAAAAATAGTAGACCCACCAACAACATTTTATTTTCAAACCAACTCTAGGCATCACTATTAGGAAATACCAATCCATCAAAGGAATATCCCCATCATCTCCATTGAATGGAAATATAAATCCATAAAGGAATATCCACATCATATCCATGGAATGTAATTTCCTCATGCAAAATAAAGAGAGAGAGTTTCAAGTGAAGTAGTGGCCTCTAGAAAGGACAATCAAGATCTGAGGAAGGGAGATTTAAAATTTGGCTAAGAATGGATTTGGTTAGAAATGATATAGCTATCCAATTGCAAAGCCTCGCATGGAAAATATCAGATACAGTAAGGTTGTTGGATTTTATTTTATTGATTTAGGTTTCGATAATTATTCTACCTTTTAATATAACACAATACAACTTCTTTCAACACAGGAACTCAAGGGCTCCAGATTAAGTTAAGTGTGAAGCATAGGAAAAGTATATTTAAGGACTCAATAGTTTCTTTTTCCTTAACACAATAAGGATTTGTTGCACAATTTTCTATACCTACACATGTGTCAGAAATTATTAAACAAATCAACTGAAATAAACATGTAAAAGTAATTATTTATTAAAGCAAAACCCAAAAGAAACAATGCATACCTATTTTACCCACTACACATCATGCGAAATGTACATCAATCATCACTATAGGGTTTGATCAATGAAACTATCATATCCTATCCCATAGGATACCAAATGTAAACAACCAAAAAACTTTTAAAAACACCAATCTTAAAGCCAAACAAAAAACCGAAATTCCACAAAAATATACAAGCATGAACAAGAATGGAGAAATAACCACTGGCATAGAAAAAAATCAATAGAAGAAAGAATCAAACTAAGAAAAGCAAAGACAAATCAATAGTGTACAATGGATTTGAACTCAACTCAACAATCAATGGCCCTCTACACCTTACTTTGTAGTAACGTTCCTTTCTGCTCTACTTATTTTGAACGGAGAAGAGATTAGTGGTATACAAAATGGAAGAAAATAACAAAATGTGAATTTTCATAAATGAATATAATAATTAAATATAATGAGTAGAGGTACTCAATATATCTACCTATGATGAAAAGGGGTATTTACATAAATGAAATCGAGTAGCCTCTTCTCCAGAACTCCCATCCTGTGTCCCCCATCTGTTGAGGGACTGAGCCACGACACCCTCTTTCTCCCACTATCACCAAACATCCTATAACATATATTCACAAACACATTTAATTTCTTTCTCTAGATAAGAACGTTAATGATGGTTCCTCTGGCTACACTTCAAATCATGGTTTCTCTGTCTATGCTTCTCCCCCGCACATTTTAAAGTTTGTCAATCCCATTTCACATTTGGTGGCACCCATGAGGGTTGGATGATAAATGGGTCAAATTACCCAATGCCTTTTCAATGTTAGGGTTTCAAAGTTTCCTTGCTATGAATAAACCTTCTATTAGTTGAGGCATTGAGGACTCCTACACAATGTTTATTCACTTGTTCTTAAAAAATAATAATATCCTATTGCACTTAATGGTCAAGACCACCAAGGTTAGCTCTACAATGATAGATGGAGAACTGCCATCCTATTATCAATCTCCTAGAGGAAATGAATTGGCATCACCATGCTCCCACTCCCATGGAAGAAGTGATGGTGCCCCATAACATAGGGTTTACGAAAATTTCCATGGGCTTGTACTTCACCTCTTGGAAAACATCTTCATCAACATTTTTTTACATTCATAATCAACAACTCCAGGATCTTCAGTTTTGGTGACGATGGTGTGCATGGGTTGAGCCCCATATTCGAATCTATTATGCACCAATGAACCATTCTTTAGATAAACTTAATTTTGGTGGGTTGAAAGGTGACAAATTATGAGGCAATTTCATAACAAATGAACAAATTTCAATATTCATCTATTAATATCCATGCCATATTACTTATTTTATCTTAACTTTTGTTTTAGCAATATGCATTTAGTTTTGGTGTGATGCTAGTGACTTTGAATTAACGGCTCACTGGGAATGGAGCGGTTCAGCATCCCATCTTCTGGCATGTTCACTGGTGTGGCGTACGCAGAAATGCTCTTGGAATGTGCTCCTAGGTTACTGGAAGGTTGTTATAAGTTAAGAAAGCTCCTTCCATGAGCCTTTCATTTTTATGATGCAAGAAGCTCCTCTTAAAGGTGATGAAGAATCTGAAGATTTTAATGACCTCATATTGGTTTGTTGATAATTGACCTCTATCGATGTCGAATTCCTAGATTCCAGTGATGAAAAAATATGTCTTCTTCAATCCACAAGGGTTTCTTTATAGTCTTGTTTGACATTGCAGAATACAATGATCTAATTATTAATTTCATCCCACCCTTTCTGTGTAGCTTAAGTTTTTCATGATGCCTCAATTCTTCAGCAGATTCTCTTATTTCAAATCCTATTTCAGTGCAAATAACAAATCTATCTATTCACTTTTGGGGTTAATCTTCCTTTCAAGTGATTGGGTATCTAAGAAAGTTTCATTTACTTTTATTTAAGTGGAAATAGAGAACTTTTTTTGCAACATGTTCATTTGGTTGTATTTAAGTGGAAATAGAGAACTTGTTTCAAAACATGACATGTTGTAGCTCATAATCCTAAAGAATGTAGAAATAAAAAGTTAACATTAACCTAAAGCAACTAGGTGGGTTGGATTCTCAAAACACCACTAGATAGGCTCACTATACGCCACTAGATAGTCTCACCATGTACTCGTACGCCACCACCATCATTTTCTCGAATTTAGTCAAATATCATATCTCAAATTTTCTTACAAAACTAGAAATCAAATATCCAAAGATTGAGGAACTTTGACTCTTATAATTTAGGGCAAGAAATACAAAGCCAATTAAGTCCTCTACCTATATTAAATTGGGCTGAGGCTAAAAAAATTAGAAAACTCATTAGAATAATCGAAGATTTACGGAAATAGTAAGGGCTCTAATAAATAGACCAGAATTATACATAAGAAAGAAAAAAACACAAAAATCACAAAAACTTTAATCTAATTCAACAAATATATATATATATATATATATATATATATATATATATATATATATATATATATATATATATATATATATATATATATATATATATATATATATATATATATATAATCAAATTTGTAACAATTTAATTATATAAAAAGTTTTGGAAGGTACTTACACTAAAATGGGTTTGTAAAGCATCATTATTAAAACTTGGAATATGACTTTCTGTAATTTTTCTACAAATCTTCTATCATATAAATATTATAAAAAATGGGAGAAATTGTGCTCCCTATTTTAAAATTATTGAAGTCAATGGTGTTTTACACAACACATGGACTTATCCCTAAAAAAACCTTTGTCCTATGGTAAAATGTCTTCCTTAGAAAGGACTGTGGAACAATTAATGCAAAATCCTTTTTTCTTTTAACTGAAACACATTTCAAAATTCAAACAAATCAATTACATTATTGGTTTCCAACAAAATTTTATCAGCCGACACATTTAACATCTTCTCATGTGAAAAGTAGATAATGAATTTCTCTTGTATTTTGGAGCTTCTTTATTATCTTACGATTTTTTGTTTCATGTTATAGTTTCTTCATGATTGGTTGATGTTTCAAGTTTTCTTTTGAGATTTTTAACTATGGAAACCACTTGCTTACACATTCTTAGCTTTCATGCATGCACAAGTACACCTCTTTCTTGCAAGCTTAATAGTCAATGTTTACCTCAGTAGACAAGCATTGTGTGGTGATGTCTTCCGGAGTCATCACATTTATGATTTTTTTGTATCGACGTTTCGAACCAACCTCTATGGTTCATTATCAGGATTACATATGTGAAAAAGTCTCTGACATTTTCACATATATAATCTTGATGATTAACCACAGAGGTTGGTTTGAAACCTCGATACAAAAAATCATGAATGTGATGACTCCGGAAGACATCACCACACAAAATATAAATCACAGAAGCCTCAAATATATTATAGACAAGCATTGCACAATCATTAGTAATAGGAATTGTGCAACACATGGACTCTATGCATCCCCTCCATATAGTGTTTGCACTGTCAATAGGGACACTGCACTACACAATCCATGTTAATAGTTAGTGTGCAAGATTATTTGACAGTCTATCTCCCTCTTAATGGAAATTGTATCATCATTCCAGTTGACAAAAAATGCAGAGGTGGAAATACACAGATAAAGAACTGAAAACTGGAATGGAGTGAACAACTCTTCTCGTCAATCAAAATTAGTTAAATAAAAATACATAGGAGATAAGGAAACAAGCAACCATAAATTACTCGAGAAGTTCCAACTAAACTCAACTAAATTCAATAGAATCAAAACTGACTATGACACCTAGCAGACAATGGAATAAATATCATGACACCTAGTAGACAATGAGATTAATATTTAAACACCCCCTCCTAATCTCAAATGTTACAAGCAATGACACTTACAATGCCTAGTCTCTCTTTGAAATTCCAATACATTTTTTCCCAAAGACTTTTCGAAAATATCTACAAGTTCATCTCTAGAACAAAAAAAGACAAGTAATATGTCTCCATTATTGACAAGATCATGGATGAAATGAAAATGGGTGTCAATGTGCTTTCTCTTTGTGTGAAAGACAAGATTTATTGATGGAGAAATTGCAAAATTGTTACCACAGTAAATTGGAGTTGTCTCCTTTTGAACATTTGAAATCTCTGCCAATAGTCTTCAAAGCCACACTATTTGACAAAATACTGAAGTGATATCTACATACTCTACCTCTGCTAAATATATTAAAACAATTCATTGTTTCTTGGATGCCCATGAAATCAGATTGGTTCCAAGATGAAAAACATACCCTGAGGTGCTTTTGCGATCATCTATATTGGTTGCATAATCATTGTCTATATGTCCTGAAAGTGAGTTAGTTTCAGAATGTGTGTAGAGCAAAACATTGTCTATGGTCCCTGTTATATATCTTAAGATCCTTTCTACAACCTTCCAGTGAGAAATCTTGGGTGATTGCATAGACCTAAAGACAAAACTAGCTGCAAACATGATATCAAATCTAGTTGTAGTGAGATATAATAGACTACCAACTAGACTTTTATACAATGTGGAATCAACTGATGGTGCTACATCTTACTTTCTCAGCTTGGTGCATTGACAAATTGGTGTATCAGATGGTTTGCAATTGGTCATTTTTAACTTTTGGAGGATGTCAATGGCATATTTTTGTTCACCAACAAAAATTCCATTAGAAGATTGCTGAATTTCAATGCCTAAGAAGTATTTCATGACCCTTAGATCAGTCATATAACACTCTGTTTTCATTTATTCTTTGAATTTTTATAACATGATAGTCCCTATATAAATAAGATCATCAGTGTAAAGGCATACAATGAGAATTTTACCTTCATGATTTTTGGTATACAATGATGGCTCAAGGATGCTTCTGCAAAAAACACTTTTGATAAGATAGGTGTTAATGTAACTGTACCAAGCCCGCTGAGCTTGTTTCAAGCCATACAAAGCTTTCTTCAACCTGTACACTTTGTGCTCATGCCATGGAACTTCAAAACTAGGAGGCTGATCCGCATATACTTATTCCCGCAATATGCCATTTAAGAAAGAAAATTTTACATCAAGTTGATAGACTTTCCATTTGTGTTGATTTGTTGTGGATAAAATAGCTCTGACAGTGTCTAACCTTGCTACTAGAGAAAAGGTTTCACCATATTTGAAATGAAATTGTTGTGAGAATTCTTTGGCAACCAGCATTGCCTTATGTTTCTCAATTTATCCCTTTTCATTCAACTTGGTGTTATATACCCATTTTACACTAGTTTTGGTTTTGTCTCTTGGGAGATCAACTAATTCCCAAGTTTGGTTCTTCTTTATGGAAATAATTTCTTAGTTTGTTGCATCAACCCAATGTTTTTCTGTAAATACTTCTTCAAAATAGGTTGGTTGAGATGAAAGAAGGACAAACATATTATGTTGATAAAGATCATGTTCATGCTCATATTATTCTATGATGCTTATTGTTTATGATTGTCTTCTGAAGATGTTGAATCACAAGTGGATTCACTCCTGAAAGATGTACCATTTTCAAAGTGCTATTTCCCTTCTTGAACCTGTGATCTTGATAGTTATGGTGGATAAATAGGTTGATTTAAAGCTTCATCAATATGATCAAACTAAAATTTATCTTTAAGAAATTTAACATCTTTTATTAAAACAAACTTCTTGGTAACTGGATTGTAAATTATATAGCCCTTTGATTGTTCACTATAGCTTGCGAAAATACATCTTTCAGTCTTATCATCAAGAATTTTTCTTAGCTTCTCAAGAACATGTGTAAATGCTACAGATTCAAAAATTCTAAAATGAGATACATTCACCTTCTTACCATCCCATACTTCTTGAGGTATTGCATCTTGGAGACTGGTTGTTGGAGATCTGTTGAGAAAATATACTGTTGTCAAAACTGCTTTAGCCCAGTAGTTATTAGATGACTTCTTCTCACACAACATACATCTGGTCATATTCATGATTGGCTAGTTTTTCCTTTTTGCTACTCCATTTTGCTGTGGCGCATATCTTGTTATGTTCTGCAAGATGATTCCTTATTTCCAATAAAAAGATTTGAAGCCATTAGAGTTGTATTCTACTCCTCGGTTAGACTAGACTATTTTCAAAGGGATTCCACTCTACTTTTATTCATATGCTTTGAATTGTTTGAATCTTGAGAAAGTATTTGATTTATTTTTGAGAAAATACATCCATTTCTTCCTAATATAATCATCAATGAAGGTCAGAAAATAAATACTACCACCAATGGAATGTGTTTCCATTTGGCCACATACATTTGTATAGACAAGCTCTACATTCTTTTTTGCTCTAGTGGGAGATGTTGGAAAGCTATCTCGTTTATGCTTTTATAGAATACAAATTTCATAAGTGCAATCTTCTTCATTCAAAACAAGGAGAGTAATGACGATAGAATGTTTTTGAATCATATTAAGACTTTTTATGGGAATATTCCCATACCTAGAATGACATAACTATCACTCATCTATTCTTGACACATGGTGCACAAAAGAATGTGAAAGATTTCGATTTTTAAGAGTCAAAAGAAACATCCTATTCTTGGTTTTTTCAACCTTTGCTATCAGTATCCTATTGGGAGGTTTATCATAGATATAACATGTGTGTCCCTTGAAATATTAGATCATAACCATCTTCCATCAATTGACCCACTCTAATGAGTTTATGCTTTAGATGTGGAACATAATAAATTTTAGGTACGTATTTTCATTGACTCTTTTTGTAAGAACATGGAAAATACATTTCCCTTCATCTTTAATACAGGAACAATCTTCAAGAGTAATTTCAAATGTTATGGAAGCATCAATGCAAGAAAGTAGATGTTTGTTACTTGTCATATGATTTTTGCACCACTGTCCTACCAAAAAACGTCCTCACTTTGACTGTCTTCAAAAAAGATGGTAGGAAAGAAACATTGTTTTAGAGGATTCTCCTACATTGTTGGAGAGATGGACACTTCCTCTTTGTCGATCTAACTGTTTCTTTCTACATTCATGTTCATAATGCCCAAAGTTCTTACACTGGTAACATTGGACATGATATTTTCTCCATGTTTTGCTTCTTTGTGTTTGGTTTTGTGTAGGTCTTGACTGCTCTGCTGCACGATGATGTTTTAATCTGCCTCTACCTCGCTTGTTTCTTCCTCTATACCCTCTGCTTTTGCCTCTCCCAAGAGAGAGTTGTGCTTTGAAATCTTGTTCCATGGAATCTTTTGCAAGGTTAAGTGGTGTTTCAGGTTCCAGAAGTGATCCGATCAATTGCTTTACTAAGAAAGTTGTAAAATCTTTGGATTCTAGAATCGCTGTTGCAACCACCATGTCATATTTCCTGGGTAGGCTTCGAAGGACTTTTTCAAGAATCTTCTGATCTCTAATGGCTTCACCATTGAATTTCATTTGTTTGACTATGTCCATGACTCTAGTCATGAACTGGTCCACATACTTTGTGTGAGTTGTCTTCAGGGTTTCGAATTGAGCTCTTAATGTCTGCAATTTAACAGTCTTCATTGTATTGTTACTTTGATACGCAACTTTCAAAATATCCCAACTTTCTTTTCTTGTTGATGTGTTGGTTATCTTGTCGAAGATAAAGTCATCCACTCATTTTTGTATCCAACATTTAATTCTAGATTCTTTCTTCAGGGTATTCCAACAATCCTACGCTTGCAAAAAGGTTTTTATTCTTAAACACCAAAACTCATGATATTTACCAAACAAAACAAAATTAAGATCTATTGCAGGGAGCTAGGAAAAATCGTTTCTTCAAATGTAATGTGGGCCCCTTCTTTTTGAAATCTCTTTTAACAATTTCAAGTTTTTTTGTTTAAACTTAAAATAGAAAATCTGCTTATTTGAATAACAAACCGTTTTGTTTAAAGAACATTCGTTCCCTTTTTAAATCAAGCCTTTAAAAGTTTCTTTTTAAAAAGGGCTTTTTGACTCAAAGCAAACTTTTACTAAAAAGGCCTTTTTGACTCAAAGCAAACTTTTATTAAAGAACAAAGCAAACTTTCGTTTCATGAAAATAGGACATGAAAAAGAAACTAGTCTTTGGTTTACACGTGGACGTGATGCGAAGTTTGACTTACTTGTTTTTAAAGCCGTAGTCTTTAACGCGACTTTTTGAAAGTCTTTCCGCGATTTTTTCAGGTGAAAATCCGGCAGTAATTTAGTGAAATCCAAGTTTGATAGCTAGTTTTTGCACAATGAAAGCGTCCCAGAGGTTTTTCAGGGTGCTGAATCCGAATATGTAGTTAAAAAACCATTTTAACTACAACAAATCATGATTTCATCTCAATTTCTTCCGCCGGATTCCGTCACCGGAATCTCAAAAAGTCGCATTATAGACAACTCCGTTTTTAAATGGAGGATCAACACGGAGCAACCAAATCGATGATCAACACGGAGCAACCAAGAATTTCTCTTTCAAGGATGGCACAACTGCCGCGTGAAAAGTTTCTCTTTCAAGAATTTCCAGAGGGCGGCTGACTTCGAAGAATGCAATGAATCTCACACACTAAGAAGGGTCGGAATGTTGTTTCACCTTTTCACCGCACTTAATCAGAGAGAGCAAGTGTGATGGTCACATGAAAATAATGTTTTCATCGCACTTAACCAGAGAGAGCAATTGTGAAGGTCACTTGAAAATAATTTCTTTTAAAAGAAACGGCGTCGCTTGCTTTCTTTTGAAAAAAAACTGTCTCGCTTGCAACAGCTTTTCTTCGACTTCGATCTTCTGTTGAACGGTCGTTCTCATCTTCGATCTCCTGTCAAACTTTGTGTTAAAAAATGCAAGGTGGAAGTAAACACAGAAAGAACTCTAACTAGGAATGGAGCAAACAATTTTTTTTATAATTCAAAATTAATTAAATAAAATTATATAGAAGACGAGGAAACAAGCCATAATAAATAATTTTAAAAATTCCAATTAAAGTTAACTAAACTTAAGGTAATCAAAGCATACTATAACACGAAATAAATATCATAATAACTGATTGTAAAATTAATATCTCAACACTAGTAAATCTTCTCAATTTTACTTATAAATATAGAAACTTATCACACTGGTGTCTTCATAACCCACTTCAAGTGAAATATAAATATAGAAACTTATCACAATGTTGTCTTCATAACCTACTTCAAGTGAAATAGGTTGGGAATAATGCTTAATCTTGTTATGTAAATTGTTGATAAATTAGTTAGCAGATTTGTGTTCTCTGTGCAAAATTAAGACAGCAAATTATTATGGTGGTCAGTGTTCAAAATTAACTTTCAGAAAATTGATAGTGTTACTAAATTTATTTCAGAGTCGATTGATAATTATATTATTATACTATATAACAATTTAATTAATGATTTAATTTAATATACCATTTACAATAAGTTTGAGTTCACACTTAATTTGTTAAATATATTTTTTTGTGTGTTTTTCTTCATAATACAATTCAACGATATGATCATACCTTGAAACTTGGAACCGTCAAGGCTCACTTCCAGTTGGATGCCACGTCTCTTTCAATATTGCGATTGCTTTCCCAGTGCTCTGGTCGTACCAGAGGATCTCAGGAAATGCGGCTAAGCATATTTTGATAAATTGTTTTTTGTTTCTGTGATTTGTTAGAAATATTAACAGCGTTGGAGGAACAAAATGTTACACGACTAACATTTTTTAACACTACTCACATCCAACTAAAGTTCATGCATACACAGGTGTTTGTAGTTATGGTTATTAGGTGTTTAACGTAACTTGGTTGAGGGTTACGAAAAGTCTGAAATGTTTTCCCTTCTCTTCGAGGCATATTTTTTAATTTTTTTGAAATGTCTTCCCTCCTCGTCTGCCTTCCTCCCTTATGAACCGTGGTTGGGTCGACCTCGGTTGTGAAACATGGCTAGGGATTATGACATGTCTGCCATCCTCGTGCGGATAGTTTTTTAATTTTTCAAACTGTAATCTTTTATATTTACCATTTAATTTAAAATTAAATTAAATCACTTGAAACTAAATCACCTTTTATCTTCTGGATCGTGCATGGTTTGATTGAAGTCCTTATGTAACACTCCTTCCATCCATTCGAATGTTAAGTATTTGACAGTGCGCTGTTAGGTATTTCAATTAGTTGATTTGCACCCACTTATCCACATTGTCAAGTTTTAAGCATTCCCCGTTTTATGTTTCAAAGAGTAAATTAATTTTGTGTTAATTTTATGGTGATTTTCTTTAATCTCTGTTAATTTTATGACTATATATTTGTGTTATTATGTATTAATTATATGCATTGAGGGTTACATAGTTTTAGCAAATATTTTTTATGACCAGATATATTTATGAGGGTTACATAGTTTTAGCAAATATTGTTTATGACCAGATATATTTATGACTAGATATATTCGTGTTATTATGTATTAATTATAGGTGTTGAGGGTTACATAGTTCTAGCAAATATTCAATAAGTTAGCGTGAAAATTAACACTTTTATGAAAAGCAAATTGGGAAATTGAATTTGAACCAAGGCTCTAATATCATGTTAAGTTTTCTATTATACTAAAATAATAGACTTTAATAAATTTCTAAACCATTATCATCTGATTTTTAAATAGTCTGAAAATAAATCCCAAAATAATTATTAATCTAGCTAATCAATTCCCAACAAAATAAATATCAAAATCCAACATGATCAACCACCCTTTTGATTGAACCCAATGTGATTATCTCATCAGTTTTCACAAGAGCAACCTCAGATATTATTGCGAGAGTGTTTCACAAGAGCAACCTCTGGTATTGTTGATGAGACTTTGAGAGTGTTGGCTAAACGAGGACCACAGATTTTAATTTCTATCAAAAAATAAAAATTGGTCTGGTTGATGTCAAAAACTGGATACACAGGCCCACCACGAGAGCACCAGCACAAGTCATTGTGCCAGACCTCGATTTTAGCTCGTTTGCATCCATACAAAGATTCCTTTTGAAATTTGAAAGCTTTTCTTTCCCACTGAACATACTCATGTGAGTGGGTCTTCATGTTGAATTTCTAGATATGGATCACTTCATAGTTATATAGTTCTGAAATGCTTTCTCCTGGGTATTTTGATATCGCAATTGGAGTTCTTACAGGACTACTTTGAGATGACCATTTATTTAAAGAATCATATCTCTAACATGAAAATCTTAAATTTGTACTTCTATGATTTGAGGGGACCAACCCACACTCCAATATACGACTTTATCCAAAGTTTGTCCGGTGGTGATTGATAGCTTGTATTTGGGTTGCAATTAGGCACTAATCACACATTTAATCATAAGATATTATCCATGGCGGTTGAAATCATTTATGACTAAATGTTAATGCGATGGCTGATCTGTACCTACCTCTGTTCTCGTTTCCCGCTTGTTCAATTTGGCAAAACCCTTGGCATTTCTTTGGCATTCTGTCATTTCGACTTTCTGTTCTGCATGGTGAACTCAATGAGGGTTTGTTTTGGTAATGGTCTTTTGTGCTGTCTGCGAACGAATAATGAGTTACAGGCTCTGCTTGTGCTGGTGGTGGCTATGTTCTTTGCTAGCGCGGCTTTGTCATGTGTTCTCGAGGTTTTTCTATTTGGCTTCTAGGCACAAATTGTTATTTTATTTGTTCGAGCAATGAAACGACCACTGGTTGGTCTTTTCTCGTTCTCAATTGTTCTTGTTCTGCTATTTATTTGCTTTGCTATGGTTCTGCTGCTAATTTTTTTTTGTTAATGTCTCCACATGCTCTAGGTTACAGACACGGTGACCTCGCTCTGCTCTTATTCCTCAGGTAATTTAACCTTCCATTCTTCACTTCTATTTTGTCCGGTTCCAGTGCTAACAATGTGTTGCCCCTTTGTCTTAGGTGGTCTCCATTTCCCATGGGTCAATAACCTGCATTTTCTCTGTGCAAATGCATCCCAGGTAATGGTTTGTTCTCCCTTTGCTCAACTGTATTTCTCTTCATTCTCTTTTATTCACGGTTGGACTAACATGTTTTGCCTGCTCTAGTCTCACAGGTCAGTGTTCGACCTTGGACGTGGACAGTTTTGAACTCTTCGGTTCCTATCCGGTAGGCTCTTTGACTGTATTCTTCTTATGGTTGAAACTAGGATCTGTAGGTTTCGTTGACTGAGCCATAACATTCATTTGTTGGTTCTTTACTCCTGTCGCTATAAGACCTGGGTTCACCTCTATTATGGCCTTGTTTGTAATTGTTTTGTTATAATTGTATAACTGGATACGAGGGTTTCCTGTATCAAACCCTCGACTAGGGTTTGCTCTGTTTCATGGACATTATTTTCGTGTATTTTTTCCGGCAAAGTAACACTAGACTGTTATGTAATAACAAACATATATATATGTTTCTTGTTCCATTGGAAATGAAAAGAAATTGTATTGAGATAGACTGTCACTGGTTACCTCTATTTGGGGTTTGTCCACTTGGTGCTCAGGTGCTTGTTTTCTGGTTCAGTTAGTTATGCTGCATTGAATTCTTCCGGCCACAACTTATTCACTATTTGTCCATTCTCATCTTTGGAAAACTTGTATGCAATCGATCTGTCAGTACTCTATTATTTAAGAGAGGAAATGTATGAAAATGTATGCGTGCACCATGTTTGTCATTCTGAATTATTTAATGGTTAAGAAGTATAGATACACAGTACAAAATTGTTATAGATTGATGGATTCGAAAACAAACTTGTTCTTTGCATAATATTATTGTATGCAAAATGCTGAACCTTTCAAATGATTTTCGATTTTACATTTATGTCTTCTGTCCACAGTTACCTGAACTGTGTAGTTGCATTTTCAGTTGCAATTCTTATTAGTTACATAACTATTCATGTATTCAGTTCTGCCCATGCTGCAAGATTTTACATTAGACATATTTGTCTTTTTCCTCTAAAATGAAAGAACAGTTATTAACCTATTGTTTATTAAAGACAAACAAAATAGTGACCCTAACCGACCAAACTGTCCCTAACTAATACTGAGATTAAAAAGAGAAACAAAGTCCTAGATCCTACTTTGACAAATTGAAATAAAGAAACCAATTCGCTAATAAAACTTTCCACCTTGGCAGAGACCAACACCCAGTCATGGTGCCCTAGCTGGATGCTATTGCATCAGGCTCCCAGGGTAAAGAAAAATCATGACTCTGGTCCATGAGCTTCTCGACTGAAGAACTCGCCTACTCAATTTTCCTGGCATCAAGCCATGAACTATCCTCAATAGGACGGTTCTTCCACTTGACCAAGTATTGCAGATACTCCTTATGCCGAGTTCATTTGGCCACCTGAGTGTCGAGGATTCTCTCGATCTTAGGAGGCTGAACATAAGGCATTTGTCTCATCCAAGTTTCACTTCCATCCTAGGTATTCTATGTAGGTTGTGTGGTTCTGTCTTCTTCTTCTGGGTTAGCAGTGTAGGGAAACAGGTCTGCCACATTAAAGATGGGTGAAATGCCTATCCCTGGTTGCAGTTGTATCTCATAGGCATTCGCTGAAAATTTCCACAGGACTTTGCAGGAACCTATCTTCTTGTATTTTAACTTGTTTTATGCACCTCTAGGGAAGCGTTCCTTGCGCAAGTGCGCGAGGACTTCATCTCCCATATTGAACTATGCTTCCCTTCTTTTCAAATATGCTTGCTGTTTATATTTTTGGTTGTTTTCCTGCAATTTAATTTTCACCTGCTCATGTAAATCTCGCATCACGTTAGCGAAATCTTCCCCATTTGCACTTTGCCTTTCTTGCTATCCGAGAACTCGCAATTCATGCACTCCGCGAGGATGCATGCCGTACAAGATATGAAAAGGACTACAACCCATGCTATGGTTGGGCGAGTCGTTATAAGCAAACTCTGCTTGGGCAAGTACTCGATCCCACATCCACGAAATCTATCCACGAAATCTATCCAATCAAGCTTTGTAGCAGGTTGCCCAGAATTCTGTTTACCACCTCTGTTTGTCCCTCGGTCTGCGGGTGATAAGCAGAACTGTAACTCAACTATGTTTCCATCTTCTTCCACAGGATGTGCCAAAAGTGCCCTGTGAACTTCACGTCCCTATCAGAAAGAATAGATTTAGGCAAACCATGTAGCCTGACAACCTTTGTAAAGAACAAGTGGGCCACATGAGTGACATCACTAGTTTTTCTGCAAGGGAAGAAATTCGCCATTTTCGAAAACCTGTCCACTACTACCATTACTGAGTCATAACCCCGCTGTGTCCTTGGTAAACCCAAGACGAAGTCCAAGCTGACTGAGTCCCACGGTCTGCTTGGAACAGGAAATGGTGTATACAGTCCCGTGTTTTGACTGTGACCCTTTTCTCACTGGAAAACTTTACATATGGTCACGAATTGTTGTACATCCCTTCGCATTCTTGGCGAAAAGTAGAAATGGATGAGCTGCTCGAGTATCTTGTCTATGCCGAAATGTCTGGCTAGACCTCCACTGTGCTTTTCCCCAATAATATTCTCTCTCATCTAGCAGTCAGGAATGCATAGCTGTCCTCCTCTAAACAACAGTTTCTTCGGCAAGTTATTGTCCAACCACGGACTATTGTCCCTCACCAAAGGATTTTGACATGCTTCGTAAGCCTACTTAAAATCTGTGTCAGTCTGATATAAATCTTTCAAGTGCTCAAAACCCAACACTTGTACAGTACTCTCTTGCAAAAATAAGGTCCTCCTGCTCAATGCATCCGCCACCTTATTGGCCTGCCTGCTGATGTGTTTCAACACAGAGGTGAAACTCTGCAAATATTCCACCCACTTAGCATTTTTTTTATTCAGCTTGTGTTGTTGTATCACATACTGAAGTGCAGAATTATCTGAAAACAACACAAATTCATTTCCTACCAAATAGTGTCTCTAATGCTTAAGTGCTTGGACGATAGCATAGAATTCCTTGTCGTAGGATGAATATTTCTGCTTGATTTCATTCAACTTCTCGCTGAAAAATGCAACATGTTTATCCTCCTGGCTAAGTACAGGTCCAATAGCAGTACCGCTAGCATCACAACGAACCTGAAAATGCTTTTTAAAATTTGGCAATCTCAGGATCGGTCTCTCTGTGATCTTATTCTTTAGTAGCTAAAAAATCCTCTCTGCTACATCAGTCCATCAAAAAGGTTGACTGGCCTTTTTGATAGTGTCCAACATAGGTGCACAGATTTCACTAAAATTTCTTATGAATTTCCGGTAAAAACTCGCCAGCCCATGAAAACTACGTACCTCAAATAAGATTTTCAGGGATGGCCAATTGACTATTGCTACAATCTTCTTTGGATCCATCTTCATCTTGTTTTCTACTATTACGAAGCCCAAATAAATCAACTCTTTTTGCAGAAAAGTACAATTTTTCAGATTTATCAGTAGCTTATTTTGCTGCAATCTTTCCAGCACTTTTCTAACATGTCAAAAGTGTTCTTCCCTTGTCTTGCTGAAAAATAATATGTCGTCCAGGTACACTATCACAAACTTTCCGATTTATTCTTTCAGTATTTCATTCATTAACCGCATAAAAGTATTGGGTGCATTGCTCAGTCTGAATGGCATAACCAACAACTCATGTAGTCCCTTGTTAGTTTTGAAGGTTGTCTTCCACTCATCCCCCTCTCAAATTCAAATATGATGATACCCACTTTTTAAATCGATCTTAGAAAAATATGTTGCCCCACTTAGGCAATCCATCATGTCATCCATGTGTGGCAGTGGAAATCTATATCGGATGGTGATCTTATTGATGGCTCTTGAGTCTGTGCAAATCCTCCATTCTCCTCCTTTCTTGGGAGCGAGAACCGTTGGAACTGCGCAAGGGCTCAAACTCTCCCTTATCAACCCTTTGTCTAGTAGCTCCTGCAATTTCTTTCTAATCTCCTCATTGTCTTTGGGGCTCATCCGATATGCTGGCTTATTCGGAAAGCTTGCTCCCAGTATGAAGTCAATATGGTGACTTATGCTTCTTTTGGGGGATAGTTTATATGGCAAATCATCCACCACTGTGTTAGTAAACTCCTGCAACATCTACTGAATTTCCGTGGGCAAATTTGACACCTCTGTGTGTAGCCGTACCGTCTTTTCTCTTCTTGCAACATCATAGCTCACCTCACTATCCTCAACTTGTCTCAGAAACTTTTTTCCGCTCATTAACAATACTTTTGTCTCACTTGTCCCTGTTGTTTCTTCATCTTCGATGGGCACAAACGTGTGCTTGATCCCATCCTTGACAAACTTATAACAGTTTGTCTTTCCATCATGTACCACCTTCTTGTCATACTGCCATGGCGTGCCTAATAGTATGTGACATACATCCATCGGCATTATGTCAGAAATGACTTTATCCTTAAATCTGCTAATATGAAACTTCATTTCGCATTGCTCATCTACCAACAATTGATGACCTTTTTGCAGCCATGAAACTTTGTAAGGAGTGGGATGTTTCAACCGCTTCAACCCCAACTTTTCCACCATCTCTGTGGCCACCAAATTATCTGTACTTCCACTGTCAATAATCAGCTTACAGCACTTACCGTGTGACTTACAAACCATCCAAAACAAAGCTTTCCACTGAGTTCGTTCAATTGTTTCTTTGGCTAGTTTCAACAGCACCTTGTTCAAAACTAGGGCTTCCCTTGTTTCTGGAGCATTTTCTACTTCTTGGGGAGGTGCCTCTGCTTCTTTTGGTTGGGCGACATATGCACCCCTCTGTCTGGCTTGGTCTACCTCAGGACACTCAAATGATTTGTGTCCCCACTTATGACACCTATAACATTGATAACCAAATCCTCTACCTCAGCCATTTCCTCTGCCTTGCTGATTTGGCCTACCTCCTCTTGTGTTGTCCCCTCTTTCTACTATTCCAGAAGCTTTAGATTTTCTACCTTCCTCATTATTGCTAGCAATTCACCCTCTGCCATAGGATTTTATCTTCCGCTTTCATAGCACTCTGATATGCTTCTTCAATATTTTTTAGAGATAGAATACTAATTTCATCTAAGATTTCTAACCTTAAACCATTTACAGACCTGGTTGTCTTCTCCGTGGTGTCCTTTGTATAACTAGCCCTTAAGTTCACTCGGTAAAACTCCTCAGTGTACTCCCTTACTGTCATCCCTTTCTGCTTCAGATTCTGCACTTGCCTGTGTAGTGCAATCTGGTAATCCTTAGGCAAAAATCTGCCTTTCAACTTAGCCACCATCCTTTACCAGTTCTTGATCGGCAACTTATTCAATCTCCTTCTCTCTGTTTGGACACTGTCCCACCACAGGGCTGCGTGTCCCTTCAACTTTGTCGCAGTGAACTTAACTCTATGGTCTTCACTGACCTCCTCACACTCGAAATACTTATCCAGCTCGGTGATCCAATCGAACAGAACCTTTGTGGATAAGCTGCCATCATAATTTGGGAGTTCTGGTTTGGGTTTACTGCTTGCCATTAAGACCGATAGGGCTGAGAAACCTATTCCCTGAGTGAAGGATTTTCCTGGCACACCTGAGGTGAAATCGTCACGTGGTTTGGGGGTAAAATCATGTTGATCCCACTGTGAGACTTGCTGCATTTTATTTTGGACGATTGTCACGAATCTATGTTAGATAATTGCGCTGACCGTTGCGAATATGTGTTGGCTAATCGCGCCAACCGAGCAAACAAAAAAAGGTGGTTGCTGAGAGAACACTATGTGGAGGCCGAGGTCTGCTGAGAGAAGGCTATGACAACCCTATATGTGGTTCCTCATAGGACTTCCATGGAGGGTACGCAGTGTGGTAGAGACTTGCCCGGAGGCCACGTGGAGAGGGCGCATGGACTGCAAGGGATTAGCCAGTGCTAGAGGCTGTTGAAAATACCAGAAATCAAACTTGTGGAGATCATCGATTTATGTCTTTGACATAGATCTGGGGTAGACATATTTTTTTTCTTGTCAAATACTTTTTTTAAAAATAGTCAAGATGAATAATCAAAATATTGAAGCATACTTGAATGAGCATAACAAGCTCGATGGATCTGATTATGCGAATTGTAAATTCAAGATGTAGACTTTGCAAGAAGTGCAGAGTGCTTAGACGATTGCAAATGGGGATGAGCAGAAGCCAGCAGTTGGATCAGCATTGATCCCAGATTGGGATAAGTGAGAAGGTAAAGCAAGGATTCTGCTGAAGATGTCAGTGAAATACTACATCATACCACATATCAGAGAATTTAAATCAGTAAGAGAAATCTGGGGAATTTTGAAGGATTTGTATGAGATCAGGAATACAAATCATCTTGTGTTCCTAAAGAGCAAGATCTTATCCCTGAAGATGGAGGAAAATGAAATAGTTTCTTCCTTCATAGTGAGGATAAAATATTTGAAGAACAAATTGGCAAACATTGGTGAAACAATTGAAGATACAGATCTAGTAGGCATTACCATGAATGGTGTGAGTGATGACTACCAAATGTTTATCACTGTGATAAATGCGAGAGAAAAAATCCCTAAATTTGAAGAAATGATAGGGATATTGATGCAAGAAGAAGAAATAAGATAGACTCTGAAGCCCCAGAATGCTGATCTTTTGTTGATGGAGAAAAAGAACTTCTTCAAAGGAAAAGGAAATCCGCAACAAGAAAAAGGAGGAAACTCACAAAAAATACCAAATCAGACTCAAGGTATGCATACGAATAGAAACAACTCTGAAATTAAATGCTTTTATTGTGGAAAACATGGTCATATTGCTAGGGAGTGCATGAAGAAGAAATATCATGAACAACAGCAGAAGCAGAAACAACATGCAAGTCATCTCGCAAATGATAATCATGAGAAGAACTTTAGATTGTTCATGGCAGACTTTGATGAGAATGTTGATGTAGACATCTGGTATGTAGATTCAGGAGCATCAACACATATGACAGGGAACAAGCAATGGTATGAAGATTTTAAAGAAATCAACGAAAGAGCACAAATATACCTAGGTGATGATAGAAGTCATCAGATCAAATGGTGTGGAAAAATTTCTGTCATTTTACCTAATGGTACTATATGACAAATTCATAATGTCATGTATGTGCCCGGTGTAACAAAGAACTTGTTTTCTGTATCCATGATTACAGATCAAGATCTTAAAGTTGAATTTTTTAAATCTAATTGTTATATTAAATATCTGTCATATGGCATGAAGACTATTGCTATAGGAATTCAAACAGGAGGTTTGTACAAATTGGATGTAAGACCAGCGCTAGTTCGAGCTTTGACAACAACAAGTTTGACTACAGAAGAGCTGTGGCATCAGAGATTTGGTCATATCAAATACAATGATTTGTTGTTACTTTAAAAAAAGGAAATGGTAAGAGATATTCCTATGTTAAAACAAGTGCATAATGATTGTGATGCTTGTACATTAGGAAAGATACATAAAGAAGAAATCCCTGTTCGAGTAAAAAAGAAATAGAGAGACATACTTGAATTAGTGCACTCAAATCTTTGTAGACCAATGGAAACAAAGTCATTAGGAGGTGCATTGTATTTTTTACTGTTTATTGATGACTGCACAAAGTTTTCTTGGGTATACTTTTTGAGTAAGAAAAGCCACACATTTTAATACTTTAAGTAGTTCAGAAACATGATTGAAAATAAAATAGGGAAGCATATAAAAATTCTCTACTCCGATCAAGGGGTAGAACACAAGAAGGATGAGCTTATCAAGTATTGTAAAGACGATGGGATATTACAACAATTCACATTACCCCATACTCCTTAGCAGAATGGAGTAACGGAAAGAAAGAACAAAACATTGGTGGAATGTATTAGGAGCATGTTGAAAGGTAAGGATCTTTCAAATGGCTTTTGGGCTGAAGCATTGAATACTACAGTTTATTTGAAAAATAGGAGTCCTACAAAGAGTCTTGAGTTTAAAACTCCTTATGAAGAATTATATGGATTTAAACCTACGATAAAAAATTTAAGAGTCATCGGGTCTAAAGCATTTGCCCATATTCCACAGGAAGACAAAAGAAAACTAGATTCAAAAGCCATCAGATGTACCTTTATAGGGTATTGTTCACAATATAAAGCTTCTAGATTATTTAATTCATCTGCTCACAACATTTTTGTTAGTAGACATGTCACATTCCATGAGCAGGATCATGAAGACTATGATAAGCGTAATGAGGAATGGGATTTTATGTTCTTGGTGGAAGAAAGTGAAGAAATAGGAAACAACCAAGATCAGCGGACAAAGGTAGAAGAAGAGAATTCAAATGTAGCAATCAAGATGAGTCCAACAAAGGAAACTCTAAATAGGTTAGAAGCTATACCAACTCTCAGAAGATCAGGTAGGCAGACTCAATTTCCTACTAGATACAGGGAAAATGCTTTTATAACTAGTATGATAAATGTTGTTGAACCTTCTAGTTATAACGAAGCAAATGAATGTAGTGAATGGAAAACAACTATGGAATAGGAATATGAATCTATAATCAGGAACAACACTTGGGATATGGTTGAACTTCCCAAAGGGAAACAAACCATGGGTTGCAAACAGTTGTATAAACCAAATATTAATGTAGATGGAACCATAGATAAATTAAAAGCTAGATTGGTAGCAAAGGGGTATTCACAAAAAGAAGGAATTAACTATGAAGAAAACTTTTCCCCTATAGGTAAACTAAATACCATCATAATGTTAATTGCTTTAGCTACTAAGAAACATTGGATGATTCACCAACTAGATCTAAAGTCTGCATTTTTAAATGGAGAATTGAAAGAGGATGTTTATTTAGAGAAAATTGAGGGGTTTGTACAGAAAGGGAAAGAACATTTAGTTTGTAGATTAGGAAAGCTCTTTACGGACTAAAGCAAGAACCCAGGTCCTAGTATGAAAATATTGATTCATTTTTCTGCAACTTGGCTACAACAAAAGTAAAAATGACCCTAATCTGTATACCATGAAAGATAAACAAGGGTGCATAGTGTCGATTTCTTTGTATGTAGATGATTTAATTATTGCAGGTGATGATATTGCTCTAATCAAAGAAATCAAGCAAAAAATGTCATAGGTGTTCAAAATGAAAGACCTTGGTGAATTAAGATATTGTTTGGGTCTTGAGATATGGAGAGATTCATGACAAACGTTTTTGTCCCAGGGTAAGTATGTCAAAGGTCTACTTGAAAGATTCAGAATGGATCAGTGTAAGACTGTAGTAGTACCATTACAACAGAACAGTAAACTTTAGAGTGAGGATGGCTCTAAAGAGGCAGATGCAACACTTTATAGACCACTGGTTGGGAGCCTAATCTACCTGACCACTACTAGACCAGATTTAGCTAATGAAGTTAGTGTGCTAAGTCAATACATGTCCAAGCCACTTGAGAGTCATTGCAATGCAACAAAATGTGCTTTGAGGTATCTAAAAGGTACTGTAGACTATGGTATTATTTATAATGATTCCTCTTATGTTAGATTGACAGGATTTACAGATTCCGACTGGGCTGGAAATGTAGATGACTGCAGATCCATAAAAAGCTATGCATTCAACTTTGGATCTGGGTGATTACATGGAACAACAAGAAACAGAACACAGTTTCCTTGTCTTCAAAGGAGGCAGAGTATCAAGCCATGTGCACAACAACATGTGAGGCAGTTTGGTTGTGGAGACCTCCCCACGATGTTTGGGAAGAACAAAAAGATGCAACAACAATCAGATGCGACAATCAGAGTTCAATCAAACTTGCTAATAATCCAGTGTTTCACAAGAAAACTAAATACATTGCTACACAATTCCACTTTGTCAGGGAGAAAGTGCAATCAAAATAAATCCATTTGGTATATTGTAATACATGTGATAATGTTGCAGACATTTTCGCTAAGCCTCTTGGCAAAATTAAGTTTGAAATGTTTAGGGAGATGTCAGGCATATTTGTGAACCCCTTCTCCATTAAGGGGGGGTGTTAGAGACAATGGATTATATCATAGAATAGTGAATTGGTTCGCAGTACCTCAGGATAGGAATTAGTTTCTATTTCTTAGGGTATGGTCCTAACTTCCCTAAAACCATGTGTGTTATTTAATGTGTGATGTACATGGACAATGTAGAGCATTCTGCAGAGCCAGACTCTCCTAGTTCAGATTCTTGTTGATAGAGTTGTCTAGTGGATGTTTTTTATTAATTCAAACATCACTTTTTAGCAAACCATTATTTTGGCCAAGATTTTGTATGTGACATTATAGAGTGCTATTGGTCCGAACCCTTGCAGTTCTTCCAAGTGCTTTGTCTTTGGGATCAGGGCCAGAAATGTTGAATTCAGGGCCAGGTGCATTCTTTTGGTATACCTAGACTCCTCCACTAATTCCACTATGTCTTCACTTAGGAAGGACCAGGTCGCTTGGAAGAATTCAACATTGAATCCGTCTGGCCCCGGTGCTTTGTTTCTCGCCATATTCCTAATTACCTCCTCCACCTTTTCTTTTTATATATTTCTCTTAATAGAGCCAAGTTATGGTCTCTTCTCACCATATTAGGGATATGTTGAATGATTTTATTAATATTATCTCCCCTTCTAATGTTTGGTTCTGTCAGGAGCCCTTTGAAGTGTTGTACTAGAATATTCTCCATTTCTTCCTTTTGGGTGAGCCGATTACCTTGCTGATGCATTAAGGAGAAGATTATGTTCTACTGTTTATGTTGTATCATTTCTTTGTGGAAGAACCTTGTGTTTCTTTCTCCTTCTTTTAACCATTGGACTCTTGCTTTTTGTTTCCATAGGATTTCTTCTTGTTGTCTTCTTTCTTCCAATTTTTTATTCAACAGCCCTTCCTCTTCTGCAAGCCCTTCACTTCTACCCTTACTAATTATTTGCTATTGTACTTCATCTTTGTTTGGATTATCTCCTGTTCCTTCTGTATGTTACCGAATTATTCCTTGTTCCATTTCTTTATCTTACCTTTTAGATCTTTTAGTCTAAGTTGAAAGGTGTGCATCTAGTTTCTTCCTCCTATCTCATGGTCATTCCCTTTTCACCATTCCTTCATTTTTCCTATAAGGGTTGGTTTTCTTAGCCAAAATTCCTCAAACCTTAAGGGTCTGTTTTGGTTTCCTTGATTCATTTCTATTTCTAGTTTAATAGGCTAGTGGTCTGACCCTATACATGAAAGAATTGATGCTTCATAGAATATGTCTTTTCCAATGAAGTGTTTTGTTGCCAGGAATCTACCCAGCCGAGAGGTTATCTATCTGCTCCCTCCCCTTCTGTTGTTCCATGTATATTTTCCATTTATAGTTAGGATGTCTACCAATTTTAGTTCTTCTTGAGAATCTCTGAATCTCTCCATTTTCCGCTCTTCTCTTTGCAATCCTCCTCTTTTCTCCTTTGTTGATGTTATGAAATTGAAGTCCCCTGCTATCAGCTAGACATTTTCATTGTGAAGTTTACCAATCTTCTATATTTGTTGGAGGAAGTTCCCTTTTTCCACTGGAGTATGAGGGCCATATATTGCAGAGAATAAAAACCATTCTCTATTTCCAATTAGATGGAACCACCGCATGAGGATTCTTTTCATACCCACCCAATAGTCTACTATGATCTCTGCTAGGTTCCACAGTAATTCTATACCTCCCGCACTACCTTTCGCATCTATGGTCATGCGTTCATACCTTGGTTTTATTTTTCTTAGTATGTCCTCCATTCTCCCTCCTGGAATTTTTGTTTCTTGTGGCAGCATAAGTTGAGGTTTTTCTTTTCTTAGTCTCTCAGTTAAGTGTCTCTACTTGCCTTTGCTGTTGAGGCCTCTTATATTCCAGGTTGTAACTATCATTGTGTTACTTGGTTTATCTGTTGAAATATCATCGATACTACCCTCCCTATATTCACCAGCATTTCTCCCATAATTTGTATAGATTCCTATAGGTTTCTTCAGCCTATTTTCTTTCTGCCTTTCATTTTATTTGAGTAATCTTGGGTACTGTCCTGGTGGATCCCCAGTTATTCTGCCATCTCCTCCTTCCCATGCCCCTGCTAACTTGATACTCTTGGAATGTTTCTCTGTATAGTTGTTTTTGGTCTTCTGGAATGAATCGTTCATCTAGGTTTCTCCATTCATTCAACAGTTTCCTCAACACCTCTTCTTCCATTCTTAGTTCTTCCTCCCTACTTGTATCTATTTCCATTATAGTGTTATCCATCTTCTCTCTGTCTCCCTTCTCCTCCTTCTCTGTCGGCTTGATTTAGGCTTTCCCCTTAGGTTTTAGTTTACCTTGACTCGAGCTACTTTCCTTTCCTTTTCCCCCCTAATAGTCCATTATTTAGACCTTGTTATCTTCTTCTTCTTCTCCTTGTAACACATCGAAAATATTTGTTCTGCTTGGATGAGCTTGTTGTTCTTTTTCCCCCCACTGGAATTCTTTCTTACTTGTCTTCTATTACTTTTCACTTCTTTTTCCCTTGTCTTCTTGATTTTTCCTTTGTTGTTTATTCATGTTCTCTCCCTCTTCTATATTCAGTGGGTGCTCCTTAAATAGGTGGCCATACTCATGACATCTTCTACATCTGAATGGGATGTGTTCGTATTCTAGGGTTTGCTGCCAAACCTCTTCATGGAACTCTAGTTCCACTGTGTCTCGGATGGGTTCAGCTATATTCATGTATACACATATTCTCACATATGAAGTATATCTTCCTTTGTTTATTGTTTCTACTATTTTGACAAATCTGCCTATCGTGTTTCCTATGCCCTCCAGTATCTCTTCGTCCTAGAAGTCCATTTGGAGGCCAAATAGCCTAACCCACACCTGGGCTTCAGGAAAATTTTCCTCGTCTGAGTCATAACATTCTTCCCAGTATCTCATAAATAATCCAGCATTATAATGAAAGTAAGGACCATTTTCAAATACATTTTCTTTGTCTTGCAAGTTCAAGAATATTATCGTCAAGAAGCCTCTTGCTCCTAGCTTGAGCTCGATATGCCCTCGAGGCTACCATTTTCGCTGAATCCATTTGGTGAGGTCCTTTTCTATTGGCCATACTCTGATGAACTTGCATATTAGCGTGTGGTATTTCATGTAACTTCTGTATCGCTCCAATTTTTTCATCGGTATGATGAATCTCAATTTCTCCGTCACACATGGTAAACATTTACCTCTATTACTTGCCTTCCATCTCGCTCCAAGTACCGGTCCTGACATTTTGTTTGTTTCTCCTACTTGTTTTTGGTTACTTGTGTTCTGACATGATTCCCCTAACACCATGTCTCGATAGGAGGGGATATCTCCCCCCTTTTCTCCTCTGTCATTCTGATCTAGTTCCTGGCCTCTTGGGTTTGCAACTTTTTCGCAGTCTGCACGTTTTTGGGGACATGGTACCGTTTATTTCATGGCTGCCTCACCACATACTTTAAATATAATATTTGTTATTTTCCATATAAAATTGCTATTTTTATATCGTATAGTGGAAATTCATAAGTCTAATCATTGATTTTAAGTATATTTTTCTTGTAATATTAATTAAGAATGTTATTATTTTCTAACAATATTTTCATTAAAAAAATTCTTTTTTTTTATTATATTTATATAATTTTATTAGAAAATAATATACTGAAAAATAATGTGAATTTATTTGATAAGCCACTGTTTGAAGCGGCGTGGAAGTGGAAATGTAGTTAAGAATATCATAGGGATACTTATAATAGAAAATGAGATATGTTTTGTTGATAAATGTTTTATTATATGGGAAGTGTTGAAGATATAGTTCCAACATCTATTCATATATTTTTGAGTGTGTAGTCTTCAAATAAATTCATATATAATCAAATCAAATTTAGCAAGTGTGATTCATAAAAAATCCATTGGAATTGAAAAGGAAAAATACAAATAGAAACATTTTTCCTATCAAATATTGCTAGAAGTAGTTGATTAATTTCATAAATAATTTTTATTTGCTTTGTTTTATTTGTTTTGAAAAGGTAATCTTAATGTATACACTTGGGATAGCTAGGGTTCAAATCTTGTGTGGGATAGCTGGGGTTCAAAT
This sequence comes from Pinus tabuliformis, assembly GCA_031772625.1. NCBI lineage: Eukaryota > Viridiplantae > Streptophyta > Pinopsida > Pinales > Pinaceae > Pinus > Pinus tabuliformis. The sequence continues at coordinate 411,361,048 of CM062820.1, forward strand.
GAGAAGTTGGACATGATGAAGATAGATATAGTCTTACAAAATTTACAAAAAATAAATAAAAAGTAATCTTAATACGAAATATTTTCAACATTAAACTTACTCTTTTTCTCATATATTTTTCTTTATACTTTCTAGTCTTTTTTCATTAATGTTATCGAATTCATTAAAAAAATGTATTTTTCCATTTAAAAAAATTTAAATTTAGTGATTAGTGATTTTTTATACCAATAAAAAATTATGAAATTATGTTTATATTAAAAAAAATTATTAATTTTTTTTTATCAAAATCTTAATTTTAAAAGGGATTCCATAAAACTATCATTATTTAAAATTTTATTTTATTTTATTTATTTAATAAATTATTTGCTTGGTCATCTTTATGTCAATATTTTTTTAGTAACGACGAAAAATTCAAAAATACAAATTTCTCATTTTACTCGGAAGATAATTACGAAATATATAATTAAAACAATATAATGAAATAGACAAGTCATTTTAATTCTCATTCTGATGTAACTCTTGATAAAGTACTACTTTTTACCATGTTGTCATCATCCGGATAAAGTTCCTTGCCTTACCTTACGCATGAGTCTACTCTAAGAATTGTAATATAAGCATTCGAATACATGAATATCATAATTTTATGTCCTATGATTATCTTTGAGCTTCGTTATGAAAAATGTAGAACAAAGTGTTTGGTAGAAGGCCATTGATCCAAGTAAAATCACCTTTTTTAGTCCTTGCCTGGGACTAATAGCTATCGATCGATCATTAACCTACCATTACTTGATACTTTGACCGGTTTTTTTTTCGGTGTTTTCGCATTTTAACCTAAGTTTGATGCTCCCAATTTTATTCAACAAAATTTTACCCAAAGTTTTTGGTTTGGAAAACAATTGAGGTCTTATTGCAGCCTTCACATTGCCCGATGCAAAAAATATTGAGGCAATCTTATTTTATCCAAAGTATGTTATGGTAGGCTGTGGAGGCAAAGTTTGCAATATCATCTTATCCTAAGTTCTTTCTGGGGCTTGTTCCACGTTAAGCCAACACCTAATTTAGACATTTGTTCATAGAGATATTTGCATGTTGACCACCTGTGAGAGCCCGTGTTTACCGCCCAAGCTTAAACAACGTATGGAACCCTGTCAAAGCTTATATCACAAGCAGAAAACCCTGCGAGGAGCCTTTCACCTCTATGTACTCGTTCCTAACTCTGATGAGTTCTTTTGATCTACACTGAAGCCATCAACATGACATCGAGCGAGAGACCACCTTCTGGTTACATAGCTTCAACCCCAGAGGATGTGCCAGGGAAGCCACGCACCATGGGATCCCACCTGATAGATGCAGGTGCCCAGATGCTTCAAAGCTTCACCCCTGTGAAGCAGTTTCAACAGGTATTTGATTTCTTGATCTTTCTTCTTTTAATTTCCTGAAGTGTTATCAGAGAATTTGTTTATGCTTCTTCAAAATTGTTTTCATTATAAAAATGATTACAAGTAATCAGTAACAAAAAAATAAATTTCCCTAATCAAATTGCTAGAATGCTAACCTGCTACAATGCTGCCGGAAATTAATGATAAATCACCTCTGTGGAAGCCGCGTGCAGAATACTGGTACTTTTGATCGTCATTCAACACGCTCTCCTTGAGATGAAGGTGAGTGGCGTCAATGCATTTTGTATAATTTTCAACTGCTGCGTCCCAATTCAAGCACTCAGTACAAACAATGTGTATTATGTCAAAAATTATGATAACTGTATTTTGCGATCAATTATAGATGTTTTCAAAAGATTAATGTATTCTCCTAAAATCCAACTGCAATGGGGAATGTGGATTTATTTATTTCTTAAATAAAATTAATATCATTATAAATGATGCTTCGTTAGATGTTTCTCCAGTTTGTGAGGGCACCAATTCAAGCACTCAGTACAAACAGTGTGTATCATGTCAAAAATTATGATAAATGTCTACGATTACTGTATTTTGCGATCAATTATAAGCATTTTCAAAAGATTAATGTATTCTCATAAAAGCCCACTGCAATGGGTGTTGCGCAGGACGATCATACTATCATAGCGCTTACTCGTATGTAATCACTTGACAACAGAGACCCCAATACTATTTTCTTGCTACCAGGAATCCAAACAAATAGAGGATAAAAGGTTGTGATGAACACCATACCTGAGATTGAAATAGGTCATAGGATGCCCTGCTGCTTGCTCGCTTGATGACTGATAGAATCAAATAACAAATTCAATTTCGTTTGTATTTTAACCCTGAATTAAACCAAGCATTTGCCACTAATGAAATCAATAGGACAAGTGGATATAGAAACCTTCTCTCCGCAGAGGGCTTCTGCAACAATTCACGTCTGATCCTGCCAAAAAAAAAACTTTATGAGTGCATATTAGTATTAGCTGCTTTGCACAAATAACAACGAAAATATGAAATATCCTTAAACATAGGAAAACGGTCACATGGTTAGATAAAATGATTAGGGCATTCAAAGCATTAGATATATTTTTAGTTATTTTGTTTCAACCGAATATGCTCCATATTTCGGAAAGGTTTCTATTGAAGAAACTTCCAAAACCATCAAATGAGTTGAACGAAGATTCAGGGATTCCCTGTGGTTAACCAGCAATATTTACCATTTTAATGTGTTTAAATTTACAAACCATTTCAGATAAAATTCATACTTTGAATTAAATGAAGGAGTTGCAGCTCACAGGTGTGTACGGCACCTGGGAGACTACACTCAAACAAAGAGGAGACTCTCTCTCACGTTCACTCTACATTACATCAAATGAATATTACAATATTAAATACATCACTGAAAAATAGGTAGTTGTAAACAACCTCCTAAACTCTAGGAACTAATCCTAAACTAAGGAGATACGTTACAACCATATAACCATTTCTCCATTATTTTTAACTTCCCCCCTTAATGGATAAAGGGTTATTCTGCACTCCTAACATCCCTCTAAATAACTCAAACTTTACTCGCCCTAGAGGCTTGGTAAAAATATCAGCTAAATTATCACAAGTATTACAATACTCCACACATATTTCTTTTGACTGTATCTTTTCTCGAACAAAATGAAACTGAGTGTCAATATGTTTAGTATTTTTATGGAAAACTGCATTGTATGCAAGCTTTATTGTGCTCTGGTTGTCAGTTTTGATGCTGGTTGCTTCTTTCTGACTTTCGCCCGCATCGCTAAGCAATCTCCTCAACCAGATGGCTTCGCATGTTGCTTCACACAACGCCTGGTACTCAGCTTCACATGATGATAATGCTACAATACTTTGCTTTTTGCTACTCCATGAAATAACCCCGAATCCAATACTAAATGCATAACCTGTGATGGATCTACGATCATCCAAGTCACCTACCCAATTAGAATCTGAATAACCTGCTAAAGTAACATCAGAAATGTCAGTGTATAAAATACCATAATTACAAGTATCGCTAAGGTACCTCAACACACATTTTGCTGTAATCCAGTGACTTTCAAGTGGTCTAGATGTCATAAACTAGCTTAGCACACTAACAGAATATGCCAGATCAGGTCTAGTTGTCATGAGATATATCAAACTTCCCACTAGCTGTCTATACAAAGTGGCATCCACCTGTTTTGTGCCATCATCACTGCTTAACTTGAGATTCTATTGCAATGGTGTTGCTGCTGTTTTACACTGTTCCATTCTGAATCTTTCCAACAGGGTTATGGCATACTTTCCTTGAGTTAGAAAAAGTTTGACTAGAATCTTTCCACACCTCCAAACCTAGGCAATAATGAAGATCTCCAAGGTCTTTCATTTCAAATACCTGTGACATTTGCTACTTGATTTCTTTGATCAAATTATTTGCATTTCCTGTTATAATCATGTCATCCACATACAAAGAAATCAAAATGATTTGCCTCTATTTATTTATCTTGGTATACAGGTTTGGGTCGTTGAGGCTCCTATGAAAAACATGTTGTATAAAAAATGAATCAATTTTCTCATACCGTGACCTGGGTGCTTGTTTCAAACCATAAAGTGCCTTATGAAATTTACACACTAAATGCTCCTGCCCCTTTTCCAAAAAACCAGGACGCTGTACTAAATAAATTTCTTCCTTTGGTTCTCCATTCAGAAATGCAGACTTAACATCTAGCTGGTGTAGCTTCCATTTATGTTTTGTTGCTAAAGAGATTAGCATTCTAATTGTATTTAATTTAGCTATAGGGGCAAAGGTGTCATCGAAATCTATGTCTTCTTGCTGTGAATAACCCTTTGATATCAGTCTAGCTTTGAATTTTTCTACACTCCTATCTACATTTATCTTAGGTTTATACAGCCACTTACAACCTATAGGGGATTTTCCTTCAGGCAACTCAACTAAATCCCAAGTATGATTTCTATATATTGATTCAATTTCCTCATGCATTGCAGCCCTCCATTCATCTAATTTACTTGCTTCTTCATAATTTGAAGGTTCTACAATGTTTAAAATTTTGGACATTAAAGCATAGCCTTTCAATCTTTTAGGTAGTCTAGTCTTCCTACCTGATCTTCTAGGTAGAGGACTTACCTCAACTCTATCTGTTTCATCACTTTCCGAGCCTGCATCATCACTTATTACACTATCTGCTGCTACTTCTTCTTGTTTCTGCTCCTGCTCCTGCTCTTCATCTTCGTCACTGTTCATCTCTATCAGCAGTGGAATGTGGCTGTCATTGCTAGAGTCTTCCTTTCCATCTTCAGTCTGTTCATGAAAAACAACATCTCTGCTTGAAAAAACTTTATGAGTCACAGGATTATATAACTTGTATGCCTTATACTCTGTGCCATATCCAACAAATATACATTTCAAGGCTTTGGGATCTAACTTCTTTCTATCTGCTTTTGGTATATGAGCATAAGCTTTAGATCCAAATATTCTTAAATGACTAACTGCTGGTTTGAGTCCAAACAATGCTTCAAAGGGGGTTTGAAGCCTAGACATTTAGTAGGACTCCTATTCTTTAAATAAACAGCAGTATTAATGGCTTCTTCCCAAAGACCATTTGATATACCTTTACCTTGAAGCATACTTCTGGCGCACTCCACAAGAGTTCTGTTCTTGCATTTTGCTACTCCATTCTGCTGTGGAGTGTGTGGCACTGTGAATTGCTGCATAATCCCATGCTGCTTGCAGAAGTTCATGAACTCTCCTAACATGTATTCTCCCCCTCGGTCTGAGCGGAGAATCTTTATCCTCTTTCCTGTTTGTTTCTCTATCATTGATTTGAACTCTTCAAAGTACCGAAAGGCTTGACTCTTTTTACTTAAAAAATACACCCATGAAAACCTAGTGCAGTCATCTGTAAACAACAGAAAATAATATGCACCTCCTAGGGACCTAGTTTGCATAGGTCCACAGATATCTGTATGCACTAGTTCTAGGATGTCTCTTTCCTTTCTGTTGACATGCAAAGGGAACTCTTCTCTATGCATTTTCCCTAATGCATTCCAAATTGACATTATGAAAAACAGGGAGTCCATTGACCATACCTTTCTTCTGAAGTAAGATGAGGTCTTGCAAATTGAGATGCGCAAATCTCCGATGCCAGAGATTTTCGACTGTTGATCCAGCTGCAACCATTGCTTGTCGTGGCATACTCTTTGCATCCAATCTGTACAAATTCCCCATGCGCACTCCTGTTGCAACTATTTCCATCTGGCTCTCCTTAATGACACAACCATTCTTAAAGAATTGCACCTGCATGTCCTGGTCTGTAATCATTGAGGCAGAGATCAAGTTTTTCTTAATTCCTGGAACATATAATACATTTTTAAGATGTTTAATATCACGACTAGGTAGCTTCATAGGAATATCTCCATACCCTTTGATCTCATACCCACTGTAATCTCCTAGATAAAATTTTGATCCACATGCAGATTCTTCATGAGATTCAAAACAGTCCTTCTTACCGGTCATGTGTGAGGATGCTCCAAAGTCGACATACCATATGTCATCCTCATCTCCCTTTGATGCTGAAAGATGGCTGTGGTACTCCTCTTCTCCAACAAAACAGCCCTGATGTTTCCTCTGTTTGCCTTTTCTTTCATCCACCTGCCTCTTATAGCATTCTTTAATCTGATGACCGGGTTTCCCACAATAAAACATCTCTTAACATAATTATTAGTCATACCTCTGAATGGCCTCTTTTGAAAAGAGCTGGCCCCCTTCTGCTGCTGCTGCTGCGGTTGCTGATGCTGATGTTGGTGCTAGTGCTGCTTTCCTCTGTACTGTCGCCTCTTCGCCATCAGAGCTAGGTCATTGCTCTGAGTTTTCAGATTCTGTCTTCGCTCCTCCTCCTGGAGCAGAATCGTTGTTAGCTCATCAAATGAAGGGGCTTTCTCCCTTGCTGACAGTCCTGTGATGAATGTCTGATATTCATTCGTCATTCTGTTCAATGTCAGTGTAACTAGATCTGAGTCAGACACTTTTTCTCCAATAGCTCCCAGTTTGTCTCTCAGATCCTTGGCTCTGGCCATGAATCCACCAACAGACTCATTCTCGTCCATATTCAATGCAAACAATTTTCCCTTGAGTGCCAGAACACGATTTGTATTCTGAGTCTCGTACAGGTTCTTAATCGTTGTCCATCGATCAGCGGTTGACTTGGAATCTCTAATATGTGGGATAATATTGTCCTTAACAGACATCTTCAGTATAACTTTTGCTTTCGTTTCTCTTTTATCCCAGTCTTGTTATTGGGTCGCTGTTCCAAATCTCGACTCATTTCCTTCAACGATCGCCCATGCATATATGCTCTCCAACAAAGTTTGCATTTTGAATTTCCTGTTGGAGAAATTCGTTCCATCGAGTTTGCTAGACTCGTGGAGGTATGATTCTATATTGTTGTTCATTTTTGCTAAACTGAACACTCCAATCGGCCACCACCAGGCAAGTCCGATCTGCTTCCACTGAATAGATCAGGAACTTCACTGTGCCACCACCGGGCAAGTCCGATCTGCTGCCACCGAACAGATCAGGGACTTTACTGGGCCACCACCGGGCAAAACCGATCTGCTACCACCGAATAGATCAACAAGCAAGCTCCAACACGCCACCACCAGGCAAAGACGATCTCCTTCCACCGAACAGATCAAGGAGCTGCACTGCGCCACCATCGGGCAAAACACTGATCTGCTTCCACTGAGTAGATCACAGAGCTCTGATTCGCCACCACCGGGCAGGTCCGATCTGCTACCTCTGAGCAGATCACGGAACCCCAATTCGCCACCACCGGGCAGGTCCGATCCGAGCGGATCAAGGAACCTCAATTCGCCACCACCGGGCAGGTCCGATCCGAGCGGATCAAGGAACCTCAATTTGCCACCACCGGGCAAATCAAATCTGCTACCACCGAGCAGAAATCTCCACGTGCCGCCACCGGGCAACTCCGATCTGCAACTAAAAATTGCATATTTCTAGAGAAATAGGTTGGCTTTGTGGCACTCTGAACAGCTACAAATCCGCGCCAATTGTTGAAAAGAAAAATTCACAGTGTCCAAAAAAATTGGCGCGCTTAACAGCCACGGATCCGCGCCAATTTAGTTATAATTTTTCTGGCGCGCTTATCAGCCCCAAACCAGCGCCAATTGGTGTGTCTGTTCTTTAAAAAATAGCGCCAATCTGTTTTGTTCTGGATTGGCGCGACTGTCTTCAAAAAATCCGCGCCAATTGCTCAACCTTTTCTCCGGCTCAGAGATGATCAGTCATCTGAGACCCTTCGCTCCAGGTGTTACTGCAGTTCCACCTGATCACACAGACACATTTACATGTACTCCTACCACTACAGAAATGTAACTAATGATACATCCCTAAATAAAAAAAAATGAGGCTATCTCTACCCTAAGCTCTGATACCAAGATAAAAATCACACTTTGAATTAAATGAAGGAGTTGCAGCTCATAGGTGTGTACGGCACCTGGGAGACTGCACTCAAACAAAGAGGAGATTCTCTCTCACATTCACTCTACATTACATCAAATGAATATTACAATATTAAATACATCACTAAAAAATAGGTAGTTGTAAACAACCTCCTAAACTCTAGGAACTAACCCTAAACTAAGGAGATACGTTACAACCATATAACCATTTCTCCATTATTATTAACTATTTCTACTTACTACAAGGCAAATTTGACTTTTAGACGTTGCTATTGATATTGATGTAAATGCTTGAGTGGAGCGAAGTTGTGAGGAAAAGGAAAAGAGAATGTAAAATCCATTTTTCTACTGGTAGCGTTTTAACCATGCTAACCAAGCGACACTAACGCTTTCTTTTCATCTCCTCTAAAATCAAAGTCATTCTTTGGTAGATTCATTGAATCTTCCATGAAAAAATCATGGAAAATAATTCATCATATAAGAGCCTTTTTCATCCAATTATTCTGAAAATTTGTCGATGTTCATTGCACCCTGCAATCGTGGCAATCATTATTTATTTATTCTACTATGGGTTTGTTCAGTCGTGTTCAAACTGCAGCACGAGTGTAGGTAAAGTTATTTTGTGAAATGACAACTATTGAATAAGCTACTTCAGTACCTGTTCGAGAACATGTATATTCATGTTCAATATTTCTTCCAACTGCTAGACAATGACATGACATCATTCCAACCTGTACATCACTAATAAAAGTGTGAATACACTGCCTTAAACTCTCTGCGAACTATCAGATAGTTCCATCATACATCTGTTGACTGAAATAGGATTACATACCGTAGAAAAATGCTCTATCGGCGACTTGTTAATTTTAGACTTAGGTTATTATGTTTGCCAACGTTGAGAGTTTGCACGGAAAGTTAAAATAAACAAAAAAAAAATGCTTCAATTCAGAGTGACTTTGGACCATGCAAATCTTCAACTCAATTCAGCCTCATGAACTCTCGTCCCCCTTTCATCACATCAGGTTGTCAAAATCGACAGCGACTTTGGCCTCGACGAACCTTCAGGTGAATTTACCCTCGTGAAATCTAGTCCCCGTATCCTTCGGAAGTGATTCCAATCCAAAGCGTTCACACAACATTCACAGCTAATTGCATCCGGTGTTTATTGTGAAATATGGTTTTCAGAGTTCATGGCAGGGATTCAACTAGCGGCATTCACATGGCATTCACATCTCAAAGTTGAGATTTAAGTAAAATAATTATGTATGTTTTTTTTAATTAAATGGGTTAATTTAAAAAATGTTAGTTATGATATTTTAGATTAATTGATAACTTAATTGTTATGATTTTTTAAATATGTAATATTGAGAACCTCTGTGGAAGCTGCGTGCAGAACGCTAGTACTGATATTCTGATGGTCATTCAACACGCTCTCCTTGAGCTGAAGGTGAGTGGCGTCAATGCATTTTGTATAATTTTCAACTGCTGCGTCCCAATTCAAGCACTCAGTACAAAAAATGTGTATTATGTCAAAAATTATGATAACTGTCTACGATTACTGTATTTTGTGATCAATTATAGGCGTTTTCAAAAGATTAATGTATTCTCCTAAAAGCTAACTGCAATGGGGAATGTGGATTTATTTATTTCTTAAATAAAATTAATATCATTATAAATGATGCTTAGTTAGATGTTTCTCCGGTTTGTGAGGGCACCAATTCAAGCACTCATTCAAACAGTGTGTATTATGTCAAAAATTATGATAACTGTCTACGATTACTGTATTTTGCGATCAATTATAGGCGTTTTCAAAAGATTAATGTATTCTCCTAAAAGCCAACTGCAATGGGTGCTGCGCAGGACGATCATACTATCATAGCGCTTACTCGTATGTAATCACTTGACAACAGAGACCCCAGTACTATTTTCTTGCTACCAGGAATCCAAACAAATAGAGAATAAAAGGCTGAGATGAACACCATACCTGAGATTAAAATAGGTCATAGGATGCCCTGCTGCTTGCTCGCTTGATGACTGATAGGAGCAAATAACAAATTCAATTTCGTTTGTATTTTAACCCTGAATTAAACCAAGCATTTGCCACTAACGAAATCAATAGGACAAGTGGATATAGAAACCTTCTCTCTGCAGGGGGTTTCTGCAACAATTCGCGTCTGATCCTGCCGAGTTGTGAACTTGGAGAATTTCCTAATTAGGTAAACTGCTCCAGCCACACATAATGCCTTGAGCACTGCATTTATAACCCTGCCTCTGATTCTGCTTCCGCTTCCACTTCCACTTCCAGCTTTGTTATTATTATCTGTATAAGCAGGCGCTCCACTGCAACTGCTCGTTTCCTCCTCCCACAAGCAAATTACATCAACCATTTTGTACTGCGTTGCCTTCAGAGAGATTGATTCAATCATTTGTTTGGCACACTGGATTGTGTCGCGTGCTAGAGGATTTAGTGCCCAACGTTGCTAGCATGTTTGGAAGAGGGCCCAACCCGCAGGTTCTCGTATTTAGCAATTCAAATTAACATCCAGAAACTTGAGAACCCAACTAGGTTCGAAGCTGTGAACTCGCATAGCCAAAGCCAAAGCTGAAATGGAAGAGGGCCCAACCCAGTTCGAACCAGTGGCCTCTTGATCTGCAGTCAAATGATCTACCACTGAGCTAGAGGTTGTCAGATTTAGCAATTTAAATCAACATCCAGAAACTCGCATAGCCAAAGAAACTGAGAACAAATCCAGAAGACGATGTAATGTCAATCGACTGGGGCCAACACGTTGAGGGGGTCAAATGTCATTTACAAAAGAAGAAAAGGGTACACGTGGCTTGCATGCAAGCATGGGAGTCCACAACACGCCAGCCGCTCGACTAATAGGAGAGGACACACACATCCGTTAAGAAATTAGGAAGAGTTTATAAGGTTATGAAATAGCAATAATGTGACAGGTGGGTTGCATGCACTCCCCAAATTCTTGCCCAACGTCCTTTTAATTGTTTTATTTCTTATTAACTTTTTATTTTTTATTTAGATTACTGTTCCTACGCTCGGTATCTTTATATCTGTAATAAATGACGCATATAATGGCATAATGCAAATATGAAAAACTCATTCACTAAAATATCCTAACTTCTCTTTTAGCTTCGATGTTATCTTGCCAATGTCAACAGAGGAATCCATCTGCAAGATATAAAGTTGTTATCTGAGAATTTTCAGCACAACTTCTTTAGTTTTGCCAGGGTGCGACAACCTGAAATTGTTCACCCATATCCATAGACATCTATAGACATTAGACCACATATGTTCTGAATTTGAAAAAACATTTTCAAAAATAATAATAAAGTTGTATTTGTATTCATATTATTTTCTACTTTGTAGATTATAAGGTTCATATAAAAAACTATTCTAATATAAAAGTTAGTAATTTTATTTCTTTATGATGGAAAGAAATATGTTAATATTTGCATTTTTGGAACAAAAAAAAAGTATTTCTGATTTTTATATCATATCTTATTCCTGAAATAAATAATTATAAAAACCAAACATACCATTTTTTATGATCTCAGTTAGTTAATTATTGATTATTTTCCTAAACAAGCTTAATTTTTATCATATATTAGGTCATATTGAATATAGAATAGTTTTTTTTAATTGTAAATAAAATTTTTAGGTCATATTGAATATAGAATAGTTTTCGTTTTAATTGCAAATGAAAATTTAAAATCAATAGAATGTCATATCTAGAATCGTGACATATTTTACACCTTCCCCAATCTAGAAAATGTTTTGTTCTGAGGCTGAAGGTAATCACTTTAACTTTGATATTATTTTTGCTTCTATGGAACTAGACAAGTGACCTATTTTTCTTCTTCTGAAAATAACTGCTTTCAATCCATTATTATAAAAAAATTACATATCTAAATACAAAGAAATTATTATAAAAAAAAAATTACATATATAAATACAAAGAAAGTTTCTAAAATATTCAAAAACCTAAAATCGAGTGTATTAAAAAATAATCACTGTTATCGAATTTACATTAACATAAATTTAAAATTCCAACCTTCTTCGAGTGATCGACTTGTGCATTATGTTTCCTCTTACCGTCATCGTCCCATCTTGGATGAAACGAAAAGCCTTGCATGATATCATTCAACTATTCACTGATTAGATTTGTCTATTTGATACTTGGTGTAACTATCGTTAAGGAAGCAAAAAAATCCACAGCGCCTGTAAAATATTATCCGGAAAAGACTTTTTCAAGCACTGTTATGATAGTATGATCATCCTGCGCAGCACCCACATGAATTGATGTCAGCATGCTTCTTTGCCGAAAGCACGAAAAATGGAGCACAAATAAAAAAAAAGCTTCATTTGTGCTTGAGAGAGGCCATTCGCTTACGGCAGGGACTACCGGATGCATGCAACTTGTTTAAATATAGAATCTATTTGCTACAAAGTATATCGATCCAAATGTGAGTGAGAACGATTTCCCCGAGATAGAATATCAATCACAAAATCACAGAAGTCAAGTTGTCTCCGCCATGGAAAATGTTGTCCACCTTGAGATGGCTCCAATATGGTTTTCTTAAAATCTAGAATGTACTTGTTACAAAGCCTATCCATCCAAACGTGAGGGAGAATGCCATTGCTTTCCCCGAGATAGAATAGTAATCACAAAAGATCAAGTTTTCTCTATCATGGAAAATGTTGTGTAGGCTTCGTATGACAAAGGATGCCTTTGTTGTAATGAGAACGGGATAGGGCATTTTTATTTTAATGTAAAACCTTTTTTTAATGAGAACGGGATATGGCATTTTTATTTTAATGTAATTTTGGTTTTAGTATTTTGAATGATTTGAATTATAGATTTTTATCTTATATACAATGCTTTCCTATATTTTATACCATGTTTTCTTATATTTTATAAAAGAAGGATTTTTTTCTATCTAAAGGATGGCTTTAACATAATCATTATGTCAAGTTTAATGTTGAATAGTATGATGGTTGGTTTAGATATAATCATTATGTATTTTGAATGATTTGAATTATGGATTTTCATCATACTTTCTTATATTTTATAAAAGAATGTTTTTTTTTTCTATCCAACCAATAGCTTTAACATAATCATTATGTTAAGTTTAATGTTGAATAGTATGATGGTTGGTTTAGATTGCCTAAGCATTTTGTGTATGTATTTGTGTGTTTGATTAGTCCATTATTTTGATCCTTTTTCATTATTCTATTTAGAGAAAGAAGACTCACTTTAGTGGATATAATACTTTTAACTAGTCGAAACTTGTTTCTGTGATTTGTTATAAATATTATAAGCATTTGACTAACAAAGTTTTCCATATTTTCTAACACTACTCAAATCCAACTAAAATTATTATGTGACAGTTGTCAGCTCCCCGACCCCCTCAATTCTCTCTGCTGCCCGTGTATGATAGTTCCATTGCGTATGTATTATGTGACAGTTGTCAGCTCGTCTGACAAGCAATTACCTCGCATCTTAATTTATTAAACTCTGGACTAATTTTAATTTTGGCAGTAATTGAAATTGACTAAAATTTTAGTTCGATGATTTTAATTGGTTGTTTTTAAATACCTCATTATTTTTATATAAAATATAAACAAAATTATTACTAATTTTATTTATGAGGTACATAGATGTGTTTAGGTAGATATATGTGTTTACATTTCAATGGAGTTTTTTTATTATATAGAATATTAACAAAATTATTATTAATTTATTTATATTTGTTGATAGATGTGTTTACATTTAGATAGAGTTTTTTATATTTTCAATTTAATTGTTAATTATCAATAGTTATTAGATAAAAATGTCAATAAGGATTTTTTTTTTTTATAGTTAAAAGAAATCATTGTTATTTTTAAGCCAAAGTTAAATTTATTCAAATTTTTACTATTTACATAATAAATGTCTTTATTAATTTAATTAAGAAAAAACCATAATTTATTTACTCTTTTCTATATATATATATATAAATTACTCTTTTCCATATATATATATATATAGAAATATGATATTATAACAAAACTATTAAATAAGATATATATAATACAAGGAAAATTATTTATAATACTGAGTTTCATATATTTTTATTAGTGAATTGTAATATATACGAGTTAAATATCTATTAATATTTATAAATCTATTAAATTTATCAACATAGTCTAGTTGCTATGTGTGATGTGATATTTTAATGTGTGATGTGATATTTTGAAATGAATTTTATTACAGATATACTAATGCAATGTTCTAAGTTAAAGATATTAATTTAAAATTTAAATATTTTTATATTAAATTTTATTAATAACATCCATAGTTTTGGTTTTAACTTTTAAGATGTTTCTTAACTCAAAATTAGATTATTTCAATATTTTTTTTTATAGAGACAGTGTATATTAATTTTATAAAAGTGTTAATCTTATAAAAATTAGTTACCTTATGTTATTTCAATATTTTTATAAGGACACTCTATATTAATCTTATAAAATTTTGTGGCAAATATTAATAATGATGGATTAGTGTCTTAAGTTTAATAATTTTTTTTTTTTATAATTTAATTATTAATTATGATTATTTTAAACTTGAATGCTCAAGCTAATATAATATTTAATAATAAAAAAATATAAAAATTCAAAAATAAGTATTAACTACATGAGAATGTAATGTTATTAGTCATTTATATAAACGGTATGAATAATGATGTAGTGTAATTTTCTTTAACATGATATTAGTATTAATATATAAAAATTCACAATACCAATAATTTTAAGTATTTTTTTTTGTAGTGTATTTGAAGTTTTTAATGTTGTCAATAATTTTTAATAATACATTATTTTATAAATATTATTAGTGTTTTTTTTAGATCTGTAAGGTTTTATTTTAGAAAAAAATTATCAAAAATAGTTAATGTGATTTTAATTGGTAAGCCTTGGGCAACTAGTTTGAAGTGTTGTGGACATGAAAATATAGTTATTAATATCATAGGCATCTTTATAGCAAAAAGTGAGATATGTTTCATTCATAAATATTTTGTTAGTGAAAGTGTTGGAGATATAGCTCCAATATCCACTCACATCTTATTCTCCAATAAATTCATATATAATCAAGTCAAAATCAATAAGTGCGATTCATAGAAAAATATTGGAACTTAAAAGCAAAAAAACTCATCAAAAACATTTTTGTTATGCAATGTAGCTAAGAAATTTAATTAATTTCAAAAACATATTTGTCATGCTTTATTTTCTTTCCAACGGTAATGTTAATGTGAAATTTTTTCAAAATTACACTTACTCATATATATATATATATATATATATATATATATATATATATATATATTAATCTCTTTTAATTAATGTTGTTTGAATTTAGAAAAGTTTGTGTTTGTGTATCTAAAAGAATATTAATTTTTTTATTAGTGGTTTATACTAGCACAACCACATTTACCATTGTTGTTGTAATATGTCTATCAAATTTATTCTCATAAGTTTATTGATATTAAGGTGGAAAATGTTGTCGATCAACATATAACAACCACATTAGTAAATATAGTTGTTAGTTGAAAACAAATTTGTATGGAGTGGATTGGTTGACTACAGTTGACCATGGTTAACAAGGGTCGATTAACAAGGGTTGAGGAGGTCGATCATGGTTGACAAGGTTTCGCAACAGAGTGTTAATAGAGGTTGATCATGATCAACCCTTAATGTACCAATTTACTACTGTTACATCAATCTAATAATGTTACATTAATGTTGTCATTGTTATATTACTACATATATATTGACCATGTTTGACCATTGTCAACCATGGTTGAAAATGGTTCATGTTACATTTATATTAATGTTAATGTTATATTAATTTTACAAAAAATTGTTACATTAATGGTTGAAGTGGGTTAACCAGGTTGGGCATACTTCAAAAGGTTTCTTATGGTTGAAGAGGGTCTCCCATTGTTGGTCAAGGTAGACCATGGTTGACCTCAGTTGACCTTGTTTGATAATCACTACCATGGGTGGCCAATTATTAGGATCAAATATTATGGCTGAATAACATTACATGGTGAGCATTAATGTAGCACTAATGTTGTTATTGTCCATGGTTGAACAATATTACATGGTCTAAATTAATGTAACACTAGTGTTGACCATGGCTAACCATGTTTAAACATTACTGAGCATGGTGAACCATGCAATCTTACAAGTTACATTAGTGTTAATGACAATGCTATATTAGTGGTAAAAAAATGGATACATTAATGGTTAAATAAGGTTGAGGGGTTTGACCATGGTTGAAGAGGGTTGACCCTTGTTGGTCAAGGGAGACCATGGTTAACCTTAGTTGAACATGATTAAAAATGATTGACCTCAGTTGAACATGATTGACAATGATTTCCAAGGTTGGCATCCATTAACCATGATTGACAATTATTACCATGGTTGACCTTAGTTGACCATGGTTATCAATGATTACTAATGTTGTCGAGGGATTAAGGGAAAGATTATGGCTGACCATGGTTTACCATGGTTGATGATGTTCATCAAAGATGAAGAGTGTTGACTATTAATTTTGGATTCACATGGTTGACTAAGTTTGACCAAAGTCAACCATAAATAATATGTTGTGTTTATGTTACATTAATCAAACAATGTAACATTAATATTTGCAACTGTTATATTGTTACATTAATGTTACAAAAATGGTTTCAGTACTAGTTGAAGATGGCCTACCAGGTTGATCATGGTTAAAGATGGTTGAGCATATTTTTTATTGAGGCTTGAATGAGATACAAAAATCACCCTCAATAACCCAAGGTTGACTATAGTCAACCATAATAACATGTTTTGAAAATTTAAATTTAAATTTCTTTATTAATGATTATTTTTACAGGAAACTACAAACATATATTATGTTATATTGAAAAATACTATTACAATATTGTTATATATTTTATTTATTTAATAATAATATCTTTATTTTAGTCTATTCTCATAATTATGAAGAATACAAAGTTTTTTTAATTTTATTTAGGAGAGAATTATGAAAGATCTGCAACTGTTTTAATTTTCAATATGGCTATGAAATATACGGAGGAGTTTTAATTTTCCATTCTAATGTAACTCTTGATAAAGCACCTCTTTTTGCATTGTATATTTGTCATCGTCTTCATAAATTGCCTTGCTTTACCTTCGCATGCACCGTTTTCTCATATTGAAAGCTAAAATTGTTAACCAATGAAGGAAAGTGCATTATTAACATATATATTTACAGAAAACATGTGTGACAGGCCGAAAGATAACCATCCAAAACAACAAAAACGAATAGGAAGACGAGTAAAGATGTAACCAAAAAAGTTGATCATAGTACAAGTGCAAGTAAGATGACAGTGGGGGTGTTGTGTACACTCTACGTAAAATGTGTGAACAGCTGTGATTTGCAGATGATGTTAGTTTCTGTTGTTGGAGTAATAATACCCTATTTGTAAACATATTTTGAGTCATTTTTCTATGAGATGATGTTAGCTTCTGTTGTTGCAGTAATAATACTCTATTTCGAAACATATCTTGAGTCGTTTTGCTATGCCTTTTTCAACACTGCAACTTTTTGATATTTTACCATATATGCTTGACGACATTTTCATACTGCTTTTTTCGTTTTAATTAAATATATTGTATATTTGTTCTGTTCAATTTCTCAATAATTTTACGATACACACTACATGCTTTCGAAGACTACAGAATAAGTTCGATGTATGATAATCGAAGCTTTAAATGACTATCATCAAGTTTAATATTTCCTAATTAAATGACTATAGATATTTTTTTTAATATGTGTTTTTTTAATTGGGCATTGCAAAATATTAAAGTGAAATATGTGTTGCAGTTAAGGTTGGCCCTCTGGTGTTTTTGCCTTTTACTTATGCTATGTTTCATTTTAAATTTTTTGGGTAACTCTACTAAAAGGATGTCAGTACGAATGGTACTGAGTCACGGATTTGTGATAGTATCAAGATTGACAATATCTCGTAGAAGTCTAGAATTTATCATCTAATGAACGTTAAATAGTAGTTAATAAGTTTCGTGTATTTCATATAATCAAATCCATAATTATAAATTTGGAAATAGTTTAAGTGAAATATGCTATATTCTAGATAAAAATCAATAAAGTAACAACAATAAATATGACATCAACAATAACAAATCTAAATAATACAACAGTCGTTATAAATAAAATAATACATATAATAAAAAATAAAATGGCACAAATTTAAATTGAAAACCTTAATATTTTAAGTAGAAAAATTCATAATATATTAGAAAAGATAATGGGAAAAGATCAACAACTCTTTTATTACTAGTAGAAAGTACATAAGTTTTAGACTGTTAACCTAATTCTTAATAGCTTCATCTCTAATGGATGAATTCCACATTATTTGTAAAGTAATTCTCGGTTGCATTAGAGGAGAAGTACCCTTTATATTTCAGGAGAAGAAACCTTCAAGACTTTCAAGAAGAAGTCTCTATTACACACAAAAAAAAATTATATATTTGGATTCACGCATATCAATCTCTCACTTGAGGCCAAATATAATCTTATGTGAATATTATTGCTACTAATATAGTCCCAAAAATCTCTCATTGCCTCTCTATGAAACTAGCCAATGCTCTAGAAAGCTCCTACATATCCATTGGAAGGATACTTAATAACACATAAGTTGGTTTCTCTTTTGTGTCTATTTTCTCCAATTGTAGGAGCCCATCATCTAGTACTTGGAAAATCCAACAATATCGAATATCAATGTGTTTTGTATTGTAGAGAAACGCGGCCTGTTTTGAAACATGGATTGCACTTTGGATACCATAACTCAATACATACTTTTCTTGCTACAAGCCCAATTCTTATAAGAACCTCCTCACCCAAATAATTTCCTTGCATCCTTTAGTAGTTGCATTATACTTAGCCATATAATAGAAACAGCCACCACCTTTTGTAATATTCATACACATGAATTTAAAACTCTTGCAAATGTACACATGTAACCTATTGTGGATTCTTTTAGAATCCATGTCACCTGCCCTATCAACATGTGTAAATCATTCCAATAGGGAAGAAATGCCTTGAAAGCACAAACAATAATGAATTTAAGATTTAATATATCTCGAAATCCATTTAAATACACCCTAATGCTCCTTCCCTAGATTATTGAGAAACCTACTTACCACTCCCACTGAATGTGTAATGTTAGGATGCGTGCATACAATTGCATACAATAAGACTCCCACTCCTGAAGTGTATGGAATATTGGACATTTCTTGTGTTTCTTCAATACTAGATGGGAACTAATTAGTCATTAATTTGATATGAGATGCAAGTAGTGTACATACAGATTTTGTTTTATCTATAGAAACATTTCCAATACATTTTAAAGGTTTTTCTTTTGTGTTATACATAATTTCTTCTTTCTTTTTTACATATAATTTTCATCCCAAAAAATTCTTGCTACTACTATATTATTCGTTACCAAGGCATGGTTTAGTTTTTTTTTAATTTATTAGTCATCAATTATTTTTTAAGCAATCAACATGTCATCAACATATAATAACAATATAATGAAATTTCTATTTTCATCTCCTTTAATGTGTATACAATAATTTGCATTTAATATTTTAAAATAATTATCAGAATAATAGATTCAAACTTTTTATATCATGGATGTGGAGCTTGTTTCAAACCATATACTCTGGTTAAACCCTCAATCCAATTTTTCTTTACCATTTTTCTCAAAACCTTATGTTGATTCCATAGATATCTCCTCTTCTAAATCTCCATTTAGAATGGTTGTCTTAACATCTAGTTGCTCAAGTTGAAAATATAGAGTAGCTGCAAGATCAAGTACTACTAGTATTGATGTCATTTTAAGAACTAGGTAAAAAAAATATTTAAAGTAAGTACCTTGTTCGTGTCAAAATCTATTCACCACTAGTTTTGCTTTGAACCCTTGTTTATTTTTCTTTCCTTCATGTTTTATTTGGCACACCCACTTATTCTTTAAGATTCTTCTCCCTTGGGGTCATTTAACCAAATCTTGTGTTTTATGGACATGTAGGGATTGTATCTCCTCTTGCATAACATTTTTCCACTTTATATCATTTTTTCATGCAACCTTGATTTTAAGGTGTAGAGAGTGCCTATTTTCTTCCCTTTTGCAAAAAATAATGAACCTTTTAGAATTTTCCATCCACCCTTGCCAAATATTGTTTTATAACTTTCATCATCTAGCTTTCCAACTGAAATCAATTCCACTCTAATATTTGGTACATGCTTGACCTACTTAAGAAATAAACTATAAGCATCTTTTGTCCTTATTAGAACATGTATTATTCCTTCAATATTACAAAGACTTTTGTTTCACAAGTGAAACTTACCCATATTACCTTGTCTATAGGAAATACAAATTTCTCTCTTTGGTGTCGCATGATAGGAGGCTCTAGAATTTAAAATCAAATCATTATCTTGACTAGATATATAAAGGGATGCATCATTATAAGTAACATTGGTTAATACCTCAACTTCTCTTTACATGGAAGTAATTTCTTCATTAATATTGTTATGGTTTGCCACAATTTTCTCCTTTAGCTTCTTCTTTAATATCAAACAATCCCATTTGATATGCCCAAGTTTCCTTGAATGGTAGTAGTTTATTCCTCCATGCTAGTACTTTGACTTCCTTTTAGACATTGAACTCCTTGATTTCCTCCTATCATGTTGTCTTCCATGATCAACAAGTGTTAATGCTTCCATATCCAGTATTTCTTCTCCCATATATTGTTTTAGCATTTTATCATTTAATAAATTGGTAGAAACATATTCAAAGATTAATTGATGTCTTCGTGTTGCATTACTTATGGTTATAGCCAAGTTCTGCAAACTATCCAGCATAAATCTTAGGAATAGAATATATTCAATCTTATCATCAAACATAATATCCAACAAAGTGAGTTGCTTCACCACTGTGTGCAACTCATTTATTTTTTCATCAATTGAACTCCCTTATTGAGTGTTTGGATTCCTGAGTGGTAAAAAAATTTATATCAACATTTCGTGCTAAGTATAAACCTCTTTCATTTTGTGATTAAATAACCTCTTGATTAGAAACAATTTATTGACTGTCTTTCATTTTTTGATTAAACAACCTCTTGATTAGAAACAATTTATTAACTGTTGTCTCTCGTCCATATAAATAATGAAGCTTTTTCTATAAATATTCGATAGTCTTTTCCTTTGAAGCATGAAAATATATTGTGTTTTCCAAATATTTCTTAAAAGTAAACTTCATGGGTCACTCATGAAGGCTTCTTATATTTTCCCTTAATTGGGAAATGAAAATATTTGATTATATGTCTTCCATCTTAAATTTCCATATGGTAAAATTTATACTAGTAGGCTTTTCAGTGTTTATGGTTGACTCCATCGAGACACCTATAAATAAAACCTACACACAACAAATATTCAACAAAATATTTTGATTTGCTATATTTTAAACAACAGTGCATAAATTGACAACAATAAATCTAAGATTAATAATGACCTATAAAGATCTCATCCACAAAATAAAGATTAATAATGACCTATAAAGATCTCATCCACAAAATAAAAATTGAACATCAATAAAATAACATATACCATAAAAAAAAAAAGGGGAAGAAATACAAATTTTATGTGAAAAACATAGCAATGTATTGGAGAAACCGCTCAGAATGATGAAAAACTCTTTTATTACTCCTAGAAATTACATAAGCTTTAGCTTGTGAACCCAACTACCAATCACTTTACCCGCAATGGAAGAATTCATCCTTATTTATAGAATAATTCAAATAAGACTATGTTCAAAAAAAAGTCTTGGTTACATTTAGGAAAAAAACCTTTAATATATTTGTGGGAAATATCTATTACATAATAAAACGAAATATTGTTTTCTCTATTTTTACTCACACCCACCAAAGAATTCTCTTTGACATTTAATTGAAGTATTAAATAGAGTATTGGTTATTCATTCAAATCATATATATTTAGTTTCCATTATTGTTGGAGGAGTTTGTTTCTTCCTCAAAAGCAGGGTTGGAATTTGGATTCCTTTTTACTCGTCAAACAATTTTTTTTTCATTTCAAGTCTTTATTCTTCTCATCAATAAACACTATGTTTAAAGTTTTTCACTCCAAGAATTATGTTTTGATAATAAATTAAGCATTTATCAATAAAGTTATGATTAAAAGATTACCTTCAACAACAATGATTTCAATTTTTTTACATATTTATCATAATAAAAAAATCACCATAACACATAAACGACTTATAATCTTCGTTTGAAATTTTATGAACACTCACAATAAAATCTCCATATTAACCCCAAAATCAAATTTCATTGATTTGGACATTGCATAATATTTGTATATATTAGATATGGCTAACGAAATATGATGGGACATATAATATCACAAATGGAAATAACCAATTTGTAGAGTAAAATGTTAATATGTTGATATAGAAAATTCTTGATTCCCTGTAGACTTTGCATCATTTTTGTTTGGAAAGATGTTTGTTGTTGTTTGTATGTCATTTTTAGTACAACAACAATATTAGCATTACTCTCATCCATATCTTTATCTTTTCATACACATTTTTCTTTTTTCAATTGCTTTTTACCTAGAAATCGACTAAAACAAAAAATAGTAGACCTACCAACCACATTTTATTTTCAAACCAACTCTAGGCATCACTATTAGGAAATATCAATCCATCAAAGGAATATCCCCATCATCTCCATGGAATGGAAATATAAATCCATAAAGGAATATCCACATCATATCCATGGAATGTAACATCCTCATGCAAAATAAAGAGAGAGAGGTTCAAGTGAAGTAGTGGCCTCTAGAAAGGAAAATCAAGATCTCAGGAAGGGAGATTTAAAACTTGGATAAGAATGGATTTGGTTAGAAATGATATAGCTATACAATTGCAAAGCCTCGCATGGAAAATATCGGATACAGTAAGGTTGTTGGATTTTATTTTCTTCATTTAGGTTTCGATAACTATTCTACATTTTTATAGAACACAATAGAACTTCTCTGAACATAGGAACTCAAGGGCTCTAGATTAAGTTAAGTGTGAAGCATAGGAAAAGTATCTTTAATGACTCAATAGTTTCTTTTTCCTTAACACAATAAGGATTTGTTGCACAATCTTTCTATACCTACACATGCTTTAGAAATTATTAAACAAATGAACTGAAATAAACATGTAAAAGTAATTATTTATTAAAGAAAAACCCAAAAGAAACCATGCATACCTCTTTTACCCACTACACATAATGTGAAATGTAAATCAATCATCACTATAGGGTTTGATCAATGAAACTATCACATCCTATCCCATAGGATATCAAATTTAAACAACCAAAAAACTTTTAAAAAACACCAATCTTAAAGCCAAACAAAAAACCGAAATTCCACAAAAATATACAAGCATGAACAAGAATGGAGAAATAACCATTGGCATAGAAAAAAATCAATAGAAGAAAGAATCAAAATAAGAAAAGCAAAGACAAATCAATAGTGTACAATGGATTTGAACTCAACTCAACAATCAATGGCCCTCTGCACCTTACTTTGTAGTAACATTCCTTTCTGCTCTACTTAGTTTGAACGAAGAAGAGATTAGTGGTATATAAAATGGAAGAAAATAACAAAATATGAATTTTCATAAAGGAATATAATAATTACATATAATGAGTAGAGGTACTCAATATATCTACCTATGATGAAAAAAGGGTATTTACATAAATGAAATCAAGTAGCCTCTTCTCGAGAACTCCTATCTTGTGTCCCCCATCTCTTGAGGGGCTGAGCCACGACACCCTCTTTCTCCCGCTATCACCAAACATCCTATAACATTTATTCCCAAACACATTTAATTTCTTTCTCTAGATAAGAACGTCAATGATCGTTCCTCTGGCTACACTTCAAATCATTGTTTCTCTGTCTACGCTTCTCCCTCACACATTTTAAATTTTGTCGATCCCATTTCACATTTGGTGGCACCCATGAGGGTTAGAAGATAAATGGGTCAAATTACCCAATGCCTTTTCGATGTTAGGGGTTCAAATTTTCCTTGCACTATGAATAAACCTTCTATTAGTTGAGGCGTTGAGGACTCCTACACAATGTTTATTCACATGTTCTTAAAAAATAATAATATCCTATTGCACTTAATGGTCAAGACCACCAAGGTTAGCTCTATAATGATAGATGGAGAACTGTCATCCTATTATCAATCTCCTAGAGGAAATGAATTGGCATCACCATGCTCCCACTCCCATGGAAGAAGTGATGGTGCCCCATAACATAGGGTTTATGAAAATTTCCATGGGCTTGTACTTCACCTCTTGGAAAACATCTTCATCAACATTTTTTTACATTCATACTCAACAACTCCAGGATCTTCAGTTTTGGTGACGATGGTGTGCATGGGTTGAGCCCCATATTTGAATCTATTATGCACCAATGAACCATTCTTTAGATCAGCTTAGTTTTGGTGGGTTGAAAGGTGACAAATTATGAGGTAGTTTCATAACAAATGAAGAAATTTCAATGTTCATCTTTTAATATCCATGCCATATTGCTTATTTTATCTTAACTTTTGTTTTAGCAATATGCATTTAGTTTTGGTAATTTAGTTTTGGTATGATGTTAATGACTTTGAATTAACAGTGTGACACATAGATCCATTTTAACTTAAAATAGATCTATGATGTTTATAAACCAATATTAAACTATGAATAAACCCTAAAAAATAACATATATCAAATTGAATAAAGCATAAACTTTGGTTATTAACAAAATTAGATTAAAGACAAACTTTAAATTTTCTCTAAGTAAACTCTAAAGAATATCATATATTTTTGGTTGATTATTAGTAAAAATAAATAAAGCCTAGACCATAAGATATTTTAAAGGTTTTTTTCAAAAATTTAAAATATGTCCTTATAGATGATGACACAACATCTTAAGATAAGATATTAATAACGTTTATGAAAAAAAACCGTCAAAATAATGTTTTGTAAATTTTAACGCACATCACAAAAAAACGGCCAAGTCAAACTTTTAAACCTTTGACCGTCAACATTCCACTCAAAATCTATCATCGCATACAATATATTATTAAAAAGAATAAAAAAGAAGTTAAGATATGAGGATATAATTTGTTGCAGTTTTGATATTTTTTAATAATCAAGGAAATTATGGACTCAAGCCCTCTGTTTTCTCCACTCACGGCTCACTGGGAATGGAGCGGTCCAGCATCCCATCTTCTGGCATGTTCACTGGTGTGGCGTACGCAGAAATGATCTTGGAATGTGCTCCTAGGTTACCGGAAGGTTGTTCTAAGTTAAGAAAGCTCCTTTTATGAGCCTTTCATTTTTATGATGCAAGAGCTCCTCTTAAAGGTGATGAAGAATCTGAAGATCCTAATGACCTCATATTGGTTTGTTGATAATTGACCTCTATCGATGTCGAATTCCTGGGTTCCAGTGATGAAAAAAGATGTCTTCTTCAATCCGCAAGGGTTTCTTTATAGTCTTGTTTGACATTGCAGAATACAATGATCTAATTCTTAATTTCATCCCACCCTTTCTGTGTAGCTTAAGTTTTTCATGATGCCTCAATTCTTCAGCAGATTCTCTTATTTCAAATCCTCTTTTCACTTTTGGGGTTAATCTTCCTTTCAAGTGATTGGGTATCTAAGAAAGTTTCATTTGCTTGTATTTAAGTGGAAATAGAGAACTTGTTTTACAACATGTTCATTTGGTTGTATTTAAGTGGAAATAGAGAACTTGTTTTAAAACATGACATGTTGTAGCTCATATTCCTAAAGAATGTAGGAATAAAAGGTTAACATTAACTTAAAGCAACTAGGTGGGTTGGATTCTCAAAACACCACTAGATAGGCTCACTATACACCACTAGATAGTCTCACCATGTACTCGTACGCCACCACCATCATTTTCTCGAATTTAGTCAAATATCATATCTCAAATTTTCTTACAAAACTAGAAATCAAAAATCCAAAGATTGAGGAACTTTGACTCTTATAATTTAGGGCAAGAAATACAAAGCCAATTAATTCGTCTACCTATATTAAATTGGGTTGAGGCTAAAAAAATTAGCAAACTCGTTAGAATAATCGAAGATTTACGGAAATAGTAAGGACTCTAATAATTATACATAGGAAAAAAAAATACAAAAATCACAAAAACTTTAATCTAATTCAACAAATATATATATAATCAAATTTGTAACAATTTAATTATATCAAAAGTTTTGGAAGGTACTTACACTAAAATGGGTTTGTAAAGCCTCATTATTAAAACTTGGAATATGACTTTCTGTAATTTTCCTACAAATCTTCTATCATATAAATATTATAAAAAATGGGAGAAAATGTGATCCCTATTTTAAAATTGTTGAAGTCAATGGTGTTTTACACAACACATGGACTTATCCCTAAAAAAACCTTTGTCCTATGGTAAAATGTCTTCCTTAGAAAGGACCGTGGAACAATTAATACAAAATCCTTTTTTATTTTAACTGAAACATGTTTCAAAATTCAAACAAATTAATTAAATTATTGGTTTCGAACAACATTTTATGAGCCAACACATTTAACATCTTCTCATGTGAAAAGTAGATAATGAATTTCTCTTGAATTTTGGAGCTTCTTTATTATCTTACGATTTTTTTGTTTCATGTTATAGTTGCTTCATGATTGGTTGATGTTTCAAGTTTTCTTTTGATATTTTTAACTATGGAAACCACTTGCTTACACATTCTTAGATTTCATGCATGCACAAGTACACCTCTTTCTTGCAAGCTTAATAGTCAATGTTTACCTCAGTAGACAAGCATTGTGTGGTGATGTCTTCCGGAGTCATCACATTTATGATTTTTTGTATCAACGTTTCGAACCAACCTCTATGGTTCATAATCAGGATTAGGTATGTTAAAAAGTCTCTGACATTTTCACATATATAATATTGATGATTAACCACAGAGGTTGGTTTGAAACTTCGATACAAAAAATCATGAATGTGATGACTCCGGAAGACATCACCACACAAAATACAAATCACAGAAGCCTCAAATATATTATAGACAAGCATTGCACAATCATTAGTAATAGGAATTGTGCAACACCTGGACTCTATGCAGCCCCTCCATATAGTGTTTGCACTGTCAATAGGGACATTGCACTGCACAATCCATGTTAATAGTTAGTGTGCAAGATTATTTGGCAGTCTATCTCACTCTTAATGGAAATTGTATCATCATTCCAGTTGACAAAAAATGCAGAGGTGGAAATACACAGAGAAATCACTGAAAACTGGAATGGAGTGAACAACTCTTCTCGTCAATCAAAATCAGTTAAATAAAACTACATAGGAGATAAGGAAACAAGCAACCATAAATCACTCGAGAAGTTCCAACTAAACTCAACTAAATTCAAGAGAATCAAAACTAACTATGACACCTAGCAGACAACAGAATAAATATCATGACACCTAGTAGACAATGAGATTAATATTTAAACACGCCCTCCTAATCCCAAATGTTACAAGCAGTGAAATTCCAATATATTTTTTCCCAAAGACTTTTCGAAAATATCTACAAGTTCATCTCTAGAACAATAAAAGACAAGTAATATGTCTCCATTATTGACAAGATCGTGGATGAAATGCAAATGGGTGTCAATGTTCTTTTTTTTGTGTGAAAGACATGATTTATTGATAGAGAAATTGCAAAATTGTTACCACAATAAATTGGAGTTGTCTCCTTTTGAACATTTGAAATCTCTGCCAATAGTCTTTAGAGCCACACTATTTGAAAAAATACTGAAGTGATATCTACATACTCTACCTCTGCTAAATATATTAAAACAATTCATTGTTTCTTGGATGCCCATGAAATCATATTGGTTCCAAGATGAAAAAAATACCCTGAGGTGCTTTTGCGATCATCTATACTGGTTGCATAGTCATTGTCTATATGTCCTGAAAGTGAGTTAGTTTCAGAATGTGTGTAGAGCAAAACATTGTCTATGGTCCTTGTTATATATCTTAAGATCCTTTTTACAACCTTCCAATGAGAAATCTTGGGTGATTGCATAAACCTAAAGACAAAACTAGCTGCAAACATGATATCAAATCTAGTTGCAGTGAGATATAATAGACTAACAACTAGACTTTTATACAATGTGGGGTCAACTAATGGTGCTACATCTTACTTTCTCAGCTTCGTGCATTGAGAAATTGGTGTATCATATGGTTTGCAAGTGGTCATTTTTAACTTTGGGAGGATGTTAGTGGCATATTTTTGTTCACCAACAAAAAATCCATTAGAAGATTGCTGAATTTCAATGCCTAAGAAGTATTTCATGACCCTTAGATTAGTCATATAACACTCTGTTTTCATTTATTCTTTGAATTTTTATAACATGATAGTCCCTATATAAATAAGATCATCAGTGTAAAGGCATACAATGAGAATTTTACCTTCATGAGTTTTGGTATACAATGTTGTCTCATGGATGCTTCTGCAAAAAACACTTTTGATAAGATAGGTGTTAATGTAATTGTACCAAGCCCGCTGAGCTTGTTTCAAGCCATAAAAAGCTTTCTTCAACCTGTACACGTTGTGCTCATTCCATGGAACTTCAAAACTAGGAGGCTGATCCACATATACTTATTCCTGTAATATGCCATTTAAGAAAGAAAATTTTACATCAAGTTGATAGACTTTCCATTTGTGTTGATTTGTTGTGGATAAAATAGCTCTGATAGCATCTAACCTTGCTACTAGAGAAAAGGTTTCAGCATAATTGAAATGAAATTGTTGTGAGAATCCTTTGGCAACCAACGTTGCCTTATGTTTCTCAATTTATCCTTTTTCATTCAACTTGGTGTTATATACCCATTTTACACCCGTTTTGGTTTTGTCTCTTGAGAGATCAACCAATTCCCAAGTTTGGTTCTTCTCTATGGAAATAATTTCTTAGTTTGTTGCATCAACCCAATATTTTTCTTTAAATACTTCTTCAAAACAGGTTGGTTGAGATGAAAGAAGGACAAACATATTATGTTGATAAAGCTCATGTTCATGCTCATATTATTCTATGATGCTTATTGTTTCTGATTGTCTTTTGAAGATGTTGAATCACAAGTGGATTCACTCTTGAAAGATGTACCATTTTCAAAGTGCTATTTCCCTTCTTGAACCTGCAATCTTGACAGTTATGGTGGATAAATAGGTTGATTTAAAGCTTCATCAATATGATCAAACTAAAATTTATCTTTAAGAAATTTAACATCTTTTATTAAAACAAATTTCTTGGTAACTGGATTGTAAATTATATAGCCCTTTGATTGTTCACTATAGCTTGCGAAAATACATCTTTCACTCCTATCATCAAGAATTTTTCTTAGCTTCTCAGGAACATGTGCAAATGCTACAGATTCAAAAATTCTAAAATGAGATACATTCACCTTCTTACCATCCCACACTTCTTTGAGGTATTGCATCTTGGAGACTGGTTGTTGGAGATCTGTTGAGAAAATATACTGTTGTCGAAACTGCTTTAGCCCAGTAGTTATTAGATGACTTCTTCTCACACAACATACATCTGGTCATATTCATGATTGCCTAGTTTTACCTTTTTTCTACTCCATTCTGCTGTGGCACATATCTTGTTGTGTTCTGCAAGATGATTCCTTATTTCTGATAAAAAGATTTAAAGCCATTAGAGTTGTATTCTCCTCCTCGGTCAGACTAGACTATTTTCAAAGGAATTCCACTCTACTTTTATTCATCTGCTTTGAATTGTTTGAATCTTGAGAAAGTATTTGATTTATTTTTGAGAAAATACACCCGTTTCTTCCTACTATAATCATCAATGAAGGTCAGAAAATAAATACTACCACCAATGGAATGTGTTTCCATTTGGCCACATATATTTGTATAGACAAGCTCTACATGCTTTTTTGCTCTAGTGGGAGATGTTGGAAAGCTATCTTGTTTATGCTTTTCTAGAATACAAATTTCATAAGTGCAATCTTCTTCATTCAAAACAAGGAGAGTAATGATGATAGAATGTTTTTGAATCATATTAAGACACTTTATGGGAATACTCCCATACCTAGAATGCCATAACTATCACTCATCTATTCTTGACACATGGTGCACAAAAGAATGTGAAAGATTTCGAATTCTAAGAGTCAAAAGAAACATCCTATTCTTGGTTTTTTCAACCTTTGCTCTCAATATCCTATTGGGAGGTTTATCATAGATATAACATGTGTGTCCCTTGAAATATTACATCATAACCATCTTCCATCAATTGACCCACTCTAATGAGTTTATGCTTTAGATGTGGAACATAATAAATTTCAGGTACGTATTTTCATTGACTCTTTTTGTAAGAACATGGAAAATACATTTCCCTTCATCTTTAATACAGGAACAATCTTCAAGAGTAATTTCAAATGTTATGGAAGCATCAATGCAAGAAAGTAGATGTTTGTTACTTGTCATATGATTTTTGCAACCACTGTCCTACCAAAAAAGGCCCTCACTTTGACTGTCTTCAAAAAAGATGGTAGGATAGAAACATTGTTTTAGAGGATTCTCCTACATTGTTGGAGAGATGGACACTTCCTCTTTGTCGATCTAACCGTTTCTTTCTACATTCATGTTCGTAATGCCCAAATTTCTTACAATGTTAACATTGGACATGATATTTTCTCCATGTTTTTCTTCTTTGTGTTCGGTTTTGTGTAGGTCTTGACTGCTCTA
The DNA here is from genome assembly GCA_031772625.1 of Pinus tabuliformis. NCBI lineage: Eukaryota > Viridiplantae > Streptophyta > Pinopsida > Pinales > Pinaceae > Pinus > Pinus tabuliformis. The sequence continues at coordinate 411,391,931 of CM062820.1, forward strand.
CTGCACGATGATGTTTTAATCTGCCTCTACCCCGCTTGTTGCTTCCTCTATACCCTCTGCTTTTGCCTCTCCCAAGAGAGAGTTGTGCTTTGAAAGCTTGTTCCATGGAATCTTTTGCAAGGTTAAGTGGTGTTTCACGTTCCAAAAGTGATCCGATCAATTGCTTTACTAATAAAGTTGTAAAATCTTTGGATTCTAGAATCGTTGTTGCAACCATGTCATATTTCCTGGGTAGGCTTTGAAGGACTTTTTCAAGAATCTTCTGATCTCTAATGGTTTCACCATTGAATTTTATTTGCTTGACTATGTCCATGACTCTAGTCATGAACTGGTCCACATACTCTGTGTGAGTTGTCTTCAGGGTTTCGAATTGAGCTCTCAATGTCTGCAATTTAACAGTCTTCATTGTATTGTTACTTCGATATGCAACTTTCAAAATATCCCAACCTTCTTTTCTTCTTGATGTGTTGGTTATCTTGTCAAAGATAAAGTCATCCACTCATTTTTGTATCCAACATTTTTCTTGTATTGTTACTTCGATATGCAACTTTCAAAATATCCCAACCTTCTTTTCTTCTTGATGTGTTGGTTATCTTGTCAAAGATAAAGTCATCCACTCATTTTTGTATCCAACATTTGATTCTATATTCTTTCTTCCTGACTTCTGTAGCGACATTCCTCTAATTATTGTTCATGATTGATAATGCTTCTTGAGTCAGCTCTACGTAATCGTTCTGCAGGGTATTCCAACAATCCTACGCTTGCAAAAAGGTTTTTATTCTTAAACACCAAAACTCATAATATTTACCAAACAAAAAAAATTGAGATCTATTGCAGGGAGCTAGAAAAAATCGTTTCTTCAAATGTAATGTGGGCCCCTTCTTTTGAATTCTCTTCTAACAATTTCAAGTTTTTTGTTTAAACTTAAAATAGAAAATCTGCTTATTTGAATAACAAACCGTATTGTTTAAAGAACATTCGTTCCCTTTTTAAATCAAGCCTTTAAAAGTTTCTTTTTAGAAAGGGCTTTTTGACTCAAAGCAAACTTTCCTTAAAGAACAAAACAAAACTAGTCTTTGGCTTACACGTGGACGTGAGGCGAAGTTTGACTTACTTGTTTTTAAATCGACGATCAACACGAAGCAACCAAGAAGTAAGACGCTTTCGAGGATGGCAAGACTGCCACGTGAAAAGTTTCTCTTTCAAGAATTTCCATTGGGCGGATGACTTCGAGGAATGCAATGAATCTCACACACTAAGAAGGGTCGGAATGTTGTTTCACCTTTTCATCGCACTTAACCAGAGAGAGCAAGTGTGATGGTCACATGAAAATAATTTTTTCATCGCACTTAACCAGAGAGAGCAATTGTGAAGGTCACTTGAAAATAATTTTTTTTAAAAGAAACGGCGTCGCTTGATTTCTTTTGAAAAAAAACTGTCTCGCTTGCAACAGCTTTTCTTCGACTTCGATCTTCTGTTGAACGGTCGTTCTCATCTTCGATCTCCTGTCAAACTTTGTGTTAAAAAATACAAGGTGGAAGTACACACAGAAAGAACTCTAAATAGGAATGGAGCAAACAATTTTTTTATAATTCAAAATTAATTAAATAAAATTATATAGAAGACGAGGAAACAAGCAATAATAAATAATTTTAAAAATTCCAATTGACCTTAACTAAACTTAAGGTAATCAAAACATACTATAACACGAAATAAATATCATAACACCAGATGGTAAAATTAATATCTCAACACTAGTAAATCTTCTCAATTTTACTTATAAATATAGAAACTTATCACAATGGTGTCTTCATAACCCACTTCAAGTGAAATAGGTTGGGAATAATGCTTAATCTGGTTATGTAAATCTTCTCAATTTTACTTATAAATATAGAAACTTATCACAATGGTGTCTTCATAACCCACTTCAAGTGAAATAGGTTGGGAATAATGCTTAATCTGGTTATGTGAATTGCTGATAAATTAGTTAGCAGATTTGTCTTCTCTGTGCAAAATTAGGGCAGCAAATTATTATGGTGGTGGGTGCTCAAAATTAACTTTTAGAAAATTGATAATGTCAGTAAAGTTATTTCAGAATTGATTGATAATCATATTAGTATAAATCTAGTTAATGATTTAATTTAATATATCATTTACAATAAGTTTGAACTCGCACCTTATTTGTTAAATATATTTTTTTATGTGTTTTTCTTCCTAATTATGTTAACTTATCAACTGGATTAAGAAAAGCCATTTCATATTCTACAATTCAACGATCTGGTCATACCTTGAAACTTGGAACCCTCAAGGCTCACTTCCAGTTGGATGTCACGTCTCTTTCAATATTGCGATTGCTTTCCCAGTGCTTTGGTCGTACCAGAGGATCTCAGGAAATGCGGCTAAGCATATTTTAATTTTAATATTTGTTAGAAATATTTTAATATTTGTTACAAATATTAACAGCGTTTGAGGAACAAAATGTTACACGACTAACATTTTTTAACACTACTCACATCCAACTAAAATTCATGCATACACAGGTGTTTGTGGTTATGGTTATTAGCTGTTTAAGGTAACATGGTCGAGAGTTACGAAAATTCTGAAATGTTTTCCCTTCTCTTCGTGGCATATTCTTTATTTTTTAAATTTCTTTGAAATGTCTTTCCTGCTCGTCTGCCCTCCTCCCTTATGAACCGTGGTTGGATCGACCTCGGTTGTGAAACATGGCTAGGGGTTATGACATGTCTGCCATCCTCGTGCGGGTAGTTTTTTTTAATTTTTCAAACTGTAGTCTTTTATATTTACCATTTCATTTAAAATTAAATTAAATCACTTGAAACTAAATCACCTTTTATCTTCTGGATCGTGCATTGTTTGATTGAAGTCCTTATGTAACACTCCTTCCATCCATTCGAATGTTAAGTATTTGACAGTGCGCTGTTAGGTATTTCAATTAGTTGATTTGCACCCACTTATCCACATTGTCAAGTTTTAAGTATTCCCCGTTTTATGTTTCAAAGAGTAAATTAATTTTGTGGGTTAATTTTATGGTGATTTTCTTTAATCTCTGTTAATTTTATGACTAGATATATTTGTGTTATTATATATTAATTATATGCCTTGAGGGTTACATAGGTCTAGCAAATATTTTTTATGACCAGATATCTTTATGACTAGATATATTTGTGTTATTTTCTATTAATTATATGTGTTGAGGGTTATATAGTTCTAGAAAATATTCAATAACTTAGTGTGAAATTTTAACACTTTTATGAAAAGCAAATTGGGAAATTGAATTTCAACCAAGGCTCTAATATCATGTTAAATTTTCCATTATACTAAAATAATAGACTTTAATAAATTTCTAAACTATTATCATTTGATTTTTAAATAGTCTGAAAATAAATCCCAAAATAATTATTAATCTAGCTAATCAATTCCCAACAAAATAAATATCAAAATCCAACATGATCAACCACCCTTTTGATTGAACCCAATGTGATTATCTCATCAGTTTTCACAAGTGCAACCTCGGATATTATTGCGAGAGTGTTTCACAAGAGCAACCTCTGGTATTGTTGATGAGACTCTGAGAGTGTTGGCTAAACGAGGAGCACAGATTTTAATTTCTATCAAAAATTAAAAATTGGTCTGGTTGATGTCAAAAACTGGATACACAGGCCCACCACGAGAGCACAAGCACAAGTCATTGTTCCAGACTTGGATCTTAGCTTGTTTGCATCCATACGAAGATTCTTTTTGAAATTTGAAAGCTTTTCTTTCCCACTGAACATACTCATGTGAGTGGGTCTTCATGTTGAATTTCTAGATATGGATCACTTCATAGTTATATAGTTCTGAAATGCTTTCTCCTGGGTATTTTGATATCGCAATTGGAGTTCTTACAGGACTACTTTGAGATGACCATTTATTTAAAGAATCATATCTCTAACATGAAAATCTTAAATTTGTACTTCTGTGATTTGATGGGACCAGCCCACACTCCAATATACGACTTTATCCAAAGTTTGTCCGGTGGTGATTGATAGCTTGTATTTGGGTTGCAATTAGGCACTAATCACACATTTAATCATAAGATATTTTCCATGGCGGTTGAAATCATTTATGACTAAATGTTAATGCGATGGATGATCTGTACCTACCTCGGTTCTCATTTCTCGCTTGTTCAATTTGGCAAAACCCTTGGCATTTCTTTGGCATTCTGTCATTTCAAATTTTTGTTCTGCATGGTGAACTCAATGAGGGTTTGTTTTGGTAATGGTCTTTTGTGTTTTCTGCCAACGAATAATGAGTTACAGGATTTGCTTCTGCCGGTGGTGGCTATGTTCTTTGCTAGCGCAGTTTTGTCATGTGTTCTGGAGGTTTGTCTATTTGGATTCTAGGCACAAATTGTTATTTTATTTTTTCGACCAATGAAACGACCACTGGTTGGTCTTGTCTCATTCTCAATTGTTCTTGTTCTACTATTTATTTGCTTTGTTATGGTTCTGCTGCTAATTTTTTTTGTTAATGTCTCCACATGCTCTAGGTTACAGACACGATGACCTCGGTCTGCTCTTATTCCTCAGGTAATTTAACCTTCCACGCTTCACTTCTATTTTTGTCCGGTTCCAGCGCTAACAATGTGTTGCCCCTTTGTCTTAGGTGGTCTCCATGTTCTATGGCTCAATAGCCTGCATTTTCTCTGTGCAAATGCATCCCATGTAATGGTTTGTTCTCCCTTTGCTCAACTGTATTTCTCTTCATTCTCTTTTATTCACGGTTGGACTAACAGGTTTTGCCTGCTCTAGTCTCGCAGGTTAGTGTTCAACCTTGGACATGGACAGTTTCGAACTCTTCGGTTCCTATCCGGTAGGCTCTTTGACTGTATTCTTCTTATGGTTGAAACTAGGATCTATAGGTTTCGTTGACTGAGCCATAACATTCATTCATTGGTTCTTTACTCCTGTCGCTATAAGACCTGGGTTCACCTCCATTATGGCCTTGTTTGTAATTGTTTTGTTATAACTGTATAACTGGATACAAGGGTTTCCTGTATCAAACCCTCGACTAGGGTTTGCTCTGTTTCAGGGACATTATTTTCGTGTATTTTTTCCGGCAAAGTAACACTAGACTGTTATGTAATAACAAGCATATATATTTGTTTGTTGTTCCATTGGAAATGAAAAGAAATTGCATTGAGATAGACTGCCACGGGTTACCTCTATTTGGGGTTTGTCCACTTGGTGCTCAGGTACTTGCTTTCTGGTTCAGTTAGTTATGCTGCATTGAATTCTTCCGGCCACAACTTATTCACTATTTTTCCATTCTCATCTTTGGAAAACTTGTATGCAATCGATCTGTCAGTACTCTGTTATTTAAGAGAGGAAATGTATGAAACTGTATGCGTGCACCATGTTTGTCATTCTGAATTATTTAATGGTTAAGAAGTATAGATACACAGTACAAAATTTTTATAGAAGGATGGATTCGAAAACAAACTTGTTCTTTGCATAATATTATTGTATGCAAAATGCTGAACCTTTCGAATGATTTTCGATTTTACATTTATGTCTTCTATCCACACTTACCTGAACTGTGTAGTTACTTTTTCAGTTGCAATTCTTATTAGTTACATAACTATTCATGTTTTCAGTTTTGCTGAAGCTGCAAGATTTTACATTAGACATATTTGTCTTTTTCCTCTAAAATGAAAGAACAGTTATTAACCTATTGTTTATTAAAGACAAACAAAATAGTGACCCTAACCGACCAAACTGTCCCTAACTAATACTGAGATTAAAAAGAAAAACAAAGTCCTAGATCCTACTTTGACAAACTGAAATAAAGAAACCAATTTGCTAATAAAACTTTCCACCTTGGTGGAGACCAACACCTGGTCATGGTGCCCTAGCTGGATGCTCTTGCTTCAGGCTCCCAGGGTAAAGAAAAATCATGACTCTGGTCCATGAGCTTCTCGACTGAAGAACTCGCCTACTCAATTTTCCTGGCATCAAGCCATGAACTATCCTCAATAGGAAAGTTCTTCCACTTGACCAAGTATTGCAGATACTCCTTCTGCCGAGTTCATTTGGCCACCTGAGTGTCGAGGATTCTCTCGATCTTAGGAGGCTGAACATAAGGCATTTGTCTCATCCAAGTTTCACTTCCATCCTAGGTATTCTGTGTAGGCTGTGTGGTTTTGTCTTCTTCTTCTGGGTTAGCAGTGTAGGGAAACAGGTCTGCCACATTAAAGATGGGTGAAATGCCTATCCCTGGTGGCAGTTGTATCTCATAGGCATTCGCTGAAAATTTCCAGAGGACTTTGCAAGAACCTATCTTCTTGTATTTCAGCTTGTTATATGCACCTCTAGGGAAGCGTTCCTTGCGCAAGTGCGCGAGGACTTCATCTCCCATATTGAACTGTGCTTCCCTTCTTTTCAAATCTGCTTGGTGTTTATATTTTTGGTTGTTGTCCTATAATTTAATTTTCACCTGCTCATGTAAATCTCGCATTACGTTAGAAATCTTCCCCATCTACACTTCTCCTTTCATGCTATCCGAGATCTCGCAATTCATGCACTCCGCGAGGAGGCATGCCGTACAAGATATGAAAAGGACTACAACCCATGCTATGGTTAGGTGAGTCGTTATAAGCAAACTCTGCTTGGGAAAGTACTCGATCCCACATCCACGAAATCTCTCCAATCAAGCTTTGTAGCAGGTTGCCCAGAATTCTGTTTACCACCTCTGTTTGTCCCTCGGTCTGCGGGTGATAAGCAGAACTGTAACTCAACTATGTTTCCATCTTCTTCCACAGGGTGTGCCAAAAGTGCCCTGTGAACTTCATGTCCCTGTCAAAAAGAATAGATTTAGGCAAACCATGTATCCTAACAATCTTTGTAAAGAATAAGTGGGCCACGTGAGTGGCATCACTAGTTTTTTTGCAAGGGATGAAACGCCCTTTTCGAAAACCTATCCACTACTACCATTACTGAGTCATAACCCCGCTGTGTCCTTGGTAAACCTAAGACGAAGTCCAAGCTGACTGAGTCCCACGGTCTGCTTGGAATAGGAAATGATGTATACAGTCCCGTGTTTTGACTGTGACCCTTTGCTAACTTGCAAACTTTACATCTGGCCACAAATCTTTGTACATCCCTTCGCATTCTTGGCCAAAAGTAGAAATGGATGAGCTGCTCGAGTATCTTGTCTATGCCGAAATGTCCAGCTAGACCTCCACTGTGCTTTTCCCGAATAATATTCTCTCTCATCTAGCAGTCAGGAATGCATAGCTGTCCTCCTCTAAACAACAAATTCTCCTGCCAGTTATAGTCCAACCACGGACTATTTTCCCTCACCAAAGGATTCTGACACGCTTCGTAAGCCTACTTAAAATCTGTGTCAGTCTGATATAAATCTTTCAAGTGCTCAAAACCCAACACTTGTACAATACTCTCTTGCAAAAGTAAGGTCCTCCTGCTCAATGCATCCACCACCTTGTTGGCCTGCCTCTTGATGTGTTTCAACACAAAGGTGAAACTCTGCAAATATTCCACCCACTTAACATGTTAGTGATTCAGCTTGTGTTGTTGTATCACATACTGTAGTGCATAATTATCTGAAAACAACAAAAATTCATTTCCTACCAAATAGTGTCTCTAATGCTTAAGTGCTTGGACGATAGCATATAATTCCTTGTCGTAGGATGAATATTTCTGCTTGCTTTCATTCAACTTCTCGCTGAAAAATGCAACATGTTTATCCTCCTGGCTAAGTATAGGTCCAATAGCAGTACCGCTAGAATCACAGTGAACCTAAAAAAGCTTTTTAAAAATTGGCAATCTCAGGATCGGTCTCTGTGTGATCTTATTCTTTAGTAGCTAAAAATTCCTCTCTGCTACATCAGTCCATCAAAAAGGTTGACTGGCCTTTTTGATAGTGTCCAACATAGGTGCACAGATTTCACTAAAATTTCTTATGAATTTCTGGTAAAAACTCGCCAGCCCTTGAAAACTACGTACCTCAAATAAGATTTTCAAGGATGGGAAATTGACTATTGCTACAATCTTCTTTGGATCCATCTTCAGCTCGTTTTCTACTATTACGAAGCCCAAATAAATCAACCCTTTTTGCAGAAAAGTACACTTTTTTAGATTTATCAGTAGCTTATTCTTCTGCAATCTTTCCAGCACTTTTCTAACATGTCGAAAGTGTTCTTCCCTTGTCTTGCTGAAAAATAATATGTCGTCCAGGTACACTATCACAAACTTTCCGATTTATTCTTTCAGCATTTCATTCATTAACCGCATAAAAGTATTAGGTGCATTGCTCAGTCTGAATGGCATAACTAGCCACTCATATAGTCCCTTGTTAGTCTTGAAGGCTGTCTTCCACTCATCCCCTCTCAAATTCGAATCTGATGATACCCACTTTTTAAATCGATCTTAGAAAAATATGTTGCCCCACTTAGGCAATCCATCATGTCATCCATGTGTGGCAGTGGAAATCTATATCGGATGGTGATCTTGTTGATGTCCCTTGAGTCTATGCAAACCTCCATTCTCCTCCTTTCTTGGGAGCGAGAACCGTTGGAACTGCGCAAGGGCTCAAACTCTCCCTTATCAACCCTTTGTCTAGCAGCTCCTGCACTTTCTTTCTAATCTCCTCATTGTCTTTGGGGCTCATTCGATATGCTGCCTTATTCAGCAAGCTTGCTCCCAGTATGAAGTCAATATGGTGACTTATGCTTCTTTTTGGGGGTAGTTTATATGGAAAATCATCCACCACTATGTCAGTAAACTCCTGCAACATCTACTGAATTTCCATGGGAAAATTTGACACCTCTGTGTGTAGCAGTACCGTCTTTTCTCTTCTTGCAACATCATAGCTCACCTCCCTATCCTCAACTTGTTTCAGAAACAGTTTTCCGCTCATTAACGATACTTTTGTCTCACTTGTCCCTGTTGTTTCTTCATCTTTGATGGGCACAAACGTGTGCTTGATCCCGTCCTTGACAAAGTTATAACAGTTTGTCTTTCCATCATGTACCACCTTCCTGTCATACTGCCATGGCCTGCCTAATAGTATGTGACATACATCCGTCGGCATTATGTCACAAATGACTTTATCCTTAAATCTACTGATATGAAACTTCACTTCACATTGCTCATCTACCAGCAATTGATGACCTTTTTGCAGCCACGAAACTTTGTAAGGAGTGGGATGTTTCAACCTCTTCAACCCCAACTTTTCCACCATCTCTATGGCCACCAAATTATCTGTACTTCCACTGTCAATAATCAGCTTACAACACTTACCGTGTGACTTACAAACCATCCAAAACAAAGCTTTCCACTGAGTTTGTTCAACTATTTCTTTGGCTAGTTTCAACAGCACCTTGTTCAAAACTAGGGCTTCCCTTGTTTCTGGAGCATTTTCTGCTTCTTGGGGAGGTGCCTCTGCTTCTTTTGGTTGGGCAAAATATTCACCCCTCTGTCTGGCTTGGCCTACCTTTGGACACTCAAATTATTTGTGTCCCCATTTATGACACCAGTAACATTGATAACCAAATCCTCTACCTCAGCGATTTCCTCTGCCTCGCTGATTTGGCCTACCTCCTCTTGTGCTGTCCCCTCTTTTTACTATTCCAGAAGCTTTAGATTTGCTACCTTCCTCATTACTGCTAGAAATTCACCCTCTGCCATAGGACTGGCCTCTTCTTCTGCCGAGTCCTTGTCCTCTCCTGGCATTTTGCTTTCTAGTAATTTTCTCTTCCGCTTTCATAACACTCTGATATGCTTCTTCAATATTTTTCGGAGATAGAATACTAATTTCAACTAAGATTTCTAACCTTAAACCATTTACAGACCTGGTTGTCTTCTCGTGGTGTCCTTTGTATAACTAGCCCTTAAGTTCACTCGGTAAATCTCTTCATTGTACTCCCTTACTGTCATCACTTTCTGCTTCAGATTCTGCACTTGCCCGTGTAGTGCAATCTAGTAATCCTTAGGCAAAAATCTGCCTTTCAACTTAGGCACCATCCTTGACCAGTTCTTGATCGGCAACTTATTCAATCTCCTTCTCTCTTTTTGGACATTGTCCCACCACAGGGCTGCATGTCCCTTCAACTTTGTCGCAGTGAACTTAACTCTATGGTCTTCACTGACCTCCTCACACTCGAAATACTTATCCAGCTCGCTGATCCAATCGAACATAACCTTTGTGGATAAGCTGCCATCATAATTTGGGAGTTTTGGTTTGGGTTTACTGCTTGCCATTAAGACCGATAGGGCTGAGAAACCTATTCCCTAAGTGAAGGATTTTCCTGGCGCAGCTGAGGTGAAATCGTCACATGGTTTGGCAGTAAAATCATGCTGATCCCACTGTGAGACTTGCTACATTTTATTTTGGACGATTGTCACGAATCTGTGTTAGATAATTGCGTTGACCGTTGCGAATATGTGTTGGCTAATCACGCCAACCGAGCAAACAAAAAAAGGTGGTTGCTGAGAGAACACTATGTGGAGGCCGAGGTCTGCTGAGAGAGGGCTACGACAACCCTATATGTGGTTCCTCATAGGATTTCCATGGAGGGCACGCAGTGTGGTAGAGACTTGCTCGGAGGCCGTGTGGAGAGGGCGCATGGACTGCAAGGGATTAGCCAGTGCTAGAGGCTGCTGAAAATACTAGAAATCAAACTTGTGGAGATCATCGATTTCTATCTTTGACATAGATCTGGGGTAGACCTATTTTTTTTCTTGTCAAATATTTTTTTTAAAAATAGTCAAGATGAATAATCAAAAGATTGAAGCATACTTGAATGATCATAACAAGCTCAATGGATCTGAATATGCGAATTGTAAATTCAAGATGTATACTTTGCAAGAAGTGCAGAGTGCTTAGACGATTGCAAATGGGGATGAGCAGAAGCCAGTAGCTAGATCAGCATTGATCCCAGATTGGGAGAAGTGAGAAGGTAAAGCAAGGATGCTGCTGAAGATGTCAGTGAAATACTACATCATACCACATATCAGAGAATTTAAATCAGTAAGTGAAATCTGGGGAATTTTGAAGGATTTGTATGAGATCAAGAATACAAATCATCTTGTGTTCCTAAAGAGCAAGATCTTATCCCTGAAGATGGAGGAAAATGAAACAGTTTCTTCCTTCATAGTGAGGATCAAATATTTGAAGAACAAATTGGCAAACATTGGTGAAACAATTGAAGATACAGATCTAGTAGGCATTACCATGAATGGTGTGAGTGATGACTACCAAATGTTTATCACTGTGATAAATGCGAGAGAGAAAATCCCAAAATTTGAAGAAATGATAGGGATATTGATGCAAGAAGAAGAAATAAGATAGACTCTGAAGCCCCAGAATGCTGATCTTTTGTTGATGGAGAAAAAGAACTTCTTCAAAGGAAAAGGAAATCTAGAACAAAAAAATGGAGGAAACTCACAAAAATACCAAATTAGACTCAAGGTATGCATACGAATAGAAACAACTCTGAAATTAAATGCTTTTATTGTGAAAAACATGGTCATATTGCTAGGGAGTGCATGAAGAAGAAATATCATGAACAACAGCAGAAGCAGAAACAACATTCAAGTCATCTCGCAAATGATAATCATGAGCAGAACTTCAGATTGTTCATGGTAGACTTTGATGAGAATGTTGATGCAAACATCTGGTATGTAGATTCGGGAGCATCAACACATGACGGGGAACAAGCAATGGTTTGAAGATTTTAAAGAAATCAACGACAGAGCGCAAATCTACCTAGGTGATGATAGAAGTCATCAGATCAAATTGTGTGGAAAAATTTCTGTCAGTTTACCTAATGGTACTATATGACAAATTCATAATGTCTTGTATGTGCCCAGTGTAACAAAGAACTTTTTTTTTGTATCCATGATTACAGATCAAGATCTTAAAGTTGAATTTTTTAAATCTAATTGTTATATTAAATATCTGTCATATGGCATGAAGACTATTGCTATAGGAATTCGAACAGGAGGTTTGTACAAATTGGATGTAAGACCAATGCTAGTTCGAGCTTTGACAGCAACAAGTTTGACTACAGAAGAGCTGTGGCATCAGAGATTTGGTCTTATCAAATACAATGATTTGTTGTTACTTCAGAAAAAGGAAATGGTAAGAGATATTCCTATGTTAAAACAAGTGCATAATGATTGTGATGCTTGTACATTAGGAAAGATGCGTAAAGAAGAAATCCTTGTTCGAGTAGAAAAGACATAGAGAGACATACTTGAATTAGTGCACTCAAATCTTTGTGGACCCATGCAAACAAAGTCACTAGGAGGTGCATTGTATTTTTTACTTTTTATTGATGACTGCACAAAGTTTTCTTGGGTATACTTTTTGAGTAAGAAAAGCCACACATTTTAATACTTTAAGTAGTTCAGAAACATGATTGAAAATAAAATAGGGAAGCATATAAAAATTCTCTGCTCCTATCAAGGGGTAGAATACAAGAAGGATGAGCTTATCAAGTATTGTAAAGATGATGGGATATTACAACAATTCACATTACCCCATACTCCTCAGCAGAATGGAGTAACGGAAAGAAAGAACAAAACATTGGTGGAATGTCTTAGGAGCATGTTGAAAGGTAAGGATCTTTCGAATGGTTTTTGGGCTGAAGCATTGAATACTATAGTTTATTTGAAAAATAGGAGTCCTACAAAGAGTCTTGAGTTTAAAACTCCTTATGAAGCATTATATGGATTTAAAGCTACCATAAAAAATTTAAGAGTGTTTGGGTCTAAATCATTTGCCCATATTCCAAAGGAAGACAGAAGAAAACTAGATTCAAAAGCCATCAGATGTACCTTTATAGGGTATTGTTCACAATATAAAGCTTCTAGATTATTTAATTCATCTACTCACAACATTTTTGTTAGTAGACATGTCACATTCCATGAGCAGGATCATGAAGAATATGATAAACGTAATGAGGAATGGGATTTTACGTTCTTGGTGGAAGAAAGCGAAGAAATAGGAAACAACCAAGATCAGCAGACAAAGGTAGAAGATTCAAATATAGCAATCAAGACGAGTCCAAAAAAGGAAACTCTGAATAGGTCAGAAGCTATACCAACTCTCAGAAGATCAGGTAGGCAGACTCAATTGCCTGCTAGATACAGGGAAAATGCTTTTATAACTAGTATGATAAATGTTGTTGAACCTTCTAGTTATAAGGAAGCAAATGAATGTAGTTAATGGAAAGCAGCTACGGAACATGAATATGAATCTATAATCAGGAACAACACTTGCGAGCTGGTTGAACTTCCCAAAGGGAAACATACCATGGGTTGCAAACAGTTGTATAAACCAAAGATTAATGTAGATGGAACCATAGATAAATTAAAAGCTAGATTGGTAGTAAAGGGGTATTCACAAAAAGAAGGAATTAACTATGAAGAAAACTTTGCCCCTATAGCTAAACTAAATACCATTATAATGTTAATTGCTTTAGCTACTAAGAAACATTGGATGATTCACCAACTAGATCTAAAGTCTGCATTTTTAAATGGAGAATTGAAAGAGGATGTTTATTTAGAGAAACTTGAGGGGTTTTTACAGAAAGGGAAAGAACATTTAGTCTGTAGATTAAGAAAGATCTTTATGGACTAAAGCAAGCACCGAGGTCCTAGTATGAAAATATTGATTCATTTTTTCTGCAACTTGGCTACAACAAATGTAAAAATGACCCTAATCTGTATACCATGAAAGATAAACAGGGGTGCATAGTGTTGATTTCTTTGTATGTATATGATTTAATTATTACAGGTGATGATATTGCTCTAATCAAAGAAATCAAGCAAAAAATGTCATAGGTGTTCAAAATGAAAGACCTTGGTGAATTAAGATATTGTTTGGGTCTTGAGATATGGAGAGATTCACGAAAAACTTTTCTGTCCTAGGGTAAGTATGTCAAAGGTCTACTGGAAAGATTCAGAATGGATCAGTGTAAGACTGTAGTAGTACCATTACAACAGAATAGTAAACTTTAGATTGAGGATGGCTCTAAAGAGGCAGATGCAACACTTTATAGACCACTGGTTGGGAGCCTAATCTACCTGACCACTACTAGACCAGATTTAGCTTATGAAGTTAGTGTGCTAAGTCAATACATGTCTAAGCCACTTGAGAGTCATTGGAATGCAACAAAATGTGCTTTGAGGTATCTACAAGGTACTGTAGACTATGGTATTATTTATAATGATTCCTCTGATGTTAGATTGACAGGATTTACAGATTCCGACTGGGCTGGAAATGTAGATGACTGCAGATCCATAACAAGCTATGCATTCAACATTGGATCTGGGGTGATTACATGGAACAACAAGAAACAGAACACAATTTCCTTGTCTTCAACAGAAGCAGAGTATCAAGCCATGTGCACAGCAACATGTGAGGCAGTTTGGTTGTGGAGACCTCTCCACGATGTTTGGGAAGAATAGAAAGATGCAACAACAATCAGATGTGACAATCAGAGTTCAATCAAACTTGATAATAATCCAGTGTTTCACAAGAACACTAAAGAAATTGCTACACAATTCCACTTTGTTAGGGAGAAAGTGAAATCAAAAGAAATCCATTTGATATATTGTAATACATGTGATAATGTTGCAGACATTTTCACTAAGCCTCTTCGCAAAATTAAGTTCGAAATGTTTAGGGAGATGTCAGGCATATTTGTGAACCCCTTCTCCATTAAGGGGGGGTGTTAGAGATAATGGAGAATATCCTAGAATAGTGAATTGGTTCACGGTACCTCAGGATAGGAATTAGTTTCTATTTCTTAGGGTATGGTTCTAACTTCCCTAAAACCATGTGCGCTATTTAATGTGTGAAATACATGGACAATGTAGAGCATTCTGCAGAGCCAGACTCTCCTAGTTCAAATTCTCTGTCATAGAGTTGTCTAGTCGATGTTTTTTATTAATTCAAACATCACTTTTTAACAAACCATTATTTTGGCCAAGATTTTGTATGTGACATTATAGAGTGCTATTGGTCCAAACCCTTGCGGTTATTCCAAGTGCTCTGTCTTTGGGATCAGGGCCAGAAATGTTGAATTCAGGGCCAGGTGCATTCTTTTGGTATACCTAGACTCCTCCACTAATTCCACTATGTCTTCACTTAGGAAGGACCAGGTCGCTTGGAAGAATTCGACAGTGAATCCGTCTGGCCCTGGTGCTTTGTTTCTCGCCATATTCCTAATTACCTCCTCCACCTCTTATTTATATATTTCTCTTAATAGAGCCAAGTTATGGTCTCTTCTCACCATATTAGGGATATGTTGAATGATTTTATTAATATTATATCCCATTCTAATGTTTGGTTCTGTCAGGAGCCCTTTGAAGTGTTGTACTAGAATATTCTCCATTTCTTCCTTTTGGGTGAGCCGATTACCTTGTTGATGCATTAAGGAGAAGATTATGTTCTACTGTTTATGTTGTATCATTTCTTTGTGGAAGAACCTTGTGTTTCTTTCTCCTTCTTTTAACCATTGGACGCTTGCTTTTTGTTTCCATAGGATTTCTTCTTGTTGTCTTCTTTCTTCATATTTTTTATTCAACAACCCTTCCTCTTCTGCAAGCCCTTCACTTCTACCCTTACTAATTATTTGCTATTTTACTTTCTTCATATTTGTTTGGATTATCTCATGTTCCTTCTGTATGTTACTGAATTATTCCTTGTTCCATTTCTTTATCTTACCTTTTAGATCTTTTAGTCTAAGTTGAAAGGTGTGCATCTAGTTTCTTCCTCCTATCTCATTCTCATTCCCTTTTCACTATTCCTTCATTTTTCCTATAAGGATTGGTTTTCTTAGCCAAAATTCCTCAAACCTAAAGGGTCTGTTTTGGTTTCCTTGATTCATTTCTCTTTCTAGTTTAATAGGCTAGTGGTCTGACCCTATACACGAAAGAATTGATGCTTCATAGAATATGTCTTTTCCAATGAAGTGTTTTGTTGCCAGGAATCTATCAAGCCGAGAGGTTATCTATCTGCTCCCTCCCCTTCTGTTGTTCCATGTATATTTTCCATTTATAGTTAGGATGTCTACCAATTTTAGTTCTTCTTGAGAATATCTAAATCTCTCCATTTTCCGCTCTTCTCTTTGCAATCCTCCTCTTTTCTCCTTTGTTGATGTTATGAAATTGAAGTCCCCTGCTATCAGCCAGACATTTTCATTGTGAAGTTTACCAATCTTCTATATTTGTTGGAGGAAGTTCCCTTTTTCCACTGGAGTATGAGGCCCATATATTGCAGAGAATAAAAACCATTCTCTATTTCCAATTAGATGGAACCACCGCATGAGGATTCTTTTGATACCCACCCAATAGTCTACTATGATCTCTGCTAGGTTCCACAATAATTCTATACCTCCCGTACTACCTTTCGCATCTATGGTCATGCGTTCATACCTTGGTTTTATTTTTCTTAGTATGTCCTCCATTCTCCCTCCTGGAATTTTTGTTTCTTGTGGCAGCATAAGTTGAGGTTTTTCTTTTCTTAGTCTCTCAGTTAAGTGTCTCTACTTGCCTCTGCTGTTGAGGCCTCTTATTTCCAGGATGTAACTATCATTGTGTTACTTGGTTTATCTGTTGAAATATCACCGATACTACCCTCCCTGTATTCACTAGCATTTCTCCCATAATCTGTATAGATTCCTATAGGTTTCTTTAGCCTATTTTCTTTCTGCTTTTAATTTTATTTGAGTAATCTTGGGTACTGTCCTGGTGGATCCCCAGTTATTCTGCCATCTCCTCCTTTCCCTGCCCCTGTTAACTTGATACTCTTGGAATGTTTCTCTGTATAGTTCTTTTTGGTCTTTTGGAATGAATAGCTCATCTAGGTGTCTCCATTCATTCAACAGTTTCCTCAACACCTCTTCTTACATGCTTAGTTCTTCCTCCCTACTTGTATCTATTTCCATTATAGTGTTATCCATCTTCTCTATGTCTCCATTCTCCTCCTTCTCTGTCGGCTTGCTTTAGGCTTTCCTCTTAGGTTTTATTTTACCTTGACTCGAGCTACTTTCCTTTCCTTTTCCCCCCGATAGTCAATTATTTGGACCTTGTTATCTTCTTCTTCTTCTCCTTGTAACACATCAAAAATATTTGTTCTGCTTGGATGAGCTTGTTGTTCTATTTCCCCCCATTGGAATTCTTTCTTATTTGTCTTCTCTTACTTTTCACTTCTTTTTCCCTTGTCTTCTTGATTTTTCCTCTATTGTTTATTCATGTTCTCTCCCTCTTCTATATTCAGTGGGTGCTCCTTAAATAGGTGGCCATACTCATGACGTCTTCTACATCTGAATGGGATGTGTTCGTATTCTAGGGTTTGCTGCCAAACCTCTTCATGGTACTCTAGTTCCACTGTGTCTGGGATGGGTTCAACTATATTCATGTATACACATATTCTCACATATGAAGTATATCTTCCTTTTTTTGTTGTTTCTACTATTTTGACAAATCTGCCTATCGTGTTTCCTATGCCCTCCAGTATCTCTTCGTCGTAGAAGTCCATTTGGAGGCCAAATAGCCTAACCCACACCTGGGCTGCTAGAAATTTTTCCTCGTCTGAGTCATAACATTCTTCCCAGTATCTCATAAACAATCCAGCATTATAATGAAAGTAAGGACCATTTTCAAATACATTTTATTTGTCTTGAAAGTTCAAGAATATTACCGTGAAGAAGCCTCTAGCTCCTAGCTTGAGCTCGATATGCCCTCGAGGCTACCATTTTCGCTGAATCCATTTGGTGAGGTCCTTTTCTATTGGCCATACTCCGATGAACTTGCATATTAGCGCGTGGTATTTCATGTAACTTCTGTATCGCTCCAATTTGTTCATCGGTATGATGAATCTCAATTTCTCCGTCGCACATGGTAAACATTTACCTCTGTTACCTGCCTTCCATCTCACTCCAAGGACCGATCCTAACATTTTGTTTGTTCCTCCTACTTGTTTTTGGTTACTTGTGTTCTGACATGATTCCCCTACCACCATGTCTCGATAGGAGGGGATATCTCCCCCCTTTTCTCCTCTGTCATTCTGATCTAGTTCCTGGCCTCTTGGGTTTGCAGCTTTTCCGCAGTCTGCATGTTTTTGGGGGCATGGTACCGTTTATCTCATGGTGGCCTCGCCACATATTTTAAATATAATATTTGTTATTTTCCATATAAAATTGCTATTTTTATATCGTATAGTTGAAATACATAAGTCTAATCATTGATTTTAAGTATATTTTTCTTGTAATATTAATTAAGAATGTTATTATTTTCTAACAATATTTTCATTAAAAAATTGTTATTTTTTTATTATATTTATATAATTTTATTAGAAAATAATATACTGAAAAATAATGTGAATTTATTTGATAAGACATTGTTTGAAGCGGCGTGGAAGTGGAAATGTAGTTAAGAATATCATAGGGATACTTATAATAGAAAATGAGATATGTTTTGTTGATAAATGTTTTATTATATGGGAAGTGTTGAAGATATAGTTCCAACATCTATTCATATATTTTTGAGTGTGTACTCTTCAAACAAATTCATATATAATCAAATCAAATTTAGCAAGTGTGATTCATAAAAAAGCCATTGGAATTGAAAAGGAAAAATACAAACAGAAACATTTTTCCTATCAAATATTGCTAGAAGCAGTTGATTAATTTCATAAATAATTTTTATTTGCTTTGTTTTATTTGTTTTGAAAAGGTAATCTTAATGTATCCACTTGGGATAGCTAGGGTTCAAATCTTGTGCGGGATAGTTGGGGTTCAAATGAGAAGTTGGATATGATGAAGATAGATATAGTCTTACAAAATTTACAAAAAATAAATAAAAAGTAATGTTAATACCAAAATATTTTCAACATTAAACTTACTCTTTTCCTCATATATTTTTCTTTATACTTTCTAGTCTTTTTTCATTAATGTTATCAAATTGATTAAAAAAAATGTATTTTTCCATTTAAAAAAAATTAAATTTAGTGATTAGTGATTTTTTATACCAATAAAAATTTATGAAATTATGTTTATATTTAAAAAAATTATGATTTATTAAATTTTTTTTATCAACATCTTAATTTTAAAAGGGATTCCATAAAACTATCATTATTTAAAATTTTATTTTATTTTATTTATTTAATAAATTATTTGCTTTGTCATCTTTATGTCAATTTTTTTTTAGTAACGACGAAAAATTCAAAAATACAAATTTCTCGTTTTACTCGGAAGATAATTACAAAATATATAATTAAAACAATATAATGAAATAGACAAGTCATTTTAATTCACATTCTGATGTAACTCTTGATAAAGTACTGCTTTTTACCATGCTGTCATCATCCGGATAAAGTTCCTTGCCTTACCTTACGCATGATTCTAATATAAGAATTGTAATATAAGCATACGAATACATGAATATAATAATTTTATGTCCTATGATTATCTTTGAGTTTCGTTATGAAAAATGTGGAACAAAGTGTTTGGTAAAAGGCCATTGATTAAAGTAGAATCACCTTTTTTAGTCTCTGTCTGGGACTAATAACAATCGATCGATCATTGACCTACCATTACTTGATACTTTGACTGGTTTTTTTCGGTATTTTTGCATTTTAACCTAAGTTTGATGCTCCCAATTTTATTCAACAAAATTTTATCCAAAATTTTTGGTTCGGCAAACAATTGAGGTCTTATTGCAGCCTTCACATTGCCCGATGCAAAAATATTGAGGCAATCTTATCTTATCCAGAGTACGTTGTGGTAGGCTATGGAGGCAAAGTTTGCAATATCATCTTATCCTAAGTTCTTTCTGGGGCTGTTCCACGTTAAGCCGTTAAGCCAACACCTAATTTAGACATTTGCTCATAGAGATATTTTCATGTTGACCACCTGTCAGAGCCCGTGTTTACCACCCAAGCTTACACAACGTATGGAACCCTGTCAAAGCTTATATCACAAGCAGAAAACCCTGCGAGGAGCCTTTCACCTCTGTGTACTCGTTCCTGACTCTGGTGAGTTCTTTTGATCTACACCGAAGCCATCAACATGACATCGAGTGAGAGACCACCTTCTGGTTACATAGCTTCAACCCCAGAAGATGTGCCAGGGAAGCCACGCACCGTGGGATCCCACCTGATAGATGCAGGTGCCCAGATGCTTCAGAGCTTCACCCACAGTTTCAACAGATATTTGATTTCTTCATCTTTCTTCGTTTAATTTCCTAAAGTGTTATCAGAGAATTTGGTTATGCTTCTTCAAAATTGTTTTCATTATAAAAATGATTACAAGTAATCAGTAACAAAAAAATAAATTTCCTTAATCAAATTGCTAGAATGCTAACCTGCTGCAGTGCTGCCGGAAATTAATGATAAATCACCTCTGTGGAAGCCGCGTGCAGAAGACTGGTACTTCTGATGGTCATTCAACACGCTCTCCTTGAGCTGAAGGTGAGTGGCGTCAATTCATTTTGTATAATTTTCAACTGTTGCGTCCCAATTCATGCACTCAGTACAAACAGTGTGTATTATGTCAAATATTATGATAACTGTCTACGATTACTGTATTTTGCAATCAATTATAGGCGTTTTCAAAATATTAATGTATTCTCCTAAAAGCCAACTGCAATGGGGAATGTGGATTTATTTATTTCTTAAATAAAATTAATATCGTTATAAATGATGCTTAGTTAGATGTTTCTCCGGTTTGTGAGAGCACCAATTCAAACACTCAGTACAAACAGTGTGTATTATGTCAAAAATTATGATAAATGTCTACGATTACTGTATTTTGCGATCAATTATAGGCGTTTTCAAAAGATTAATGTATTCTGCTAAAAGCCAACTGCAATGGGTGCTGCGCAGGATGATCATACTATCATAGCGCTTACTCGTATGTCATCACTTGACAACAGAGACCCCAGTACTATTTTCTTGCTACTAGGAATCCAAACAAATAGAGAATAAAACGCTTAGATGAACACCATACCTAAGATTGAAAGAGGTCATAGAATGCCCTGTTGCTTGCTCGCTTGATCAGTGATAGAAGCAAATAACAAATTCAATTTCATTTGTATTTTAGCCCTGAATTAAACCAAGCATTTGCCACTAATGAAATCAATAGGACAAGTGGATATAGAAACCTTCTCTCGGCAGAGGGCTTTTGCAACAATTCGCGTCTGATCCTGCCGAAAAAGAACTTTATGAGTGCGTATTAGTATTAGTTGCTTTGCACAAATAACAACGAAAATATGAAATATCCCTGAAACATAGGAAAACGGTCACATGGTTAGATAAAATGATTAAGGCATTCAAAGCATTAGATATATTTTTAGCTATTTTGTTTCAACCGAATATGCTCCAGATTTCGGAAAGGTTTCTATTGAAGACACTTCCAAAACCATCAAATGAGTTGAATGAAGATTCAGGGATTCCCTGTGGTTAACCAGCAATATTTACCATTTTAATGTGTTTAAATTTACAAACCATTTCTACTTACTAGAAGGCAAATTTGACTTTTAGACGTTGCTATTGATATTGATGTAAACGCTTGAGTGGAGCGAAGTTGTGAGGAAAGGGAAAAGAGAATGTAAAATCCATCTTTTCTACTGGTAGCGTTTTAACCATGCTAACCAAGCGACACTAACACTCTCTTTTCGTCTCCTCTAAAATCAAAGTCATTCTTTGGCAGATTCATTGAATCTTCCATGAAAAAATCATGGAAAATAATTCATCATATAAGAGCCATTTTCATACAATGACATGACATCATTCCAACCTGTACAACACTAATAAAAGTGTGAATACACTACCTTAAACACTCTCCGAACTATTAGATAGTTCCATCATACATCTGTTGACTGAAATAGGATTGCATACCGTAGAAAACTGCTCTATCGGCGACTTGTTACTTTTAGACTTAGGTTATTATGTTTACCAACGTTGAGAGTTTGCACGGAAAGTTAAAATAAACAAAAAAAATATGCCTCAATTCAGAGTGACTTTGGACCATGCGAATCTTCAACTCAATTCAGCCTCATGAACTCTCGTCCCCCTTTCATCACATCAGGTTGTCAAAATCAACAACGACTTTGGCCTCGACGAACCTTCAGGTGAATTTACCCTCGTGAAATCTGGTCCCCGTATCCTTCAGAAGTGATCCCAATCCAAAGCGTTCAAACAGCGTTCACAGCTAATTGCATTCGGTGTTGATTGTGAAATATGGTTTTCAGAGTTTATGGCAGGGATTCAACTAGCGGCATTCACATGGCATTCACATCTCAAAGTTGAGATTTAAGTAAGATAATTATGTATGTTTTTTTTAATTAAATGGGTTAATTTAAAAAAATTTAGTTATGATATTTTAGATTAATTGATAAGTTAATTGTTATGATTTTTTAAATATGTAATATTGAGAACCTCTATGGAAGCGGTGTGAAGAAGACTGGTACTGATATTCTGATTGTCATTCAACACGCTCTCCCTGAGCTGAAGGTGAGTGGCATCAATGCATTTTGTATAATTTTCAAGCGCTGCCTCCCAATTCAAGCACTCAATACAAACAGTGTGTATTATGTTAAAAATTATGATAACTATCTACGATTACTATATTTTGCGATCAATTATAGGCGTTTTCAAAAGATTAATGTATTCTCCTAAAAGCCAACTGCAATGGGGAATGTGGATTTATTTATTTCTTAAATAAACTTAATATCGTTATGAATGATGCTTAGTTAGATGTTTCTCCGGTTTGTGAGGGCACCAATTCAAGCACTCAATACAAACAGTGTGTATTATGTCAAAAATTATGATAACTGTCTACGATTACTGTATTTTGCGATCAATTATAGGCGTTTTCAAAAGATTAATGTATTCTCCTAAAAGCCAACTGCAATGGGTGTTGCGCAGGACGATCATAATATCATAGCGCTTACTCGTATGTAATCACTTGACAACAGAGACCCCAGTACTATTTTCTTGCTACCAGGAATCCAAACAAATAGAGAATAAAAGGCTGAGATGAACACCATACCTGAGATTGAAATAGGTCATAGGATGCCCTGCTGCTTGCTCGCTTGATCACTGATAGAAGCAAATAAGAAATTCAATTTCATTTGTATTTTAACCCTGAATTAAACCAGGCATTTGCCACTAATGAAATCAATAGGACAAGTGGATATAGAAACCTTCTCTCCGCAGAGGGCTTTTGCAACAATTCGCCTCTGATCCTGCCGAGTGGTGAACTTGGAGAATTTCCTAATCAGGTAAACCGCTCCAGCCACACATAATGCCTTGAGCACTACATTTATAACCTTGCTTCTGCTTCCGCTTCCACTTCCACTTCCACTTCCAGCTTTGTTATTATTATCCGTATAAGTAGGCGCTCCACTACAGTTGCTCGTTTCCTCCTCCCGCAAACAAATTACATCAACCATTTTGTGCTGCATTGCCTTCAGAGAGATTGATTCAATCATTTGTTTGCCACACTGGATTGTGTCGCGTGCTAGAGGATTTAGTGCCCAACGTTGCTAGCGTGTTTGGAAGAGGGCCCAACCCACAGGTTCTCGTATTTAGCAATTTAAATTAACATCCAGAAACTTGAGAACCCAACCAAGTTCGAACCTGTGAACTCGCATAGCCAAAGCCAAAGCCGAAATGGAAGAGGGCCCAACCCAGTTCGAACT
This sequence comes from Pinus tabuliformis, assembly GCA_031772625.1. Classification (NCBI taxonomy): domain Eukaryota; kingdom Viridiplantae; phylum Streptophyta; class Pinopsida; order Pinales; family Pinaceae; genus Pinus; species Pinus tabuliformis. The sequence continues at coordinate 411,415,666 of CM062820.1, forward strand.
AGTGACCTCTTGATCTGTAGTAAAATGATCTGACACTGAGCTAGAGGTTGTCAGATTTAGCAATTTAAATCAACATCAAGAAACTCGCATAGCCAAAGAAACTGAGAACAAATACAGAAGACGATGTAATGTCAATCGACTTGGGCCAACACTCTGAGGGGGTCAAATGTCATTTACAAAAGAAGAAAAGGGGACATGTGTCTTGCATGCAAGCCTGGGAGTCCACAACACGCCAGCCGCTCGACTAACAGGAGAGGACACACACATCCGTTAAGAAATTAGGAAGAGTTTATGAGGTTATGAAATATCAATGATGTGACAGGTGGGTTGCATGCACTCCCCAAATGCTTGCCCCACGTCCCTTTAATTGTTTTATTTATTATTAACTTTTTATTTTTTATTTAGATTACTGTTCCTACGCTCGGTGTCTTTATATCTGTAATAAATGACGTATATAATGGCATAATGCAAATATGAAAAACTCATTGACTAAAATATCCTAACTTCTCTTTTAGCTTCGATGTTCTCTTGCCAATGTCAACAGAAGAATCCATCTGCAAGATATAAAGTTGTTATCTGAGAATTTTCAACACAACTTCTTCAGTTTTGCCAGGGTGCGACAACCTGAAATTGTTCACCCATATCCATAGACATCTATAGACATCAAACCACATATGTTCTGAATTTGAAAAAACATTTTCAAAAATAATAATAAAGTTTTATTTGTATTCATATTATTTTCTACTTTGTAGATTATAAGGTTCATATAAAAAACTATTTTTAATATAAAAGTTAGTAATTTTATTTCTTTATGATCGAAAGAAATATGTTAATATTTGCATTTTCGGAAGAAGAAAAAAAGTATTTCTGATTTTTATATCATATCTAATTCCTGAAATAAATAATTATAAAAACCAAACACACCATTTTTTATGATCTCTGTTAGTTAATAATTGATTATTTTCCTAAACAAGCTTAATTTTTATCATATATTAGGTCATATTGAATATAGAATAGTTTTTTTTAATTGTAAATAAAATTTTTAGGTCATATTGAATATAGAATAGTTTTCCTTTTAATTGCAAATGAAAATTTAAAATAAATAGAATGTCATATCTAGAATCATGACATATTTTACACCTTCCCCAATCTAGAAAATGTTTTGTTCTGAGGCTGAAGGTAATCACTTTAACTTTGATATTATTTTTTCTTCTATGGAACTAGACAAGTGACCTATTTTTCTTCTTCTGAAAATAACTGCTTTCAATCCATTATTATAAAAAAATTACATATCTAAATACAAAGAAATTATTATAAAAAAAAAATTACATATATAAATACAAAGAAATTTAACCGTTTCTAAAATATTCAAAACCTAAAATCGAGTGTATTAAAAAATAATCACTGTTATCGAATTTACATTAACATAAATTTAAAATTCCAACCTTCTTCGAGTGATCGACTTGTGCATTATGTTTCCTCTTACCGTCGTCGTCCCATCTTGGATGAAACGAAAAGTCCTACATGATATCATTCAACTATTCACTGATTAGATTTGTCTATTTGATACTTGGTGTAACTATCGTTAAAGAAGCAAAACAATCCACAGCGCCTATAAAATATTATCCAGAAAAGACTTTTTCAAGCACCATTATGATAGTATGATCGTCCTGCGCAGCACCCACATGAATTGATTTCAGCTAGCTTCTTTGACGAAAGCATGAGAAATGGTGCACAAATCAAAAAAAGGCTTCATTTGTGCTTGAGGGAGGCCATTCGTTTATGGTAGGGAGTACCAGCGGCATTCAACGCTTGTTTAAATATAGAATCTATTTGTTACAAAGTATATCGATCCAAATGTGAGGGAGAACGATTTCCCCGAGATAGAATATCAATCACAAAATCACAGAAGTCAAGTTGTCTCCGCCATGGAAAACGTTGTCCACCTTGAGATGGCTCCAATATGGTTTTCTTAAAATCTAGAATGTACTTGTTACAAAGCCTATCCATCCAAATGTGAGGGAGAATGCCATTGCTTTCCCCGAGATAGAATAGCAATCACAAAAGATCAAGTTTTCTCTATCATGGAAAATGTTGTGTAGGCTTCGTATGACAAAGGCTGCCTTTGTTGTAATGAGAACGGGATAGGGCATTTTTATTTTAATGTAAAACCTTTGTTGTAATGAGAACGGGATATGGCATTTTTATTTTAATGTAATTTTGGTTTTAGTATTTTGAATGATTTGAATTATAGATTTTTATCTTATATACAATGCTTTCTTATATTTTATACAATGTTTTCTTATATTTTATAAAAGAAGGACTTTTTTTTATAAGGATGGCTTTAAGATAATCATTATGTCAAGTTTAATGTTGAATAGTATGATGGTTGGTTTAGACATAATCATTATGTATTTTGAATGATTTGAATTATGGATTTTCATCATGTTTTCTTATATTTTATAAAAGAATGATTTTTTTTTCTATCCAACCGATAGCTTTAACATAATCATTATGTTAAGTTTAATGTTGAATAGTATGATGGTTGCTTTAGATTGCCTAAGAATTTTGTGTATGTATTTGTGTGCTTGATTAGTCCATTATTTTGATCTCTTTTTCATTATTCTATTTAGAGGAAGAGGACTCACTTTAGTGGATATAATACTTTTAACTAGTCGAAACTTTTTAATATTTTTATACTAATAATTAAAATTGAGTAGTGCAATTTTATTTCCATAGATAATCGTCAACCTTATTCTAACAATCGGTCTATATTAGTTATTGAACTGATTATCGAGTGCATACATAAATTTGTAGTTAAGCAATCATAATTAGTCTATTTCCATAATTTTCTTGGATTTGATTTTGAACTTATAAGTTGAAAACAATATTATAATAGCTATTTGAATAGAATGATAATCAAAATTCTTAGTGAATCTAAATTGATTTTTAATATTATATTGAATTTGTTTCTTTACTCCAATTCACATTAGATCAAATTTAATATTTCTAACAACTTGTAGATTGCACATACACTATACAAAATCTTGGTTTATAATTAATGTTCAATTTATTAATTCCTTATTTTAAAAACTAATAATCAAAATTAAACAATTACTACAATATTTTGATATAAAATTGCTATAACCAAAATCCTTTTTTATAATTCTTGAAATACCTAACATGATGTAAATACTTAGAAAAGGTTATGTGAAAATTGCTCCAACAAGATATGACATGCAAAGAGTGTGTCTATATGTCATCATTAATTTTCTCTAATAATCATGTAGGGATGCTAGAAGGTGATATTATCACAATGTAATGATTCAATTTTATATTTCAAAAAGAAAATAGTTTTATTAATACATTAAGTTGTTCCTATCACATAAACTCACAAATAATGGTAGAGTGATGGGGCCAGCCCATGTGGTCCCGCCGTTCCAAAGCTAATGTGTAATGTACTTATGATCTGGACAGTAATGTAATTGATTTGGTAATAAATATTATTTGATTTTTAATCTCCTTGGGTTACGACATGGGTAACTTGATGGTCTACCGAGTGGACAACTGTCGCTCCTCGGGATTTTGTAAACTCGCCTTGGTTTGGGTTTTTACTCCATTTGCGCTCCTTCGGTGGTCATTGTTACGCTGGTCTTTGGCTCTGTGAGCTCCTGGCGATTCTTTGTAACTTCTGTAATTTCTGTAGTGGATGTGTGAACTATGCTTGCCTGGTCGACAGTGTGGTGTGCGTTTGGTTGCGGTCATGGTCTTAGTTGTTCCAAGTCTCGGCCTGTATGCTATCATTTGTTTGGTGAAGCCCTGGTAAGGTTTGCATTACGGTTCTGTTTGCATGTGTTTTCGCTGTCATTGTTGTGTATATCCGGCTTTAATGTTTACCTCTGTGTATTCTGGTCACTGTCTGCTCGTATCTCACAAGGGTTTACAGCTAATCGAGAGTTGTAAAGGTTAATGGGGACATTTGCTTCAGCCCTGGTTCGTCGGCTTCCAAATTCGACAGGTCGTGTGGCATGCTCTGCTCGTCCCTCTGCCAACTTAACCCGGTAAGCTTCCGTTCCTTGCTGGACTTTATTTTTGCTATTTGTTTTGAGACTAATGGCCCGGCTCCTCTGTGAGCAGGGGCTCGTCCGGGTGAGGAATTTATAGCTACGGCTCGCCTATCAGGTAACCCTTGTTTAACTTTCTCAATAGCTTCTTCCCAATTCTCCGTTCTTGTTTTTGCTGTGGTTGGAAACTAACCCTTCCTCTGTTTGCCTTTATGCAGGTGGAGCCGTTCGTTGGTCTGAATGCTTGGACTTCCGGCCGCCCTGGACAGTATACGGGTAGAATCGTTCTGTTGTTCTAACTGTGCTTGGTTGGGTTCTTGTATGGTCTGCTTGGTTTTCGTTGGCCCTGTGCCGCTGTCTGCTGTTGGTTTCTTAGGTGCTAAGCTTAGTGGTAACTTCAGGAGATGGGCTCGAACTCTTTACTGAGGGCTTTTGTTTACAATCGTGTCAGTTCCCATGTCTGCGAACTGGGTTGGTTTTGTAGTTATTTTGAACAGAGAATGTGAATGCTGATACAGACTTTTAATGACTATGTTATATCCTGTGAATTTATATGGAAATAAATCTGGAACCGCTCTTATGGTTTTGTTTGCATACCTGTTAAATGTGTATACGCCTGAACGCTATGCCCGCGTGGCCTGTGCTGGTCGTTGTGGCTCTTCGTTTGATTATTTGACTTTTTGTTCTAGTTCGGAGTCTGTAGTGAAACTTTTAACAATGTTTTTGTATCATAAAGAAAAAAAAAACGCACAACATTGAATTTTTACAATATTTGAGGACGCTCGTGGAATTGTATGTGCACTGAAAATAATGAATATATTTCTTTCTTCTAATTATCTTTCTCACCATCGAACCCATATTGGTCTTGTTTTTCCTCCTTTTGTATCACTGTTCTCGAACAGTTGGATAACTATTGTTAGTTGTTTCGTTGTCACTTACAATAGTTATTTCGTATTTGAAACTTATTCTTAACTAGCATGTTTTCCTTTCCTTGTATTTACAATAGTAATATAACTGTTCAGAAACGAATGACTCTAACTAATTACTACTGTTCCTAATTAGAACTCATTACATTTTTCTTGGCATTTTTAACAGAAAAGTAAAATAAAAACAACAAATAAAAATGAAGACAGACACGCTGTCCGTCTAGTGAGCCGTGTTCTCTGTCCTTCTCAAAAACCATGTCAACCTTCTTTCCTTCTTCTCCCTGTTAACCGGATGCTCCTGCATCAGGCTCCTGGGGTAAAAGAAATTCATGGCTCCGTTCCATGAGTTCCTCCACCGAATAACTAGCCTTCTGTATCTGCGCCGCGTCGAGCCATGAGTTGTCCTCCATTGGACGATCTCTCCACTTGACGAGGTAACGCAGATATTTTTTCCTGTGTGTCTTCTTGGCTATCTGGGTTCTGAGGATCCCTTCAATCTCATGGGACAGGGCCGAAGGCAATTGTTTCTTCCAAGAACTGTCTCCAAATTGGGTGTCCCGTTTTGGCTGTACCACACTATCATCCTCTGCTTGGGCATTATATGGGAACAGATCCGCCACATTGAAAATAGGTGATATGCCTATGTCAGGTGGCAGCTGAATCTCGTAAGCATTGGCTGAAAATTTACGTAGGATTTTGCAGGGACCAATTTTCTTATATTTTAGCTTATTATACGTGCCCTTAGGAAACCGTTCCCGGTGCAGATGTGCAAGGACCTCATCCCCAACATTAAAATGCACCTCTCGTCGCTTTGAGTCTGCTTGCTGCTTGTATTTCTGTACGCTGTCTTGCAACCTTAGTTTGACTTTTTCATGTAGTTCGCTCATTGCTTCTACAAAGTCTTCCCCATCCGCGCTTCGTCGTTCCAACTTTCCCAAATCTCGTAGTTCATGTATTCCCCGAGGATGCATGCCATACAAAATCTGAAATGGGCTAAGTCCGGTGCTACGATTGGGCGAATCGTTATAAGCGAATTCTACCTAGGCAAGAGCTCGATCCCATAATCGTGAATTTTCTCTAGTCAAACTCCGTAATAAATTTCCCAAGATCCTGTTCACCACTTCCGTTTGTCCATCAGTCTGCGGATGATATGCAGAGTTGAAGTTCAGTTGCATGCGCAAATTTTTCCACAGCGTGCGCCAAAAGTGCCCTGTGAACTTTACATCCCTGTCTGAAATGATAGTTCTGGGTAGGCCATGTAATCTAACAACCTCCGTGAAAAACAGGTGTGCCATGTATGTGGCGTCACTAGTTTTCCGACAAGGGATAAAATGAGCCATTTTTGAAAATCTATCTACCACCACCATTACTGAATCATACCCCCGTTGTGTTCTAGGCAGTCCAAGAACAAAGTCAATGCTGACCGAGTCCCATGGCCTGCTTGGAACAGGTAGTGGTGTGTAAAGTCCAGTATTCTGACTGTGTCCTTTTGACAGTTGGCAGACTTTACACCTGTTTACATATCTCTGTACATCCCTGCTCATTTTAGGCCAATAATAGAAATGTCTGAGTTGCTCCAAAGTTTTGTTGATGCCAAAATATCCCGCTAATCCGCCACTATGATTTTCCCGTACAATATTCTCCCTCATTGAACAGTTCGAGATACATAATTGCCCACCTCTGAACAATAATCCTTCTTGTAAATTATAGTCTAACCACGGGCTTGCATTCCTTAATACGGGATTTTAGCAGGCTTCAAAAGCTTCCTTAAAGTCCATGTCGGTTTGGTACAAGTCTTTCAAATGTTCGAATCCCAATACCTATATGCTACTCTCCTGTGAGAGCAAGGCTCTTCTGCTCAAAGCATCGGCCACTTTGTTGGCTTGCCCACGTATGTGTTTTAACACGAAAGTGAAACTCTGCAAGTATTCTACCCACTTGGCATGCTTATGGTTTAACTTGTGCTGCTGCATTACGTATTGCAATGCCGAATTATCAGAAAACAAAATGAATTCATTGCCCAGTAGGTAGTGTCTCCAATGCTTTAAAGCTTGGACCACTGCATAAAATTCCTTGTCATATGAGGAATATTTCTGTCGGCTTTCATTCAGTTTTTCACTGAAAAATGCCACTGGTCTGTCGTCCTGACTGAGCACAGCGCCAATAGCTGTTCCACTTGCGTCACATCGAACTTGAAAAAGTTTATTGAAATTAGGCAGCCTCAAGATTGGCCTCTCTGTGATCTTCCGCTTCAAAAGATGAAAAATGTCTTCTGCCATCTTGGTCCAACAAAAAGGTTGGCTGGCCTTTTTGATGATCTCTAACATTGGTGCGCAGATTTCACTGAAATTTCTAATAAATTTTCGATAAAAACTTGCCAATCCGTGGAAACTACGTACCTCAAATAAGCTCTTCGGTGACGGCCAATTTATAAGTGCTGCAATCATCTCGGGGTCCATTTTCAATTCATTTTCTGCAACTACAAACCCCAAATAGACCAGCTCCTTCTGCAGGAAAGTGCATTTCTTTAAGTTTATCAGCAGTTTGCTCTGTTGTAATTTCTCTAACACCTTTCGAACATGTTGAAGATGCTCTCTTTTTGTTCTGCTGAAAATTAAAATGTCATCAAGATAAACTATCACGAACTTGCCAATAAATTCCTTTAACATCTCATTCATCAGTCTCATAAAGGTACTAGGAGCATTACTCAATCCAAATGGCATGACCAGCCACTCTTACAGCCCTTCATTAGTTTTGAAAGCTGTTTTCCACTCATCTCCTTCCCTAATTCTGATCTGATGATAACCACTCTTCAGATCAATCTTTGTAACATAAGCTGCTCCAGTAAGACAGTCCATCATGTCGTCCATCCTGGGTAAGGGAAATCTATATCGAATCGTAATTTTATTAATGGCCCGCGAATCTATGCACATTCGCCATTCTCCACCCTTCTTAGGTGCAAGTACTGTTGGTACTGCACAAGGGCTCAAAATTTCTCTGATTAGTCCCTTATCCAACAACTCCTGCACTTGTTTACGAATTTCTTCGTTGTCTTTCGGACTCATCCTATACGCTGCCTTGTTTGGAAAGCTTGCTCCAAGTATAAAGTCAATGTGATGGCTAATACTCCTCTTGGGAGGAAACTTATCTGGTAAGTCGTCAACTACAATTTCTTGGAATTCTTTAAACAACCCCTGAATTTCTACAGGCAGTTCTGATTTTTCCGTGTTCAGCAGCATCGGTCTTGTCCTTCTTACAATTGCGTAATTAACCTCATTTTCCTCAATCTGCTTCACAAACTGTTTCCCTCCAATTAACAATGTTTTTGTTCCACTTGGTTCTGCTGCATCCTCCTCCTTGATGGGTACAAGCGTATGTTTGATCCCATCTTTCACAAATTTATAACAATTTGTCTTCCCATCGTGGGTCACCTTCCAGTCATACTGCCACGGTCTCCCAAGCAGTATATTGCACATGTCCATTGGCATAATATCGCAGACCACCGTGTCGTGATATTTCCCAATGTGAAATTCTACCTCGCACTGTTCATCAACTAGTAACTGGTGGCCTTTCTGTAGCCACGACACCTTGTAAGGCGTGGGGTGTTTAAGCCGCTTCAAGCCCAGCTTTTCCACCATTTCGGTGGCAACCAAATTGTCTGTACTTCCGCTGTCTAAAATCAATTTACAACACTTCCCCTGTGATTTGCAAACTGTTCGAAACAACGCCTTTTGCTGGGTCTGTCCAGCCATCACTTTGGCTGGTTTCAACAGCACCTTGTTCAAAATTAGAGCTTCCCCCGTTTCCACCACGTTTTCTATCTCCCAGGGTTGTGCTTCAGCTTCCTCAGGCTGCGCAACAAATGCTCCCCTCTGTCCAACATGTTCAGCTTTCGGGCATTCGAAGGATCTGTGCCCCCACTTATCGCACCTGTAGCACTGGACATTAGTCCCTCTTCCGCGACCATTTCCTCTTCCGCGTTGATATGGCCTACCTCCTCTGGTGCTTTCTCCCTTCTCTGATGTCCCTGAAGCTTTGGAACTGCTACCTTCTTCGTTGTTTGTGGTAGCTCTCCCTCTGCCGTAGGACTGTCCTCGTCCTCTGTCATTCCCTCTCCCTCTCCTATTGTTCTGCTTCCTGTTGATTTTCTCCTCAGCCTTTACAGCACTCTGAAAGGCTTGTTCAATATTTCGGGGAGAGAGAATACTAATCTCGTCCAATATTTCCAATCTCAAGCCATTTACATACCTCGGTGTTTTTTCTGGAGTATCGTCCATATAACCAGCACGTAAATTTACACGGTAAAACTCTTCTGTATACTCCTTTACAGTCATACCTTTCTGCCTTAAATTTTGCACTCGTCGGTAAAGCTCAACCTGGTAGTCCTTCGGTAAAAATCTGCCCTTCAGTTTTGCCACCATCCGTGGCCACCTTCTTATTGGCAACTTGTTCATTTGTCTCCTGTCCGCTTGGACACTATCCCACCATAAGGCGGCATGCCCTTTTAGTTTAGTTGCAGCAAATCTAACTCTTTTATCCTCACTGATCTCCTCATTTTCAAAATACTTATCTAATTCGCTTATCCAATCCAACAAGACATCTGCGGACAGACTGCCATCATAGTTAGGGATCTCCGGTTTGGGTTTGCTGCTGGCTAACAGAACTGATCGCAACAGCCTTAACTCTGGGGCTTCTTCCTCTGACCCATCTGTAACAGTTGTTTCCTCATCTTCACTGTCATCCCCAAGTTACGGGTCCCTTTGCCTACCCGCCTCTACTGCATCCAAGCGAGCTGTAAGGATTCTCAACTGTTCTCTCAATCCTTCGTCTGCTACTCTACGTGCACCTCTCCCACGTCCTCATCTTTGTACTTCCATCTTCCTCTACTTTCTCAAAATGCTGCTCTGATACCACTTGATGGGGCCAGCCCACGTGGTCCCGCCATTCCAAAGCTGATGTGTAATGTACTTACGATCTGGACAGTAATGTAATTGATTTGGTAATAAATATTATTTGATTTTTAATCTCCTTGGGTTACGGCATGGGTACCTTGATGGTCTGCCGGGTGGACAATTGTCCCTCCTCGGGATTTTGTAAACCCGCCTTGGTTTGGGTTTTTACTCCGTTCGCGCTCCTTCGGTGGTCATTGTTACGCTGGTCTTTGGCTCTGCGAGCTCCTGGCGATTCTTTGTAACTTCTGTAATTTATGTGGTGAATGTGTGAACTCTGCCTGCCTGGTCGACGGTGTGGTGTGCGTTTGGTTGCGGTCGTGGTCTCAGTCGTTCCAAGTCTCGGCCTGTATGCTATCGTTTGTTTGGTGAAGCCCTGGTAAGGTTTGCATTACGGTTCTGTTTGCATGTGTTTTCGCTGTCACTGTGGTGTATATCTGGCTTTAATGTTTGCCTCTGTGTATTCTGGTCACTGTCTGCTCATATCTCACAAGGGTTTACAGCTAATCGAGAGCTGTAAAGGTTAATGGGGACATTTTCTTCAGCCCTGGTTCGTCGGCTTCCAAATTCGACAGGTCGTGTGGCATGCTCTGCTCGTCCCTCTGCCAACTTAACCTGGTAAGCTTCCGTTCCTTGCTGGACTTTATTTTTGCTATTTGTTTTGAGACTAATGGCCCGGCTCCTCTGTGAGCAGGGGCTTGTCCGGGTGAGGAATTTACAGCTACGGCTCGCCTATCAGGTAACCCTTATTTAACTTTCTCAATAGCTTCTTCCCATTTCTCTGTTCTTGTTTTTTCTGTGGTTGGAAACTAACCCTTCCTCTGTTTGCCTTTATGCAAGTGAAGCCATTTGTTGGTCTGAACGCTTGGACTTCCGGCCGCCCTGGAGAGTATATGGGTAGAATCGTTCTGTTGTTCTAACTGTGCTTGGTTGGGTTCTTGTATGGTCTGCTTGGTTTTCGTTGGCCCTGTGTCGCTGTCTGCTGTTGGTTTCTTAGGTGCTAAGCTTAGTGGTAACTTCAGGAGATGGGCTCAAACTCTTTACTGAGGGCTTTTGTTTACAATCGTGTCAGTTCCCATGTCTGCGAACTGGGTTGGTTTTGTAGTTGTTTTGAACAGAGAATGTGAATGCTGATACAGACTTTTAATGACTATGTTATATCCTGTGAATTTTTATGGAAATAAATCTGGAACCACTCTTATGGTTTTGTTTGAATACCTGTTAAATGTGTATACGCCTGAACGTTATAACCGCGTGGCCTGTGCTGGTCGTTATGGCTCTTCATTTGATTATTTGACTTTTTGTTCTGGTTCGGAGTCTGTAGTGAAACTTTTAACAATGTTTTTGTATCATAAAGAAAAAAAAACGCACAGCATTGAATTTTTACAATATTTGAGGACGCTCGTGGAATTGTATGTGCACTGAAAATAATGAATATATTTCTTTCTGTTAATTATCTTTTTCACCGTCGAACCCGTATTGGGCTTGTTTTTCCTCCTTTTGTATCACTGTTCTCGAACAGTTGGATAACTGTTGTTAGTTGTTTTGTTGTCAGTTACAATAGTTATTTCGTATTTGAAACTTATTCTTAACTAGCATGTTTTCCTTTGCTTGTATTTACAACAGTAATATAACTGTTCGGAAACGAATGACTCTAACTAATTACTACTGTTCCTAATTAGAACTCATTACATTTTTCTTGGCATTTTTAACAGAAAAGTAAAATAAAAACAACAAATAAAAATAAAGACAGACACACTGTCCGTCCAGTGAGCCGTGTTCTCTGTCCTTCTCAGAAACCATGTCAACCTTCTTTCCGTCTTCGCCCTGTTAACCAAATGCTCCTGCATCATAGAGTTATTTTAGGGTCCTAATGTACGGTAGAAGAAGGAATAGATATGATAGTACAATTCTTTAAATATATGATTTGGTAAACTTATTTTGTGATCAATTAATTATGCTATTAGATATACTATGTTTGTTGTTGTAAGAATTGTATATGATATTGTACATACTATGCATTCATATCTACAAATGACATATGGTAGCTATTATCAGTTTTATGATTGAATGTGTCTTGAGTGAATACAAGCCCTAAAACTATTGATGCCAAACAAAGCCCTAACATTGTTGATGTGAAAAAAAGGATGACATGCCCTATTTTAACTTAGCAATCTCTTTTTATAGACTTAGAAAATATAAGCCTAAACATGTTACTTGTGGGAATAAAATAATAACCATTACTCTCAACCATTAAAATTAAAATTATATATATAGATATAGATATCCAACCTAAAAAACTATTTTAATTTCAAATTCATATAAATTTATAAAATAATTATAAATATAAAATATGTAAAATGTATGGTTCATAATACTCTCCATGAAATTTATAAATAACATTTTTATAAATTCATTTTAGTTATCAATTTTTTTTATCCATAAATCATTGAAATTAATGTAAATCAATAAAACTCATGGAAATAAAATTTCTCATATATATTTAGGCCGATAGGCCTTCCTATGCATCAACAATCGTCAACACTTTTACCCTGCTCCATTCGATCAGGTGAGACACTTTCAACCGTTGATTTGAAGTGTGACTGCTTTTTCCAAATATCGGTTGAGTTGCCTTCTTTTCATAAGATATTTTTACTACTTTTTGCTTTTAGTTTGTTTTAAACTTTATTTGTAGTCTAACTTATTTTAATTTAGTTTTATATTTTGTATATAATTTTTATTTTTATTTAGTTTTATATTTTGTATATAATTTATTTATGTTTTAATTTTAGAATTGTTTATTGGCTATAATATGTCTAAATGTCTAACTTATTTTAATTTACTTTTATATTTTGCATATAATATTTATTTTAATTCAGTTTTATATTTTGTATATAATTAGTTAGGCCGATAGGCCTTCCTATGCATCAACAATCGTCAACACTTTTACCTTGCTCCATTGGATCAGGTGAGACACTTTCAACCGTTGATTTGAAGTGTGATTGCTTTTTCCAAATATCGGTTGAGTTGCCTTCTTTTCACAAGATATTTTTACTGCTTTTTGCTTTTAGTTTGTTTTAAACTTTATTTGTAGTCTAACTTATTTTAATTTAGTTTTATATTTTGTATATAATTTATTTATGTTTTAATTTTAGAATTGTTTATTGGCTATAATATGTCTAAATGTCTAACTTATTTTAATTTAGTTTTATATTTTGCATATAATCTTTATTTTAATTCAGTTTTATATTTTGTATATAATTAGGCCGATAGGCCTTCCTATGCATCAACAATCGTCAACACTTTTACCCTGCTTCGTTCAATCATGTGAGACACTTTCAACCGTTGATTTGAAGTGTGACTGCTTTTTCCAAATATCGGTTGAGTTGCCTTCTTTTCACAAGATATTTTTACTACTTTTTCCCATTCTTTTATGTCATTCTTGGCCTCAAAGTTAATTGTTTCTTTGGTCTCCCAGTTGTTGTTGTTGTGCATGTCGACACCTCCGTCTGGCCCTGCTCCTTCGTCGTCGTGAAATTCGTGGAACACTGCCTCCTCACCCCAACCCTGAACCCCACTCCCGTATACACCCAAATCTTCCAATTAAAGAACAAATGCGGAATCGAACTCGGGACTGGCTGCGGCATCGCCGGAATGGGCCTAGCCCTGCTCGGCCTCAACGTGGTCTTGACCAACATCGCCCCCGTTCTGCTTGACCTCAAACGCAACGTGAAGAAAAACACGACGGCGACCTCCCTCGCCTCGGTCGAAAAACAGGGATCTGACGTTGGAAGAGTGAAGATTTCTCAGCTCTATTGGAACAACGAGAAGCAGATTCAGGTACTGAAGCCTCCATTTGCTTTCATTATTGTCACGGATGTTTTTTATTTGGAGAATATTGTGGAGCCTTTGATTTCCACCATGAATGCCCTTTCTGGAGCGAATACTGTAATTCTATTAGGTTATCATATACGATGTCCAGAAGCCCATCAACTTTTTTGGCAGATTTGTCATAATTATTTCATTGTGGAGAAAGTACCCCATGAGGATTTGCATCTGGAGTATGCATATGAAGAAATTGATGTGTATATTCTCAGGAAAAAAATGACCTAATTTTGGGTAAAACAAGGTTTTCCAGGTTTTAGGGGTGGGGCACAAATTGTATATGGGTTATAAAGTAGAGGGTGCATAAAGTATCTGGCCCTATTATGCAAAAACTCTGATCAGATTGCCACTGGGGGAAATCTTAGGCAGATCCCATTTCCGGAACTGGGTTGTCCAATTTTGTTCCACCGCAGGACAACGTTGCAGCTTTTGAAGTCGACATTCATCGTTATGTGTGCGAGCATGAAGCCTCCCGGGCGAAAGGCGACCGGAGAAGGCCAAAAAAAGGGTCACTATCATCTCTTTAACTGGTCATCGTCTTTATTTTCTTGATTTTTCAGATGGCAATGATTGGTTTGCGTAGTGAAGACTGTGGAATACTAGCGTTTATATGTGCTACTTCTTTGCTTTTAAATGAGGATAATGCTCTAGCATTGCAGGGTCTAGTTTTGTTTTTTGTGGTTTTGTTATGGCTCATGAATGGATGTGTTTATGGATTGAAATTTAAGGAAAATATGGGTTTACTGTAGCATATGAATGGGATGCATCCAAGCATTGAAATTTCAGAAGTTGGGTTTATTGTGCATATGAAATGGCATGTGTTTATGCTTTTGAAATTTTACTCAGAGAAAAGAAAAGATGGATTTGGTATTACATATGAATGAGATGTATTCTTCGTATATGCTTGGCCATCTATAAAGGTTTCTTGATTTTGGGTAATTAACTTAACCTTTTGATTTCGGGTAATTAACTTACTCTAAAATGAAATAAGACATTCAATGTGTTCCTGAAAAATAATTGCACAATGATCCAGTCCAAGAAAACAAGGTTTTCCACAAACTAATTAACTCTTCTAGAAAAATTCAACAATTCCAATTTAATAATCCTATAGACCTCTCTTTGTACCTTTTGGGACAATTGCTAGTTATATAATCAATTTCAAAATCGTTGATCTTTCTAAATATGGAAGAATTATAAAATTGATCTTTTTAAATATATGATCACTATTAAATTTAAAAAAATAACCTACAAGAATCACGGTTATTTTTCCTTCCCATTTAGAACGTTGAAACTATTGTGTGTGGAAACTTTATCACGTTGCCCCGGTCAAGTTGGGGAAACAAACACAGGATGCTTTGAATGGCGTCTTAATCACCCACTTGAAGTTAAATATTTGTATGGTATGAGTAGATTACCCGTCTAGAAGCTTGGACCGGTCAGAGGTGATGTCTGTTTCTGTATTGTTTGCCCAACGGTCTGGTCATACCATGAAGCCAGAAAGCCTTATATGCAGTTGGATTCTCTAAAACATTTCACCAGTCAAAATTGGCGGTTTTAACACTGTAAAACATTTAGTTGGAGGAACTTCGAAAATGAAGCCTCGCATATTTTGATAAATGCCTTGTTGTTTCTGTGATTTGTTATAAATATCATAAGCGTTTGACTAACAAAGTTTTCCAATTTTCTAACACTACTCACATCCAACTAAATTCATACAAGACCAGTCAAATCCACACAACCATTTACGATGAGATTGTCCACTACATGAAGACTAGGACTAGTCTTTAAAAAAATGAAATGCAAATGGTCATGAAATATTCTCGTAGCTACCAATGGTTGTGAATCCTCGGGTGGGCGCGCTAATTTCATTTTCTTATAAATACGGGATGGATCTCCTCATTCTAATGTACACATATATTCTATCTCCAGGGTATAACATCTGCAGAAGAAGAGGAGGCGGCGTTGTGTTTCTGGCGCAGACGAGAGGACACTGTTTTCATATATCCTCTTCATTCATTCATTCGGTGGATGAAGGCAGTGTCATTTCTCTGCGCCTGAAACCTCCCGTTCCTGTATGTTATTGCGATTTCTGATATTAACGATTCTGAGGAACATACGTTTAGTGGCCGACAACCTTTCCAGATGTCTGGATTGTCGCACAATAATGGATTTTCCTTTGAGCTATCATAGATTTGTTTTGTCTGTAATTTCATAGGATAGCAGGTTTTTCTGTGTGGGTGTAGAATTTTCATCATTGATTGTTTGAAAATTTTGTATTTGAGCTGCCTAATAAATAAAGTCTGGGCTAATTTTAATTTTGGCAGTAATTGAAATTAATTGGTTGCTTTTAAATATCTTATTATTTTTATATAAAATATGAACAAAATTATTATTAATTTTATTTATCAGGTAGATAGATGTGTTTAGGTATATATATGTCTTTACATTTCAATGGATTTTTTTTATTATATAAAATATTAACAATATTATTATTAATTTTATTTTTTTATTATATAAAATATTAACAATATTATTATTAATTTTATTTATTTTTGTTGATAGATTTGTCTATATTTAGATAGAGCTTTTTACATTTTTAATTTAATTCTTAATTATTAATAGTTATTTGGGTAAATAATGTCAATTGCGATTATTTTTCATGGTTGCCAGAAATCACTGTTATTTCTTCACCAAAATTCAAAGATTTGTTATTTACCTAATAAATCTCTTAATTAATCTATTAATCTAATAAAAAAAGACTAATTTATTATATATATATATATATATATATATATATAATATTGAAATATGCTATTGTAACAAAAACTATTAAATTTTTTTATATATCTTTTAATTTATATAATACTGAGAAAAAATTATTCATAATACTATGTTTTATATGTTTTTATTAGTGAATTATAATATATAGAAGTTAAATATCTATTAATATTTATAGATCTATTAAATTTATTAGCATAATCTAGCATGCTAGTTGCTATTTGTGATGTGATACTTTGATGTATAATGTGATATTCTGAAATGAGTTTTATTACAGATATACCAATGCAATGTTTTAAGTTAATGATGTTAATTTAAAATTTAAATATCTTTATATTTAATTTTATTAATAAACTCCATGGTTTTGGTTTTAACTTTGTAAGATATTTCTTAACCTAAAATTAGGTTATTTCAATATTTTTTTTTTAATAGAGACAGTGTATATTAATTTTATAAAAGTGATAATCTTATAAAAGTTGGTCACTTTAGCTTATTTCAATATTTTTATAAAGACACTATTAATCTTATAAAATTTTGTGACAAATATTAATAATGATAGATTAGAGTTACAAGTTTAATAATTATTTGTTTTATAATTTTATTATTATTTTTAACTTGAATGCTCAATGTAATATAATATTTAATAATAAAAAAATATAAAAATTCAAAAATAACTATGTTATAAGTCATTTATATAAATAACATTACATAAGAATGTAATATTATAGGTCATTTATATAAACGGTATAAATAACTATGTAGTGTAATTTTCTTTAACATGATATTATTATTAATATACTATAAAAATTTACAATACCAATAATTTTAAGTATGTTTTTTTTCAAGTGTATTTGAAGCTTTTAATGTTAATAATTTTTAATAATACATTATTTTATAAATATTATTAGTTTTTTTTGGATTTGTAAGGGTTTATTTTAGAAAAAATGTACCAAAAAAATAATGTGATTTTAATTGGTAAGCCTTTGGCAACCAGTTTGAAGTGTTGTGGAGATGAAAATATAGTTATTAATATCATAGGCATTTTTATAGCAGAATGTGATATATATTTTATTCATAAATATTTTGTTATTGAAAGTGTTGAAGATATAGCTCCAATATCCACTCACATCTTATTCTCCAATAAATTCATAGATAATCAAGTCAAAACCATCAAGTGTGATTCATAGAAAAATTTTGGAACTTGAAAGCAGAAAAATATTGAGAAAAGAGGAGGACGAGGGAAACAGGGCGGGAGAAGACGCGCGAGGGTTTGGGTTAGGGTTTCAGAAACCCTCTGCAGTTTACCGAACCGCGCCGGACCTCCGTTAACCCACACCGCACAACTGTCGTTCACCATACTACTGTAACGCATCTCCATCGCTTCGAGCTGGTAGACTTTTAGGGTAGGAAGGGTTACAGTGTCGCGACTCCCGGTTGACAACCCGTGACGGTTACAACTTACCTGCCCAGCTTGGTCCGTTTACCCGGATTTCTGTCATTTTCTCCAGTTTTCTCGACTTTCTGAGGTGTACGTCGTTCCGAGACACAGCTGGCGATATGGAAGACCTGGAAGTTGTCGATTACACCGAAGACCCGCTGGAGGGGGTATCCATGTGGCGCTCATCCTTCTCCACATCAGAAGGTATGTTCAGTACTGGCCTCTCCGAAAACTACTCTCCGTTTTCACTAGGGGAACAGTCAAGGTCATATCCTGTGGTCCTCCGGGATGTACCACCTACTTGGCCAGCGCTCTCTACCCCCCCACACTCACTGGCTACCCTCGGTTTTGTTTCCGGCTATTTGAACCCTAACCCTGGTCTTGATCCCTCGGCATCTGGTACCATATCCCGTCCGTTTTTAACCTCTTCACTGCCATCTGCCTCAGCTGGTCCCTCCGGGTCTCTCGGTATTTCGTCAGGTAGCTTCACCACTGTTCCCCCTCTCTCTGGTCCCCCCCTGTTACTGGCATCGAAGACCCTTCCTCCTCGAACCAAAACCCTACACCACTGTTTGTTACTGCCCCTCCCTTGGGCCTGCCACACCACCTTCTTCCCCCCCAGGGCCCTAAAAAGAAGTACAGGTGTTTCAAATCAAAGGCGGACGGCATATTTCTCAGGCTAGAGGAGGATATTCAGTGGGGTGATACTATGGAATTTGCAGACCGAGTACTGGTTGGACGCATCAGAGGTCGGAACTACACGGCAGCACGTTTGAAGACCTGGGCAGTGGAAGTCTGGGGTCAACATCTGGTGGACATCCCTTTCGTGCAAACTTTCGTGAGGGGATGGTTCGCATTGAGGTTTGCTCATGTTGATCATACCAACTGGGTATTGTCCTCTTACTGGCACTTTGAACATGCCCCGGTGCTCCTCAAGCGATGGACACCCTTATTCGACCCCGAGACGGAGCAGATTGGCATCGGGCCCGTATGGATTCGACTCCCAGGCCTACCACTACAATACTGGTCAGAAGATATCTTCAGGAGGATTGGCAACGCAATTGGCTCCTACATGGACTACGATAAATCCTACCAGCACACTGGCATGATGGCATATGCCCGGATTCTTATTAATCTGGATACCAGGGGAGGACTACAAGAGTTCATTACCATTCAATGGAGAGACACAGCTCGCAAGCAAATTATCGACTACGAGGGAATTCCATACCGCTGCCGAAGATGTCACAAAGTCGGACACCTATACAGGGATTGTCCACTCCTCCGGAAAAGAAGGGAATATGTACAGAATGGGGAGTCCGAGCTTCCCTTGGACCATACACCCAGGCTGAATCCCGAGAAGAAGCAAGAGGAGCAAGCACATGGTGATGGTGATCCACGAGGCACTCCTGATAATGCTGATGCTGCTAAAGAATCCACAGCTCCCTATCCTACATCTCCTGCTCCAGTACACCCAGCGACTGAACAGGAGGGCATCGCGACGACGGGTATGTTAAATTCATCCCCCTCTCCTTTGCCTTCTGTTTCTTGCATATCAGTTGGCTCTACATCTCATCACATTACTTGCACACCACCTATATCAGCACTTTCGACCTCTGTGGTTTTTCATTATACTCGAGACTTTCCCCCTCCTCCCTCCCTCATTTGCTCCCTCCCGCTCCCACCTCCCGTGACATCCCCTTGCCAGCCATCTCTGATATCATCCTCCCTCGCATCCCTCTCCATTCCTTCCCCCCCGGTATCCCCCCGATATTCCCTTCGATCCCGATCGAAGGATAAAGGACCCGATGCTTTTGGTCTGGACGCTGAAGTCACCCCTGCAGCTCACAAGAACTCCCGAGGTCGACCCTCTCGCATCACCAAAGCTAGGCACACTGCTGACGAAGAAGTCGCCCTTGGGCGACAACAAACTATTCCCTGGGCCCTTAGAGCGAAGAACGCCCCCCCCCCTACACCCCTCATGAAGATTATATCCTATAATTGCCGAGGGTTTGCTAGTTTGGCCAAAAAACTAGCACTCAGGAGACTGCTTACCTCATATTATCTTTCTTCAAGAATCCCTCTGTTTGGCCGAACCTCTTATCCATACTCTCAACTCCTGGCTACCCAATTGGACCTTCCATGCACTGGATGCGTCCGAGAGATCCGGAGGTTTAGCCATTCGGATTAGTAACAAAGCTATGGAGATCAGGAATATTTAGGGAGGCAGAGGATTCATTGGCTTAGACATTTTTGCTTATTCCATTGAGATGGACATTCGCATCATCAATGTCTATGGCCCTTGTGCTGACATAACAAATTATTGGAGAACCTTACTGGAATCGGAATTACTTCGGGCAGATAACATTATTCTTGGAGGCGATTTAAATTTCTCACTGGGATTTTGTGAATCATGGGGACACTTGGCGCAGGTAGACTCTTTATCAGACACTATTTCCAATCTACTGGAGGAACACCAGTGGGTGGACATTCCCTCTGCTAGAATACAGTATACCTGGACAAACAATCGCAGTGGAGATTAAAGCTTGGCCAGAAGACTTGATAGATTTCTTATAAAGGAGTCACTTCACAACAGACTCCCCCGCATTCGTCAATGGGTTGGAACTGGAGGCATATCGGACCATCGACCAATTTTCTTAGAAATGGTAGACATTAATCATAAGATCAAGACCCCTTTAAATTTAATGCCTCTTGGTTAAAGGACCCCTCATACATACAGTTGGTAACTAACTATTGGCAAACCAACCATATTGGAGAAAATGAGGATCATACAGAAGGATTCGTTAGAAAATTATCTGAACTTAAGAGGATATCTAAAATCTGGGCACATCAGAAGCCATCCGTGATGACAACACTCTGAGGGAGGCTGAAAGAGTCATCGCTTCACTCGAGGACTCATCAGATGGGACCTTCCCCACTCCAGAGAGCAAAGAACAATACTCCTCTCTCATCGCAAAGCGCTCACATATCCTGAAGGAAAGAGAAGAAAGCTGGAGATAAAGGAGCAGGGCAATATGGCTCATAGAGGGGGATGATAACACAAAATTTTATCATAAATTTGCCAATGGGCGCAAAATCATCAATACTATTTGGGAACTGCGGGATGAGCGAGGGCATCCAGTATCATCTCAGAAGAACCTGGCCAGGTTAGCAACAGAGCACTTCAGGGGTATTTACAAAGCTCCTAGAGATATAAATATCATGGAGATAATGAGGGTAGCTGAACATTTCCCCAGGTTTGTGCCTCAAGAAGATTCAGAATAACTACTGAAGGAAGTGACTATGGATGAATTGGAGGCAACTATAAAATGGTTTAAAAAAGATAAAAGCCCAGGTCCAGATGGGTGGACCATCGAGTTTTACATTGCTTTCTTTGAAATCCTGGGGAATGACCTTCTTAAGATTGTGGAGAATTGCAGAAGGAGGGGCAGAATTTCCTCTGCCATCAAATCCACATTCATTGCACTTATCCCTAAATTGAACAATCATGTCTCTTTCGATGATTTCCGTCCCATATCCCTCTGTAACTGCCTATACAAGATCATTGCCAAGATCATAGCCAACCGCCTGAAGCCCATTCTTTCTCGGCATATATCTCCAGAGCAATTTGCCTTCCTTCATCACAGATAGATTCACGAAGCTATTGCCACAGCACAAGAACTCATGCATACTTTGCAGGTCAAAAAGCAGAAAGGAATGATACTAAAAGTGGACCTATCCAAGGCTTTTGATAGAACAAACTGGCTCTATATTAGACTGTTGTTGACTCATCTTGGTTTTCCCTATGAATATATCAAATGGATGATGAGCTGCATCACCGATGTGTCCTACAGTGTGCTACTCAATGGTGAAGCTACTTCTTTTTTCACCTCAGAGAGGGGCCTCAGACAGGGATGTCTGCTCTCACCCCTGGTATTCTTGCTTATTATAGAAGGATTAAGTAGGATTATTACATCTGCTCGAGAGAGAAATCAACTGACTGGCATTAAAATTGCGGATAATTTTTATCTCACTCATCTATTATTTGTTGATGATATTCTGATATTCTTAAATGGCAGCATTGGGGACACCACTACTCTTCAGAACTTAATCCTACTTTTCCAACAAGCTACAGGTATGAGGATCAATGATAGCAAGTCCACGATTACTACAGTGGGATGCACACAACATGAATTCACCTTTGCATTACAGCGCTTCCCCTTCACCTCATTGCATTTGACAGATGGGATAAAGTACCTGGGTTTTAGATTAAAACCACTCGGATACAGGATAGTAGACTGGACTTGGCTCATAGCGAAAGTGGAAAAAAGACTACAGGTATGGTACCACAAATATCTCTCTCGAGCAGGCATATTGGTTCTCATTAAAGCAGTTATTGAAGCCACTCCAGTCTACTGGATGACCTTGGCCTGGATACCAAAAGGTATTTTGGGCCAATTACAAAGCATATGCTGTCGATTTCTTTGGAAAGGACATCAACCGAGGAAGATTTTTGCCTGGGTCAAATGGGACACCATTGCAAAACCCAAAAGTTGGGGAGGATGGGGCATAAAGAGGCTTGATCTATTCTCCAGAGCATTAGCAGCCAAGCTTGGATGGCAGCTCCTCACCACAAACAGTCTCTGGACCCTTGTTGCCCAAGTAAAATACATCAAGCCATTGAATTTAATGGACTAGCTCTGTCTACAACATGAAACTAGTCATATATCTAATATCTGGAAAGCGGTCATAGGCTCACTATCACTTCTGCGAGAAGGAATTACATGGCATATAAGGGAAGGAAATGTTGTTCGAATTGGATTGGACCCGTGGGTCGGCTGTCGCAATGCCCATAGATTATCTGCAGACCTTATAAGATATCTACATAGCAGAGGAGTTACAGACATAAAGCACATTGGCAATAACGGCAACTCTACCTTTCTCCAACAGGCATGGCTATCAGCGAAAGCATTGGAGATACTTGTTCAGTGGCAGCTCGAATGGCAGGATTATACAGATGCCCTTACCCATGCTCATATCAGGCTTATAGAAGGACCAGATGAGATCATTTGGGCCTTTGCTAAACATGGATTATACAGTCCGAGACAAGGTTACAAAAGGCTCATGGAACCCTTCAAGCCACGGGACATCCTCCCAACCTGGAGAACGCTATGGAAGCTTAAGGCTGCTCCTCATACACGATTATTGATGTGGAATATCCTCTTTGATAAGATTCCTTCTGGAACCAATCTAATGAAGAGATCATTTTATGGTCCCTACCGATGCCATTTATGCCACAGGGAAGAAGAAAGTACAGAGCATCTATTCTTAAATTGCAGCACATCTATAGCATTTTGGCAATCCATCATATCTCACTATCCAAACTTAAAGAACTGGCAAGGGAACAATCTCATGGAAGCTTGGAAAGATTGGTGTCAAAATCACTCCGGAAAATCCATTAACATGCCTTTGCTGGTATGTTGGGCTATATGGATTGCGCGTAACCAGGCCATTTTTAACTTAAAGATCCCCCATTGGCCTGCTATTTTGCACCACACGATTGCAGACTTTGACTTGCTACCCAAAATGGAATCCTCTGCCCCCCCCGCTCCATCAGACCTGAGATCATAGATAAAACCAAGCCCTGGGCTTATTTCGATGGCTCCGCTCAGGAAGCAGGTTGTGGGGGTGGAGCCATCCTTTTTCTCAATGAACTGCACTGCTACAAGATCCAAATCAACCTAGGCAGAGGCGCCAATAACTTTGCTGAACTATGCACAACAAAACATATCATTCACTTTGCATTACAAAAACACTGCAGACACCTGCAACTATTTGGAGATTCTAAAATTGTTTGTAACTGGCTGAATGATGCATCTCATTGCTATGCATTTTCATTGAGGCATATATTAGATGAAGCAAAAAGACTGATTACTTCTTTTGAATCATTTGTCTGTCAACACATCTACAGGGAACAGAACACAGTCGCAGATCAACTATCCAAAGAAGCAGCGCACAGACAAGGAAATGACTGGTTGATACAGGAGGAGATAGACGAAACTTTCTATCAGCATTATCATAGACCTTTTGATGAACCCATAGAAAATGGGCTATAAGGCCCACATACAGCAAGCACTGTTTTTATATATTAACATGTATATATGACCTCTGTATGGACATGGATAAAAACTCTTTTTTGGTAGTATATCGTTTATATGTCGCTCTCTGCGTAGAGCAGGAATTAATTTTTGACCAAATCATAGTCAAACCAGTATAGATTTTGTAGACTCCCTGCGTGGAGACTTCTAGACAATCTTTCAAATCTACAGACTGTGAACACTAAAGCCTCAGCAGCCTCCATATGAATATGCATTGGCATCTACAAAATTTAATTTCTTTATACTAATAGAAATTACGACTTTTTCTCACGGAAAAAAAGGAAGAAAAATATTGAGAAAAAAATTGTTAAAATAAAATATTTTAATTTATATAAAAGAACATATTCAATGTTTAATATGAACATATACTTAAAAATATATTAATAATGAAAAAATCATTTTAATTTGCATGATAAGATGTATTGATTAACATGTTATTTAAATTATTTTAATTTCAATCACATATATTATATACCATTTTAAAACAATTATGTATATATCACGAAGAAATGAAGTTTTATGGTTAAAACATTTATTTGGTCCTACATATATTTTATTTAGCATTCAAAAATACAATTTAAACAATATAAAAATAACACATTATATTTTTCACTGTAAAGAAGTTTTCACTAGAAAAAATTTGATCCCTCTTGACTCATGTTAGATCTGTACTTAAAATAAATCTATATTGATATCCATAAATCAATAAACTTTGTGTAAATCAAAAAAATTCATGGAAATAAATTTATGGCAAAAAAGTTGATCTTTCTAAATATTGAAGAACTTTAAATAAAATTGATTTTTTAAATATATAATAACTATTCCATTAAAAAAAGAAAAACCTACAATCACGGTTATTTTTCCTTCCCATTTAGAAAGTTGAAACTATTGAGTGTGGAAACTTATCACATTTCCCCGGTCAAGTCGGGGAAACAAATGCAGGACGTTTTGAATGGTGTTTAGATCACCCACTTGAAGTTAAATATTTGTATGGTATGAGTAGATTACTGAATGTTGAAACTATTGAGTGTGGAAACTTATCACATTGCCCCGGTCAAGCCGGGGAAACAAATGCAGGATGCTTTGAATGGTGCTTACATCACCCACATAGAAGTTAAGTATTTGTATGGTATGAGTAGATTCCCCGTCTAGAAGATTGGACTTGTGAGAGGTGATGTCTCTTTCTGTATTGCTTTCCCAACGTTCTGGTCATACCTTCAAACTTGGAAGCCTCAAGGCTCACTTCCAGTCGGAGGTCACGTCTCTTTCAATATCGCTATTGCTTTCCCAGTGGTCTGGTCATACCATGAAACCAGAAAGCCTGGTATGCATTTGGATTCTCAAAAACATTTCACCAGTCAAAATTGGCGGTTTTAACATTGTAAAACATTTAGTTGGAGGATCTTCGAAAATGAAGCCTCGCATCTTTTGATAAATGCCTTGTTGTTTCTGTGATTTGTTATAAATATTATAAGCGTTTGACTAACAAAGTTTTCCACGACTAACATTTTCTAACACTACTCACATCCAACTAAAATTCATACAAGACCAGTCAAATCCACACAGCCATTTACAATGAGATTGTCCACCACATGAAGACTAAGGCTAGTCTTTAAAAAAGTGAAATGAAAATGGTCATGAAATATTCTCGTAGCTACCAATGATTGTGAATCCTCGGGTCGGCGCGCTAATTTCATTTTCTTATAAATACGGGATGGATCTAATCATTCTAATGTGTAAATATTTTGTATCTCGAGGGTATAACATCTGCAGAAGAAAAGCAGGCGGCGTTGTGTTTAGTAGCCGACAACCTTTCCACATGTTTGGATTGTCGCACAATAATGGATTTCCTTTGATCTATAATAGATTTGTTTTGTCTGTAAGTTCATAGGATAGCAGGTTTTTTTGTGTGGGTGTAGAATTTTCATGATTGATTATTTGGAAATTTTGTATTTGAGCTGCTGAATAAATAAAGTCTGGACTAATTTTAATTTTCGCAGTAATTGAAATTGAGTAAAATTTTAATTGGTTGCTTTTAAATACCTCATTATTTCTATATAAAATATAGAATATGAGCAAAATTATTACTAATTTATTTATTAGGTAGATATATGTGTTTACATTTCAATGGAGTTTTTTATTATATAAAATATTAACAAAATTATTATTAATTCTATTTATATTTGTTGATAGATGTGTTTACATTTCGATAGAGTTTTTTATATTTTCAATTTAATTGTTAATTATCAATAGTTATTAGGTAAAAATGTCAATTGGGATTATTTTTTATGGTTAAGAGAAATCACTGTTATTTTTAAGCCAAAATTAAAATTTATTCAAATTTTTACTATTTATATAATAAATGTCTTTATTAATTTACTTAAGAAAAAACCCTAATTTATTTATACTTTTCTAGAAATATGATATTATAACGAAAATTATTAATTTTTTTTATATATCTTTTAATTTATATAATACAAGAAAAAATAATTATAATACTAAGTTTCATATATTTTTATTAGTGAATTGTAATATATACAAGTTAAATATCTATTAATATTTATAAATCTATTAAATTTATCAACATAGTCTAGTTGTTATGTGTGATGTGATATTTTAATGTATGATGTGATATTTTGAAATGAATTTTATTACAGATATACTAATGTAATGTTCTAAGTTAAAGATGTTAATTTAAAATTTAAATATTTTTATATTAAATTTTATTAATAATATCCATGGTTTTGGTTTTAACTTTTTAAGATGTTTCTTAACTTAAAATTAGATTATTTCAATATTTTTTTATAGCGACAGTGTATATTAATTTTATAAAAGTAATAATCGTATAGAAATTAGTCACTTTATGTTATTTAAATATTTTTATAAGGAAACTCTATAAGGAAACTTTAACACTAATGTTGTTATTGTCCATGGTTGAACAATATTACATGGTCAACATTAATGTAACACTAATGTTGACCATGGCTAACCATGGTTAAACATTACTGAGCATGGTGAACCATGCAATCTTACAAGTTACATTAGTGTTAATGACAATGCTATATTAGTGCTACAAAAATGGACACATTAATGGTTAAATAAGGTTAAGGGGTTTGACCATGGTTGAAGAGGGTTGACCCTTGTTGGTCAAGGGAGACCATGGTTAACCTTAGTTGAACATGATTAAAAATGATTGACCTCAGTTGAACATGATTGACAATGATTTCCAAGGTTGGCATCCATTAAACATGATTGACAATTATTACCATGGTTGACCTTAGTTGACGACCTTAGTTGACCATGGTTATCAATGATTACCGATGTTGTCGAGGGATTAAGGGAAAGATTATGGCTGACCATGGTTTACCATGGTTGATGATGTTCATCAAAGATGAAGAGTGTTGACTATTAATTTTGGATTCACATGGTTGACTAAGTTTGACCAAAGTCAACCATAAATAATATGATGTGTTTATGTTACATTAATCAAACAATGTAACATTGATATTTGCAATTGTTATATTGCTACATTAATGTTATAAAAATGGTTTCATTACTAGTTGAAGATGGCTTACGAGGTTCATCATGGTTAAAGATGGTTGACCATATTTTTTATTGAGGCTTGATTGAGATACAAAAATCACCCTCAATAACCCAAGGTTGATTATAGTCAACCATAATAACATGTTTTGAAAATTTAAATTTAAATTTCTTTATTAATGATTATTTTTTACAAGAAACTACAAACATATATTATGTTATATTGAAAAATACTATTACAATATTGTTATACATTTTATTTATTTAATAATAATATCTTTATTTTAATCTATTCTCATAATTATGAAGAATACAAAGTTTTTTTTATTTAGGAGAGAATTATGAAAGATATGCAACTGTTTTAATTTTCAATATGGCTATGAAATATACGGAGGAGTTTTAATTTTCCATTCTAATGTAACTCTTGATAAAGCACCTCTTTTTGCATTGTATATTTGTCATCGTCTTGATAAATTGCCTTGCTTTTCTATGAGATGATGTTAGCTTCTGTTGTTGTAGTAATAATACTCTATTTCGAAACATATCCTGAGTCGTTTTGCTATGACTTTTTCAACATTTTCAGAATGATATTTTAATATTTTGAATATTTTTTCACTGCAACTTTTTGATATTTTACAATACGTCATATATGCTTGACGACATTTTCATACTGTTTTTTTCATTTTAATTAAATATATTGTATATTTTTTCTGTACAATTTCTCAATATTTTTACGAGGCAAACTACATGCTTTCGAAGACTATAGAATAAGTTCGATATATATGCATTGGAGGTCGAGGTGAGTTCAGTAATGGTAGGAATGATGATAATCGAAGCTTTAAATTGATTATCATCAAGTTTAATATTTCTTAATTAAGAACATTTAAACATTATCTCCACTAATAGATATTTTTTTTAATATGTGTTTTTTTAATTGGGCATTGCAAAATATTAAAGTCAAATATGTGTTGCAGTTAAGGTTGGCCCTCTGGTTTTTTTGCCTTTTACTTATGCTATGATTCATTTTAAATTTTTTTGGTAACTCTACTAAAAGGATGTCAGTACGAATGGTACTGAGATTGACAATATCTCGTAGAAGTCTAGAATATATGATCTAATGAACGTTAATGGATGTTGCAAAGGAGTTAGTAGTTAATAAGTTTCATGTATTTCATATAATCAAATCCATAATTATAATTTTTGAAATGGTTGAAGTGAAATATGTTATATTTTTGATAAAAAATAATAAATTAACAACAATAAATATGAAATTAATAATAATATATCAAATCTAAAGAATACAATATTCGTTATAAATAAAATAATACATATAATAAAAAATAAAATAACACAAATTTAAATTGACAACCTTAATATTTTAAAAAGAAAAATTCATAATATATTAGGATAAATAATGGGAAAAGATCCTTAATATTTTAAAAAGAAAAATTCATAATATATTAGGATAAATAATGGGAAAAGATTAGCAATTCTTTTATTACTAGTAGAAAGTACATAAGTTTTGGACTGTTAACCTAATTCTTAATAGCTTCATCTCTAATGGATGAATTCCACATTATTTGTAAAGTAATTCTCGGTTGCATTAGAGGAGAAGTATCCTTTATATTTCAGGAGAAGAAACCTTCAATACTTTCAAGAAGAAGTCTCTATTACATACAAAAAAAATAAAAATTATATATTTGGATTCACGCATATTAATCTCTCACTTGAGGCCAAATATAAGCTTATGTGAATATTATTGCTACTAATATAGTCCCAAAAATCTCTCATTGCCTCTCTATGACACTAGCCAATGCTCTAGAAAGCTCCTACATATCCATTGGAAGGATCTTTAATAACACATAAGTTGGTTTCTCTTTTGTGTCTATTTTCTCCAATTGGAGGGCCCATCATCTAGTACTTGGAAAATCCAATGATATCGAATATCAATGTGTTTTGTATTGTAGAGAAACGCGGTCTGTTTTGAAACATGGATTGCACTTTGGATAGCATAATTCAATACATACTTTTCTTGCTACAAGCCCAATTCTTTTAAGAACCTCCTCATCCAAATAATTTCCTTGCATCCTTTAGTAGTTTCATTATACTTAGCCTTGTAATAGAAAGAGCCACCACCTTTTGTAATATCCATACACATGAAATTGAAACTCTTGCAAATGTACACATGTAACCTATTGTGGATTCTTTTAGAATCCATGTCACCTACCATATCAACATGTGTAAATCATTCCAATAGGGAAGAAATGTCTTGAAAGCACAAACAATAATGAATTTAAGATTTAATATATCTCGAAATCCATTTAAATACACCCTAATTCTCCTTCCCTAGATTATTGAGAAACCTACTTACCACTCCCATTGAATGTGTAATGTTAGGATGAGTGCATACAATTGCATACAGTAAGACTCCTACTCCTAAAGCGTATGGAATATTGGACATTTCTTGTGTTTCTTCAATACTAGATGGGAACTGATTAGTCATTAATTTGAAATGAGATGCAAGTAGTATACATACAGTTTTTTTTTTTTTTTTTTTTTTTTTTATCTATCTATAGAAACATTTCCAATACATTTTAAAGGTTTTTCTTTTGTGTTACATAATTTCTTCTTTCTTTTTTACATATAATTTTCATCCCAAAAAATTCTTGCTACTGCCTACGGGGCTTTGGATTGACGGTGAATGGGTGCGCTGTTAAGGCACTCCTTGCGATAGATCACTGGTTCAATTCCCCGTGGGTACTTAGTTTAGTCTTAACCTAGAAAAAAAAAAATTTCATCCCAAAAAATTCTTACTACTACCAAATTATTCATTACCAAGGCATGGTTTAGTTTTTTTTTAATTTATTAATCATCAATTATTTTTTAAGTAATCAACATGTCATCAACGTATAATAACAATATAATGAAATTGCTATTTTCATCTCCTTTAATGTGTATACAATAATTTGCATTTAATATTTTAAAATCATTATCAGAATAATAGATTCAAACTTTTTATATCATGGATGTGGAGCTTGTTTCAACCCATATACTCTTCTTAAACCTTCAACCCAATTTTTCTTTACCATTTTTCTCAAAAACTTATGTTGATTCCATAGATATCTCCTCTTCTAAATCTCCATGTAGAAAGGTTGTCTTAACATCTAGTTGCTCAAGTTGCAAATATAGAGTAGCAGCAAGATCAAGTACTACTAGTCTTGATGTCATTTTAAGAAGAAGGTAAAAAATTATTTAAAGTAAGTACCTTGTTCATGTCAAAATCCATTCGCCACTAGTTTTGCTTTAAAACCTTGTTTAGTTTTATTTCCTTCATGTTTTATTTGGCACACCCACTTATTCCTTAAGATTCTTCTCCCTTGGGGTCATTTAACCAAATCTTGTGTTTTATGGACATGTAGGGATTGTATCTCCTCTTGCATAACATTTTTCCACTTTATATCATTTTGTCATGCAACCTTGATTTTAAGGTGCACAGAGTGCCTATTTTCTTCCCTTTTGCAAAATATAATGAACCTTTTAGAATTTTCCATCCACCCTTGCCAAATATTGTTTTATAACTTTCATCATCTAGATTTCTAACTGAAATCAATTCCACTCTAATATTTGGTACATGCTTGACCTACCTAAGAAATAAGCTATAAACATCTTTTGTCTTTATTAGAACATGTCTTATTCCTTCAATATTACAAAGACTTTTGTTTCACAAGTGAAACTTACCCATATTACCTTGTGTATAGGAAATACAAATTTCTCTCTTTGGTGTCGCATGATAGGAGGCTCTAGAATTTAAAATCAAATCATTGTCTTGACTAGATATATAAAGGGATGCATCATTATAAGTAACATTAGTTAATACCTCAACTTCTCTTTACATGGAAGTACTTTCTTCATTAATATTGTTATTGTTTGCCACAATTTTCTCCTTTTGCTTCTTCTTTAATATCAAGCAATCCCATTTGATATGCCCATTTGATATCCCAAGTTTCCTTAGATGGTAGTAGTTTATTCCTCCATGCTAGTACTTTGACTTCCTTTTAGACATTGAACTCCTTGATTTCCTCCTATCATGTTGTCTTCCATGATCAACAAGAGTTTATGCCTCCATATCCAGTATTTCTTCTCCAATATATTTTTTTTAAATTTTATCATTTAATAAATTGATAGAAACATATTCAAAGATTAATTAACCTCTTCGTGTTACATTACTTATGGTGATAGCCAAGTTCTGCAAACTATCCAGCATAAATCTTAGGAATAAAATATATTCAATCTTATCATCAAACATAATATCCAACAACATGAGTTGCTTCACCACTGCGTGAAACTCATTTATTTTTTCATCAATTTAACTCCCTTAGAGAATGTTTGGATTCATGAGTGGTAAAAAAAATTTATATTAACATTTCACGCTAAGTATCAACCTCTTTCATTTTGTGATTAAATAAACTCTTGATTAGAAACAATTTATTGGCTGTTATCTCTCGTCCATATAAATAATGAAGCCTCTTTCATTTTGTGATTAAATAAACTCTTGATTAGAAACAATTTATTGGCTGTTATCTCTCGTCCATATAAATAATGAAGCTTTTTCTATAAATATTCGATAGTCTTTTCCTTTGAAACATGAAAATATATTGTGTTTTTCAAATATTGCTTAAAAGTAAACTTCATGAATCACTGATGAAGGCTTCTTATATTTTTCTTTAATTCGCAAATGAAAATATTTGATTGTATGTCTTCCATCTTAAGTTTTCATATGATAAAATTTAAACTAGTAATCTTTTCATTGTTTATGGTTAACTCCATCGAAACACCTATAAATAAAACCTACACACAACAAATATCCAACAAAATATTTTGATTTGCTATATTTTAAACAACAATGAATTGACAACAATAAATCTAAGATTAATAATAACCTATAAAAATCTCATCCATAAAATAAAAATTCAACATCAATAAAATAACATATACCATTAAAAAAAGGGAAGAAATACAAATTTTATGTGAAAAACATAACAATGTATGGGAGAAACCACTTAGAATGATGAAAAACTCTTTTATTACTCCCAGAAATTACATAAGCTTTAGCTTGTGAACCCAACTACCAATCACCTTACCCGCAATGGATCAATTCATCCTTATTTATAGAATAATTCAAATAAGACTATGTTCAACAAAAAGTCTTGGTTACATTTAGGAAAAGAACCTTTAATATATTTGTGGAGAAATATCCATTACATAATAAAACGAAATATTGTTTTCTCTATTTTTACTCACACCCACTAAAGAATTCACTTTGAAATTTAATTGATGGGTTAAATAGAGTATTGGTCATTCATTCAAATCATATATATTGAGTTTCCATTTTTATTGGAGGAGTTTGTTTCTTCCTCAAAAGAAGGGTTGGAATTTGGATTCTGTTTTACTCGTCAAACATTTTTTTTTTTCATTTCGAGTTTTTATTCTTTTCATCAAGAAACACTATGTTTAAAGTTTTTCACTCCAAGAATTACGTTTTGATAATAAATTAAACATTTATTAATAAAGGCATGATTAAAAGATTACCTTCAACAACAATGATTTTACTTTTTTTACATATTTATCATAATAACAAAATGACCATAACACATAAACGACTTATAATCTTTGTTTGAACTTTTATGAACACTCAGAATAAAATCTCCATATTAACCGCAAAATCAAATTTCATTGATTTGGACATGGCATAATATTTGTATATATTAGATATGGCTAACCAAATATGATGGGACATATAATATCACAAATGGAAATAACCAATTTGTAGAGTAAAATGTTAATATGTTATATAGAAAATTCTTGGTTCCCTATAGACTTTGCATCATTTTTATTTGGCAAGATGTTTGTTGTTGTTTGTATGTCATTTTTAGTACAACAACAATATTAACATTACTCCCATCCATATCTTTATCTTTTCATACACATTTTTCTTTTTTCAATTGCTTTTTAACTAGAAATTGACTAAAATAAAAAATAGTAGACCTACCAACCACATTTTATTTTCAAACCAACTCTAGGCATCACTATTAGGAAATATCAATCCATCAAAGGAATATCCCCATCATCTCCATGGAATGGAAATATAAATCCATAAAGGAATATCCACATCATATCCATGGAATGTAACGTCCTCATACAAAATAAAGAGAGAGGGTTCAAGTGAAGTAGTGGCCTCTAGAAAGGACAATCAAGATCTGAGGAAGGGAGATTTAAAACTTGGCTAAGAATAGATTTGGTTAGAAATGATATAGCTATCCAATTGCAAAGCCTCACATGGAAATTATTGGATACAATAAGGTTGTTAGATTTTATTTTCTTCATTTAGGTTTCGTTAATTATTCTACCTTTTAATAGAACACAATACAACTTCTTTCAACACAGGAACTCAAGGGCTCTAGATCAAGTTAAGTGTGAAGAATAGGAAAAGTATCTTTAATGACTCAATAGTTTCTTTTTCCTTAACACAATAAGGATTTGTTGCACAATATTTCTATACCTACACATGTGTCAGAAATTATTAAACAAATGAACTAAAATAAACATGTAAAAGTAATTATTTATTAAAGCAAAACCCAAAAGAAACAATGCATACCTCTTTTACCCACTACACATAATGTGAAATGTACATCAATCATCACTATAGGGTTTGATCAATGAAACTATCACGTCCTATCCCATAGGATACCAAATGTAAACAACCAAAAATCTTTTAAAAAACACTAATATTAAAGCCAAACAAAAAACCGAAATTCCACAAAAATATACAAGCATGAACAAGAATGGAGAAATAACCATTGGCATTGAAACAAATCAATATAAGAAAGAATCAAAATAAGAAAAGCAAAGACAAATCAATAGTGTACAATGGATTTGAACTCAACTCAACAACCAATGGCCCTCTACACCTTACTTTGTAGTAACGTTCCTTTCTTCTCTACTTAGTTTGAATGGAGAAGAGATTAGTGGTATACAAAATGGAAGAAAATAACAAAATGTGAATTTTCATAAACGAATATAATAATTACGTATAATGGGTAGAGGTACTCAATATATCTACCTATGATGAAAAAAGGGGTATTTACATAAATGAAATCGAGTAGCCTCTTCTCCAGAACTCCCATCCTGTGTCCCCCAATTCATTTCTATTTCTAGTTTAATAGGCTAGTGGTCTAACCTTATACACGAAAGAATTGATGCTTCATAGAATATGTCTTTGCCAATGAAACTTTTTGTTGCCAAGAATCTGTCCAGCCAAGAGGTTATCTATATGCTTCCTCCCCTTCTGTTGTTCCACGTATATTTTCCATTTATAGTTAGGATGTCTACCAATTTTAGTTCTTCTTGAAGATCTCTGAATCTCTCCATTTTCCGCTCTTCTCTTTGCAATCCTCCTCTTTTCTCATTTGTTGATGTTATGAAATTGAAGTCCCCTGCTCTCAGCCAGACATTTCCATTGTGAAGTTTACCAATCTTCTATATTTGTTGGAGGAAGTTCCCTTTTTCGACTGGAGTATGAGGGCCATTTACTGCAGAGACTAAAAACCATTCTCTATTTCCAATTAGATGGAACCACTGCATGAGGATTCTTTTCATACCCACCCAATAGTCTACTATGATCTTTGCTAGGTTCCACAATATTGCTATACCTCCCGCACTACCTTTCGCATCTATGGTCATACATTCATACCTTGGTTTTATTTTTCTTAGTATGTCCTCCATTCTCCCTCCTGGAATTTTTGTTTCTTGTAGCAGCATAAGTAGAGGTTTTTATTTTCTTAGTCTCTCAATTAAGTGTCTCTACTTGCCTCTGTTGTTGAGGCCTCTTATATTCCAGGATGTAATTATCATTGTGTTACTTAGTTTATTTGTTGAAATATCGCCGATAGCGGTACTACCCTCCCTGTATTCACTAGCATTTCTCCCATAATTTGTATAGATTCCTATAGGTTTCTTCAGCCTATTTTCTTTCTGCCTTTCATTTTATTTGAGTAATCTTGGGTACTGCCCTGGTGGATCCCCAGTTATTCTGCCATCTCCTCCTTCCCCTGCCCCTGTTTAACTTGATACTGTTGGAATGTTTATATGTATAGTCATTTTTGGTCTTCTGGAATGAATCGCTCATCTAGGTGTCTCCATTCATTCAACAGTTTCCTGAACACCTCTTCTTCCATGCTTAGTTCTTCCCCCCTACTTGTATCTATTTCCATTATAGTGTTATCCATGTTCTCTTTGTCTCCCTTCTCCTCCTTCTCTGTCGGCTCGCTTTAGGCTTTCCTCTTAGGTTTTAGTTTTCCTTGACTCGAGCTACTTTCCTCTCCTTTTTCCCCCTGATAGTTCATTATTTGGACCTTGTTATCTTCTTCTTCTTCTCCTTGTAACACATCGAAACTATTTGTTCTGCTTGGATTAGCTTGTTGTTATTTTTCCCCCCGTTGGAATTCTTTCTCACTTGTCTTCTCTTACTTTTCACTTCTTGAAACCCTCCCTTGTCTTCTTGATTTTTCCTCTGTTGTTTATTCATGTTCTCTCCCTCTTCTATATTCAGTGGGTGCTCCTTAAATAGGTGGCCATACTCATGACATCTTCTACATCTGAATGGGATGTGTTCGTATTCCTTGGTATGCTGCCAGACCTCTTCATGGTACTCTAGTTCCACCGTGTCTGGGATGGGTTCATCTATATTCATGTATACACATATTCTCACATATGAAGTATATCTTCCTTTTTTTGTTGTTTCTGTTATTTTGACAAATCTGCCTATCGTGTTTCCTATGCCCTCTAGTATCTCTTCATCCTAGAAGTCCATTGGGAGGCCAAATAGCCTAACCCACAACTATGCTACCAGAAATTTTTCCTCGTCTGAGTCATAACATTTTTCCCAGTATCTCATAAACAATCCAACATTATAATGAAAGTAAGGACCATTTTCAAATACATTTTTTTGTGTTGCAACTTCGAGAATATTACCGTGAAGAAGCCTCTAGCTCCTAGCTTGACCTCGATATACCCTCAGGGCTACCATTTTTGCTGAATCCATTTAGTGAGGTCCTTTTCTGTTGGCCATACTCCGATGAACTTGCATATTAGCGCATGGTATTTCATGTAACTTTTGTATCGCTCCAATTTGTTCATTGGTATGATGAATCTCAATTTCTCCATCGCACATGGTAAACATTTACCTCTGTTACCTGCCTTCCATCTCGCTCCAAGGACCGGTCCTGACATTTTGTTTGTTTCTCCCGCTTGTTTTTGGTTATTTGTGTTCTGACATGATTCCCCTACCGCCATGTCTCGATAGGAGGGGATATCTCCCCCCTTTTCTCCTCTGTCATTCTGATCTAGTTCCTGGCCTCTTGGGTCTGCAGGTTTTTCGGGACATGGTACCGTTTATCTCATGGCTACCTGGCGACATATTTTAAATATAATATTTGTTATTTTCCATATAAAATTGTTATTTTTATATCGTATAGTGGAAATTCATAAGTCTAATCATTGATTTTAAGTATATTTTTCTTGTAATATTAATTAAGAATGTTATTATTTTTTAATAATATTTTCATTAAAAAATTTGTTATTTTTTTTATTATATTTATATAATTTTATTAGAAAATAATATACTGAAAAATAATGTGATTTTATTTGATAAGCCACTGTTTGAAGCAGCATGGAAGTGGAAATGTAGTTAAGAATATCATAGGGATACTTATAATAGAAAATGAGATATGTTTTGTTGATAAATGTTTTATTATATGGGAAGTGCTGAAGATATAGTTCCAACATCTACTCATATATTTTTGAGTGTGTACTCTTCAAATAAATTCATATATAATCAAATCAAATTTAGCAAGTGTGATTCATAAAAAAGTCATTGGAATTGAAAAGGAAAAATACAAATAAAAACATTTTTCCTATCAAATATTGCTAGAAGCATTTGATTAATTTCATAAATAATTTTTATTTGCTTTGTTTTATTTGTTTTGAAAAGTAATCTTAATGTATCCACTTGGGATAGCTATGGTTCAAATCTTGTGCAGGATAGCTAGGGTTCAAATGAGAAGTTGGATATGACGAAGATAGATATAGTCTTACAAAATTTACAAAAAATAAATAAAAAGTAATCTTAATACGAAATATTTTCAACATTAAATTTACTCTTTTTCTCATATATTTTTCTTTATACTTTCTAGTATTTTTTCATTAATGTTATCGAATTCATTAAAAAAAATGTATTTCTCCATTTAAAAAAAATTTAAATTTAGTGATTAGTGATTTTTATACCAATAAAAAAAATTATGAAATTATGTTTATATTTAATTTTTTTTATCAACATCTTAATTTTAAAAGTGGTTCCATAAAACTATCATTATTTAGAATTTTATTTTATTTTATTTATTTAATAAATTATTTGCTTTGTCATCTTTATGTCAATTTTTTTTGTAACGACGAAAAATACAAATTTCTCGTTTTACTCGGAAGATAATTATGAAATATATAATTAAAACGATATAATGAAATAGACAAGTCATTTTAATTCTCATTTTGATGTAACCCTTGATAAAGTACTGCTTTTTACCATGCTTTCATCATCCGGATAAAGTTCCTTGCCTTACCTTACGCATGATTCTAATATAAGAATTGTAATATAAGCATTTGAATACATGAATATAATAATTTTATGTCCTATGATTATCTTTGAGCTTCGTTATGAAAAATGTGGAACAAAGTGTCCAAGTAAAATCACCTTGACATATATCCAATATGATTTATTTTAAATATAGAATCTATTAGTGACAAAGTCTATCCATCCAAATGTGAGGGAGAACGATTTCCCAGAGATAGAATATCAATCACAGAAGTCAGGTTGTCTCCGCCATGGAAAATGTTGTCCAGCTTGAGATGGCTCCAATATGATTTTCTTAAAATCTAGAATCTACTTGTTACAAAGTCTATCCATCCAAATGTGAGGGAGAATGCTTTCCCCGAGATAGAATAGCAATCACAAAAGATCAAGTTTTCTCTATCATGGAAAATGTTGTGTAGGCTTCGTACGACAAAGGATGCCTGTGTTGTAATGAGAACGGGATATGGCATTTTTATTTTAATGTAATTTTGGTTTTAGTATTTTGAATTATTTGAATTATGGATTTTCATCCTGTTAGATATACGATGCTTTCTTATATTTTATAAAAGAGGATTTTGTTTCTATCGAACTGATGGCTTTAACATAATCATTAGGTTAAGTTTAATGTTGAATAGTATGATGGTTGGTTTAGATTGACTAAGCATTTTGTGTATGTATTTGTGTGTTTGATTATTCTATTATTTTGATCACTTTTTCATTATTCTATTTAGAGGAAGAGGACTCACTTTAGTAGATATAATACTTTTAAATAGTAGAAATTTTTAATATTTTTATACTAATAATTAAAATTGAGTAGTGAAATTTTATTTCCATAGATAATCCTCAACATCATTCTAACAATCAATCCATATTAGTTATTGAATTGATTATAGAGTGCATACATACGTTTGTAGTTAAGTAATCATAATTAGTCTATTTCCATAATTTTCTTGGATTTGATTTTGAACTTATAAGTTGAAAACAATATTATAATAGCTATTTGAATAGAATGATAATCAAAATTCTTAGTGAATCTACATTGATTTTTAATATTATATTGAATTTGTTGCTTTACTCCCATTCATATTAGATCAAATTTAGTATTGCTAGCAACTTGTAGATTGCACATACACTGTATAAAATCTTGGTTGATAATTAATGTTCAATTTATTAATTCTTTCTTTCAAAAACTAATAATCAAAATTAAACAATTAATACAATATTTTGATATAAAATTTCTATAACCAAAATCCTTTTTTTATAATTCTTGAAATACCTAACATGATGTAAATACTTAGAAAAAGTTATGCGAAAATTGCTCCAACAAGATATGACACGCAAAGAGTGCGTCTATATGTCATCCTTAATTTGCTCTAATAATCATGTTGGGAGGTGATATGCTAGAAGGTGATTTTATCATAGTCTAATGATTCAATTTTATATTTTAAAAAGAAAATAGTTTTATTAATACATTAAGTTGTTCCTATCACATAAATTCATAAATAATGGTAGAGTTATTTTAGGGTCCTAATGTACGTTAGAAGAAGGCATAGATATGATACTACATTTTTTTAAATCTATGATCTGGTAAACTTATTTTGCGATCAATTAATTATGCTATTAGATATACTAGGTATGTTGTTGTAAGAATTGTATATGTTATTGTACATACTATGCATTCATATCTACAAATGAGATAGGGTAGCTATTATCAGTTTTATGATTCAATATGTCTTGAGTGAGGAGAAGCCCTAAAACTATTGATGCCAAACAAAGCCCTAACATTGTTGATGTGAAAAAAAGGATGACATGCCCTATTTTAACTTAGCAATCTCTTTTTATAAACTTAGAAAATATAAGCCTAAACATGTTACTTGTGGGAATAAAATAATAACCATTACTCTCAACCATTAAAATTAAAATTATATATATAGATATAAATATCTAACCTAAAAAACTATTCTAATTTCAAATTCATATAAATCCATAAAATAATTATAAATACAAAATATGTTAAATGTATGGTTCATAATACTCTACATGAAATTTATAAATAACATATAAATTCATTTTAGTTATCAAATCTTTTTATCCACAAATCATTGAAATTCCCGTAAATCAATAAAATTTCTCATATATATTTATATAATCAATTTCAAAATCGTTGATCTTTCTAAATATGGAAGAATTATAAAATTGATCTTTTTAAATATATGATCACTATTAAATTTAAAAAAATAACCTGTTATTTTTCCTTCCCATTTAGAAAGTTGAAACTATTGTGTGTGGAAACCTATC
The DNA here is from genome assembly GCA_031772625.1 of Pinus tabuliformis. Taxonomy (NCBI): domain Eukaryota; kingdom Viridiplantae; phylum Streptophyta; class Pinopsida; order Pinales; family Pinaceae; genus Pinus; species Pinus tabuliformis. The sequence continues at coordinate 411,456,383 of CM062820.1, forward strand.
ACATTGCCCCGGTCAAGTTGGGGAAACAAACACAGGATGCTTTGCATGGCGTCTTAATTACCCACTTGAAGTTAAATATTTGTATGGTATGAGTAGATTACCTGTCTAGAAGCTTGGACCGGTCAGAGGTGATGTCTGTTTCTGTATTGCTTTCCCAACGGTCTGGTCATACCTTCAAACTTCGAAGCCTCGAGACTCACTTCCAGTCGGAGGTCACGTTTCTGTCAATATCGTATTGCTTTCCCAGTGGTCTGGTCATACCATGAAACCAGAAAGCCTTATATGCAGTTGGATTCTCAAAAGCATTTCACCAGTCAAAATTGGCGGTTTTAACATTGTAAAACATTTAGTTGGAGGAACTTCGAAAATGAAGCCTCGCATATTTTGATAAATGCCTTGTTGTTTCTGTGATTTGTTATAAATATTATAAGCGTTTGACTAACAAAGTTTTCCACATTTTCTAACACTACTCACATCCAACTAAAATTCATACAAGACCAGTCAAATCCCCACAGCCATTTACAATGAGATTGTCCACTACATGAAGACTAAGACTAGTCTTTAAAAAAATGAAATGCAAATCGTCATGAAATATTCTCGTACCTACCAATGGTTGTGAATCCTCGGGTCGGCGCGCTAATTTCATTTTCTTATAAATACGGGATGGATCTCCTCATTCTAATGTGCACATATTTTCTATCTCCAGGGTATAACACCTGCAGAAGAAGAGGAGGCGGCGTTGTGTTTCTGGCGCAGACGAGATGACACTGTTTTCATATATCCTCTTCATTCATTCATTCGGTGGATGAAGGCAGTGTCATTTCTCTGCGCCTGAAACCTCCCGTTCCTGCATGTTATTGCGATTTCTGATATTAACGATTCTGAAGAACATACGTTTAGTGGCCGACAACCTTTCCAGATGTCTGGATTGTCGCACAATAATGGATTTTCCTTTGATCTATAATAGATTTGTTTTTCCTGTAATTTCATAGGATAGCAAGTTTTTCTGTGTGGGTGTAGAATTTTCATCATTGATGGTTTGAAAATTTTGTATTTGAGCTGCTGAATAAATAAAGTCTGGGCTAATTTTAATTTTGGCAATAAGTGAAATTGACTAAAATTTTAATTGGATGATTTTAATTGGTCACTTTTAAATATCTTATTATTTTTATATAAAATATGAACAAAATTATTATTAATTTTATTTATTAGGTCGATAGACGTGTTTAGGTATATATATGTCTTTACATTTCAATGGATTTTTTTTATTATATAAAATATTAACACTATTATTATTAATTTTATTTATTTTTGTTGATAGATGTGTTTATATTTAGATAGAGTTTTTTACATTTTTAATTTAATTGTTAATTATTAATAGTTATTAGGTAAATAATGTTAATTGGGATTATTTTTCATGGTTAAGGTGATTAGTGCCCATTGAGTACATGCTATACCATTGCTTCCTTCTATTCCCTATGTGATAGGTCATACATGAATCATGGCTCGCAAGTGGTCAATTAGGGCATATAGGATACCAACTACGTATCATATTTCATCAATCATTGTGAACGGTGGTGCTTCTATAGTTAATAGCTAGTCGTCGGGGGTACATCTCTTTTCTTAAGCTTGACGGGCTGATCATTCAAGCTTGACAGGTACGGGCGGGTTCCTTTAAGCTATCCCTTGGTCCTTAAGCAGGCAGCCCCACAGCCGGCAACCGAATGCAGAAGGTTATACCTTACTTTCATAAATGAAAGTAAGTTAGGAGGCGAAGCGCACTATAGACCATATTTCTTATGACCTATTTATCTATTCCCACCCAATCTGAGACAGGACGTATTCCGATAATATGTTATTTATTCCAAGATGACTATAATGAGTAGGACTACATACCAAATCGACGTAAGGACTTGCAACTACGATCTATAGTTATATAATTTCTTTAGCATAGCGAAGCGAAGGTTATCCCTAAACTATCCAGGGTCTAGATCGATCGTAGTTGCCTAACAAATTCTGAACACGAATTCTGTTCGAACCTTTCTGTGTAAAGGCCCCTCACTAAATAAGTAACTTTAGGATAACCTTACTTATTTGGGTGTCTCAGTTAGTGCTACCCAAAAGACTTCGTAGAGGTAGGTCACCGATGCAAGTATACAACTAGGCTGCGTAGCTTTCAACCTTCTACAATGCTGCTAGTAAGTATGGTAGAATGGGAAAAGCGTAATGACGTATAGATATCTATTATAGAATGACTGGAAGAAATGGCCACTATAATTGAAGCAAAGAGTCACACGCGAGCGCTCCCCTCTCGAGCAAGTATGGTAGGGAGATTAGATATGGGAAATGAGAGATGGGAATAATTACATATAAATAATGACTTGGATAAATGGCCTTACTTTTGAAGAAAGAGTCACTTTATAAGTGCTCTTTTAGGGGGTGGCCCGTCGAGGATAAAACCTCTGCGGGTCAAACCTATCTATATCAATCTATGGGAGGCGGTTCACTCCAATGCCCCCACTAGCCCGATCGTACATTACTGATCGTGCATCTTGCTAAGCCCTTTCTACCTTATCCCAAGCTCTAGGCAGACAAGCACTATCTAAAGTCACCGGCAAGCACTTTGTTTGCTCCTTGGAAGAAACCAACCAACCCCCCCTCGACCAATCACCCCCCGATCAATTGACTAAGTAAGGTCTCTGAATGCTTCATTCCTATCCCAGGGTTTCTCTACACCTTCAGTATGCCTCCCAAACGAGAAGCGACCCCTGAGGATTCTAATTATGGGTCATCTGGTTCAATCCTGGATCTAGCCATAACGTGAAATGAACTTATGTGCCTACAATAGAGGCACACTCCTGCTCCCATCCAGCTGGACAATCATTTCTAGTTGTTGAAGTTTGCAGGTCAGATGAATGAGGAAATGGTTAATTCATGGATACCCAGTCTCTCTACCTACTTCAAGACAACTCCAGATCTGGATGAGGAAGCTAAGCTCTAGATTGCTAGCCTTCATCTTGAAGCCATTGCTCAGACTAGTTGAGATGCTCAGTTGGATTAGCCCGATCTGGTGGTGGATTTGCAGTCCATTTATTCCTTGACCTCTGCCTCCCATCCTCTCTAGACTTGGGACAATTTCCGCCAGGCCTTGGGAAACCACTTTTATCCACTAGGGCATCGACAAAACTTGATGTCTAGATGGTTGCAGCTTCGACAACAGAATGGTCAGTCAGTGTAGAATTACATCGACCTCTTTTTCAAGCTCCATATCCACCTCCACATCCATGATCCAGAAGGGGTACTTATACCCAAATTTCATTATGGTCTATTAATTATGTTTCAAGAGAACTTGAGCCCTTTTACAGTACCACCTTGGACAATGCCTTTCTACGGGCTCTTGTTGTTGAGCGCAAAGTGTCTCCCTAGCTTCGATCTCCTCAATCTTGCCCTACTCCTTCTTCCTCTTCCAACCCTGCGTCACCCACCTCTCCCAAATCTTGACCTTGGTGTACCTTCCACCGTTCTCATTTTCACTCTTATGCTGAGTGTCGGGCACTCAAGAGTCAACATCCTACTAAAGCACTCTTTGCTTATACTCTTGAGGCCTCCACTAGTACTCCCTCGCCTTCTAAAGTATTTTCACTCAATAATAATATAGCCCCTGACCCTTCCTTGCTCCTCATGACTACTGATGATGATGCGACCTCCACGACCCCCCTATTTACTCACAATTGTAAAATGAAACACATTCTTGCTATGTGGATTCTGGACAATGGGAGTCAGTAGAATCTTGTCACTCAAGACCTGGGGCAGCACCTTGATCTCCCCACCACTCCTCACCTAATGCCTTATCAACTGGGATGGGTCCATAAGGATGGCCCTTGCATCATGGTGTCCTAACGTTGTGTCATCGCTTTCGCTATTGGTCCCTTTCATGATACCATGGTCTGCGATGTGTCTCCTCTTGATTGTGCTGACCTTCTACATGGCATTCCCTATCAAACTCAACGCCAAGCTATCTATCACACCCGCACTAATCAGTATCACCTTCAGTAAGATGGTCGGACATGCTTCCTCACCTCTTCTGCGCTAAAGACTCCTACTCTCCTTTAAAAAAATGAGGCCATTCACCAAGTCATTCTTAACAAATGCATCTCTCTGTGTCTGGTGTGCCTTATCGAACCTGATAATACTACCCACCCGGTTCCATAGGACATGGCCCCTTTAATCTTTGAGTTCGCTGATGTCCTTGAGCCTCCCATAGGCCTCCCTCCTCCTTGTCCCATTGAACATACCATCGATCTCATCCTTGGAGCATCTTTACCCAATGCCCCCTCATATCGCCTTGCTCCTCGTGAGGCTGAGGGGATTGAACACCAACTCCAGGAGCTATTGTAGTTGGGCCATAACGAGCCACAGTCGTCTCTTTGTGCCTCTCATGCCTTCATCATTCCGAAGAAGTAGAAGTAGATCAATGAATGGTGCCTTGTGACTGACTACTAGGCCCTCAACAAAGCCACTGTAAAAAACCGGTACTCTTTGCCCTGGATAGATGATCTGCTAGACCACTTGCATGGGGCTCACTTCTTTACCAAGATGGATGTGATTGTTGTCTACCATCAAGTTCAGATGGATGCTTCTCACATTTGGAAAACAACTTTGAAGACCAAGTTCGGGATCTATGAATGGCTAGTGATGCCATTCGCTCTCACTAATGCCCCTGCAACGTTTATGCGGCTTATCAATTAATCCCTTCCGGGGGTGAACAAACAAAGGGGGATCCCGCTTATAAACCTATAGCTGGAGCAGAGCACTTATAAGAGCATAGCGTGATAAGAAAGAGCTTTAGCGAATGGTTGGTTGGAGAAGAAATAACGCTTGCTGGAGTGTTTGGTGATGATTGATCGCTAACGCTTGCCTCCTTGTTAGGTAATTATCGTTATCGCTTGCCCCCATTATGAGGGAGGACCCATGCTCATCACCCCAAACACACAATAACCGAGACGGAACGGAAACACTGTTACGAATCCACCTAACGGTACGGGACTGAATCAACTGAATCAACTGATCGTGTGGATGGATTGAAGGAAAAGCAGAGCCCATAATACTATCTGGCGCATAGCGCATAGTGGCTGATAAGAGAGAGCCTAGAGCGTAGCGGGCAGGGGAATGAAAAAGAGCGTAGCAGGCAAAGAACCGATAAGAGCGTAGAGAAAATAGTTAGTGTCAGTTTGCGCAGAAAGACCGCAAAGGACGGAAAGACAGATTGAATAAACCTCCCCCATTGATGAACGAGTTGAACATGAACGAGTTGCAACTGCCGATAGCCGAGTGGATACGACATCCGGTCTGGTCTGGTACGGTCTTAAAAGGGCAGGTCTGCTAAGGTGAGGTAAGCCTAGGTGAGGTGAGTTAGGCCCATAGTGAGTCAGACATTCAGGGTGGAAACAGAAGGACGAAGGTCCCGGAGGGGCTTGCGCTTCCTAGTGCAAGGAACTGACTGAACCTAAACTACCACATGCTCATATATAACTACCACCATTTCACCGGGCTATCAATTAGGTACGTTAGTGACTCGACCAACGGGAGAGGAGGGAATGAGTCAAAGCAGGGTGTATTATCACCGTTATTATATATGTAATTACGCTATCTCGCCCCAAGTTGAATAAGCATCTGATGGTTCCTATCTCGAATGACGTAATTACGTATATAATGAATGAATGCATCGATATGTGTCATTACGCTCCTACCTACAAGCCCTCTCACCTGCCAAGCAATCTCACCTGCCAAGCTGAGCCATGCCTTCCTTGCACTAGGAAGCGCAAGCCCCTCCGGGACCTTTCCCGTTGGTCATTCTTTATATATGTCATTATGCCATCCCACTCTGATGAATGAGGGAGATGAAAAGCATATATGGGCATGCCCCCCTTAAGTTGAAGGGGGCCGATAGTTGATTTGAAGGGGGCCTTCAGTTGAAGGGAGAGCAAGCTCGACACCAACCTGGATAGATTGAAAGGGGAGCTGCTCGACCATAAGGGAGAGGAAGAATGGATCCTTTGCTCTGTCTCTTCGAGCCAGAGAAGAAAAAGGAGGGGCCCCAAAAGCCGCCATCAACTTGAAGAACTATAAGGCCGCCATCGACTCGGCCGAGGTTACGAGGTCGAGGGACTCGACTGAGTTTACGAAGGAGAGGAATTTACCACAATCAGATGAAGCCGTTGCTTTCGATTTCTGGTAGGATAGGCAGCTAGTTATAGTGTGATCTTGATCCAGTTGAAGAACCTTTCGGAGTGATCAGGTTTTCACGATCGAAGCGCGAAGAATGCATCGTATAATAACAGATATAGCAATTTAACCCCGAATGCCAAGGCAAATGATCGTCGATTTCAGATGATCGTTTCAGTGATTGGTTCGCTTCGATGTACCATCCGTCTTAGAGTCGGTCACCTTAGTAAGTATACTACTTGGCTACGGAGCTTTCAACCTTCGACCGTGAAGTTACCTAATTGATTGGGGCGCCGAATCTAGTGTTATTACATATATAACAAATGCGCCAAAGAAGCATTCGAAAGGGCAGTCTTTTATGCTCAAAATAGCATCATAATAAAAGAAAGCTCTTTAGTCCCGAAGGCCCTATATTTATGTAGGGTAGCCTAGCCCCGGGCACGTGACAGGCGGGCCAGCCAACACGCAGCTGGAGATAGAAAGCGATAGGGTTCCAGGTGGCGGTTGCCGGCGAGGAGGTCTTGAGCCCGGAAACATCTGGAACTTGGCGGTATGAGGTAGTTGGCGCGGAGGTCTTGAGTACAGGAGCAGCAGGTGACAGTACTAGCATTCGATTCTCCACCTCACGGGAATGATGGTCGCGGAAGGTGAAGAGAGTGGGAGGTACAGCCTCCGGTTCATTCGCATGAGAAGTATAGGGGATCGGTACAGCGGCACTCCAGAACAGTGTGGTAGCATTATGGCAAAGGGAGCGTTATCTCCTCCTGCAGACATTCGAAGGTTGATAGATGGTCTTGAGTTACAGTTTTCCTGCCTTCTCTGCAGCAACGGCTGGTCCCCTGGCATCCTGTGCATAGACTCAGCCGGCTGTAAGGATCTTTCATCTGCGGGTTTGGAGGCAATGATAACTCATCCGGGTTCGCAAGGAGGGCACAGAAGGTAAGGCGCTCGGGACGAGCAGAGACGTAAAGAGGGCGATGCACATAGCCTGATACTACATGAAGCATATCCCGGAGGACGTTCGCAAGGAAATAGAGGTTGCAGAGCTCGAAATCCATGGCGAAGGGAGTGTGGTGCCGGAGATTCGGAAGGTTGAAGAGTTCGAGGTCTGGGTAGTTAACCCAGGCAATACCAGGGCCCGCCTAGCTCTCTTTCATCGAGCACTCGACCTCTACTGGTCAATTAAGGTACTGCTAAGAAAGACAATGGCTGAAAGAGGTGAGGCCTATGCTTACATTCTGAGTCAGTTGGACCGTATGCAGAAGGAACTGACTCCCCTCAAGGATGTCCCCTATAATCTCAAGATGATTGAGGCCAAGCAGGGTCTCCTTGCAGACTTCGTCGGCGCCAAATGAAAAGTCTGCTCGATGCCAGTGACCCCGGCGAAGACCTGTTTCGTGGACTTGGACGCAGAGGAAGCTGAGGACGAAAAGCTGCAGCCTGGGGTGCCTCGGATGGATCCTACTTACTCGAGTTTTACTTGAGACCTGCCAAGCCCAAGGCAAGGGTACTAATCGAAGGACAGTTAGTTCGCACTCTCCAATCTCTCCAATTTACCAGTCGTTTGCGCGCGACCAAGGACGCCAGCACTAAGTGATATTTCTGCCTGGTTTTTCTCTCTGGTCATGAGGAGCCTACCCTCCGGACATGCCGATAAGGTCTGGACTAAAGCCTGTGAGTGTTTCTGGACTAATGAGGACTAATCTATGTCCTGGTTGGGCTAGCGATTCGTGAAGTGATGGTTCGTTCAGTGATTCTTTCCTGGTGCTGGTTCCTGGTCCTACTCCTGCTACCTTAGTTCGTTTGTTCCCCAGAGCATGTACAGTTAAGGAAGGGTTGAGTTAGCGACTGACGTTACCGCTAAAGACCCAGTACCCCTAGCAAACACTGACTCAATCACAAATTAGGCCTGCTCATTAGGCCAGTAAAAGAGACCTGGTTCCTGGTCCTGGATAACGAGTGATTCTTTCCAGCCAGCGTTAGATTTCTTATTTCCTTGGAGTCAGGGTGACAGAAGACTCCCTCGCCCTCTCTATGGTCGGGTAATGATTGAATGGGAACAAGCCTTAAGGAGATGAGATACGGGCTTGCTGAGAGGATATGAAAGGAGATAAAAGAATAATAATGTGGGAGATATACCTGAAGGTTTAGGGAAGGCAGGGCGGCAGCGGGCGGTATGTGTGGAGATGCTTATACTGTATCATTTGCCTGTGGGTGGTACGGTGTGCTCTTCTGGTGAGAATGCTTCTTTCCCTGTTCCTACACCTGTCTATGCCTTCGCTCTCGGTGCTGGTTCAAAATAAGCTAGATATGGCCCGGAGGGGCTCGGCCGAGGTTACGAGGTCGAGGAACTGAATCTGCTCGAACTCAATCTCAAACTGGAAGAGATGCCGTGGGCTATTAAACAGGATATGTATATGTATCTGTATTTTGCACTTAACCAGCTTCTGGCACCGGATTGGGATCTTTGCCAGGGGACTATGCACGTGGAATTGGATCTGTCACTCGAAGGTAAGCTGGTATTAGAGAAAATGCGACATGTGCTGCTTCTATCTCTGCTCTATTAGCTGCTTATGCCCATGCTTTGCTACGGATGCTTATAGATATCGACCGGGGAAACGAATCGCAACTCAATCTACAACAACTGGATATGGATCTGATCTAGGCGAGGAAGTGATGGCTCTTGATCTGCGATGAATGGAATGGATGGATCTAAATAAAGATCAACTGCCTTTCCCCCTTAATATGAAGAATATTATGAGCCAAGGATAGAAGAGCTAGCTGATTTATCTATGGACCTAAACATGCTTTTGAATCCTAAGGACAGCCAAGCTGAAGTTCCTGGCTCCTTTCACCCTGAATATGAGGGTTGACGGGTGAAAAAGAGTCTTTCTAAGCGAATAAGTGTGACCTCCTTATAGAAACGGGGTCTTCTTCGGCAGCTGAGCCGAGTACTGCCAGTGCTGCCTTACCAACTGCCCGGGCGCTTTGGCTGGGTTGCCATGCCGAAGTTAGGGCGGAGAAGAACGGGGATAAACGCGACCTTCCAACAGCAGAAGGCTAGGGCGGAATTAGAGGGCTAGGGCTATAAATTGATTCTTTAGCCGAGTTGTCTCTGAGACAACAAAGAGAAAGGTAGGTGCACAATGGGGTCCTTACTTTATATGCTGTAGGCGGGCTGGCTGTAGGTAGGCTGGCTGTAGGTAGGCTTAGAGCTCTGTTCGTTTCATCAGCTGGTCACTCTATGGCTGGTAAGACTGGTCACTCTATGGCTGGTAAGACTGGTCACTCTATGGCTGATAAGGCTTATAAGGCTGGTCACTCTAGACAGCGTAAGATTTATAGTGTGGGCATTGGTGGGCTGGTAAACAACCTAAGCGTTAGGCTGGTAATCATCCATTGCTTCACGCTAACTAATGCTTCTATCGCTAGCTGCTCTCACCAATAGCTATTCTCGAGAGCTCTCTAACCTACAAGCAAGCAAGCAACCTTACCGGCATACAGAGATTGATTGAACCAACCAAGCAAGCAGGAGCACCAGCCAATCATGCTTAGCTATTGTATCGTCTCCTACCACTCGTACCACCAATAGCTAGTCCCAGAAACCAGAGCTAGTGCAAGCAAACGAACCTACCTACCTGAACTGATTCCACTCAACCAACCAGCCAACCTAGCTAGCTACTACATACCCTAACAATCAACCCCGCTTATGGATAGTGGATAGATATACAATCTTGTCTTGTCTTGTAAGGGCTTTCACGGCTCGTACTATCTGGCCTGATACCGGTTCAGTTAGGTATGGGCTGGTACGGTCCGGTTAGGTGAGGAGGAGAAATCACGACCAATTGCTTATCCAGTGAGGTATGGGCTTCTACCGGGCTTTACAGTGGGGGTTGTCAGGACCAGAGTCAAAACCCAGGGAGTCAGGACCAAGTATGAGTCAGGACATTGCTTGCTCTTTTCACCTTCCCATAGTGCCCAAGAGTACGTGCTAGTCCATGCCAAGTTGTCCCCGTGCCCAGTTGTCCGTACCCATAGTCCGTGACCAATAGTCCGTGTGTGCCAATTAGTACGTGCCAGTCGATCATAGCCAATCAGAGCTGCCCGAAGGTGCTGATAGTCGCTAGTCGTTGAATGAAGGTTTCGATACCCAGTTGTCATTGACGGGAGTACTTGTCTTTTCCCATTGTCGATAGCCGCTAGTCATACTCCCTAGTCTTAGTACCCAGTCATACTCCCTAGTATCTTAGCCAGTCGTCATTGCCGAGCTCAATACTACCACTTATAAGCAACAGGTGAATAGTGCTGACTTTCCCTAATCTAATCATAATTGAACATATCGTTTCTATCGTTCCTACTCTTTCCCACACCCAAACTCCTTCTCGTTGCACCAAAATGGAAGTCTGATTCAAACGACCGGGTACAGCATCACATTTGACACCTGAGGGAGGTACAGCCCAACTATGAAGTACATCAGCAGATGTTACAATCATACGTAGAGGAGTTTTGGCCGGTACAACCACTCGATTGTCCACTTCTAATAAACGTGATTGACCCAATTCTAAATCATCCTCTGGAATCGTATAACTGTCAAAAGTTGGTGACTGTTCATCGGAACTGTTATAGTCTGAATACTCATAAGGTTGGGTCGACGCCCAGCCCTTGTTCGGGTACATCCGCCTCCCCCCAAACTGTACTTGCAAGTTTCCCCGCAAAAAGCTCTCCACGCCTACCCTACCATTGACACTCGGGCAGTCTACTATTATCCAGTAAGGTGGTTCCCCCTCTCTCAGGCAGGTAAAGACCATAAGACGTACGTGGATCGAAGGCCCTAATAAGGCCCTAATAAATCTATATTGACTCGTATTATTTTGTTGACTTTAGTTTCGCATAAAGATCAAGGTCCCGGAGGGGCTTGCGCTTCCTAGTGCAAGGAGACACGAACTAGTCTTTCTTCTCCCTGTACGGATGGTTGAGCTTTAAAGCGTAATGACATATATAATAACGGTGATAATACACCCTGCTTTGACTCATTCCCTCCTCTCCCGTTGGTCGAGTCACTAACGTACCTAATTGATAGCCCGGTGAAATGGTGGTAGTTAGTTATATATGAGCATGTGGTAGTTTAGGTTCAGTCAGTTTCGTGTCTCCTTGACTATAAGGTAAGACCCCAATTACCCCAAACAGATATTGCTGCTCTGCGAAGGCAGAATGACATATCTCGAATGACGTAATTACGTATATAATGAGAGTGATTTCCTAGCTAGGCAGCCTTGAGCAATATATAAACCCCCCAAAGAAAGAAAAGAGAGATAGATCGAGTAAGTGAATCGGTCTACATTGAATTATATATGTCATTATGCATCAAAACCTCCGCCCACGGTAAAAGGGCCAATCTCGTAGGGAGAAAGTCCTAAACCGCCGCGGGAAAAGTAAAGTGCCTTGGTTAGTTCAAACGACGCCCAAAGTACTTCTACGCGAGGTAGGTCTCCGGCGTTTGCTAATAGGATGCGTAGCTTGAAACCTTCGACCTTGAGTTACTTATTGGGTGGGGGGCCGAATCTGGTATGACACATATCTAATTCATGACCGGAAGAAATCCATTTTTTTATGAAAGAATCTGGCCATTTTCAGAATAAGAAAGAGGGCTCTTTTAGGGGAAAAAAGAGAAGTCAAACTGTTGCTCATTGGTATTGGAGCGCCCCCTTCCCCTGCGCTCGGTTTCACCTTATATAATAGTAATAGCGAAGGTTGTTTCGTTCGTTGAGGTCAGAGTGTGGAACCGAGCCGCCCCCCTTATATAATAGAGGAGCTTCCCTTATAAATACAGGTAACGTGATCACTGCCCTCATGCTACAGATAATATCCTTAGCAGGTCAGGTAATGTAGTCAGGCAGGCCCACATATAATAAATCTATAGCAGGTCAGGTAATGTAGTCAGGCAGGCAACTTCTTTAGCAGGTCAGGTAATGTTTTAGCGGGTCAGGTAGTTAGGGATATTATAAATAGTTAGGGATATTATAAGCTTTCTCCAATTCATGCCGGTAACTTGAATCAATATCCTTCCTGTCCTACATTGTCAAACTACGCACGACCCTGAGCCTAGACGCAGGACCTAAGCCCTTTTACCATTATTACCACCCCCGACCTTTAGCCCTTTCACCATTGCTTCCTTATCTTCAGCGATAACCATTCAATATATCCATCCGCTCAATATCCATCTACGGGCTTGTCAATTATGCTTATAATAGTTAAGGATACAAATTGGATAAGAAGGATACAACTTAGGTAAATAAGAAATTTAGGCAAATTAGGCATCTGTAAATAATAAAGATCCTTCAGGCTGGTAATTCAATAAATAGGTAAGTGTCATCAATCAATCTCCTGCCTGTCCTAAGCCCGATAACCATAGTTAGGGAGAGTGGTTAGTGCTCAGAGTAAGACCATATAAACTAAGATAATATATAAGGCCTCTCCTCTGGCTTATACCATGCCATACATATCCTCCATGGCGGGGCATTCAACTGACTTTCCATCGTACTGTTAATATATAAACCCGCTAAGTTGGATCTTTCCTTTAGTGAAATCCGATTGATCGCATTGAGTGAGATCTTTACGTACTTTGATCCGGATATAGAGATCTTTACACGCTGCTTCGATCATAACGAGGTGAGCTTCTAACACTTAGCCAAGAATGAAGCACAGGATACAAAAGGTGTATCCCTGCTTTTGCCAGTAGATAAACAGGTTATTACATGGGATCTCGACCCGGAACTGTTGCTTTCTCTATCACTGGTGCTGGTTCTTCGGAATCAACAAGATCAACAGTTTCTGCTTCTAAACGGAAACATAAGTGCATCATCACAGGCGAATGACATCTACTTATCCACGCAGGCCAGCGAAAAGGGTTTCGGAGAGCACCAAAATGGCCACAGGAGCCCGCTACTTAGATCATTTATTGATTGCTAGCGGTTTCTTCTCTTGACCCGGAACTAGCCACCACAGATACATTTGATCGAGATGGAGTTTACCCGGTCCCAACGTTAGGGGCAAAGGTAGGAGCACAGCCAGGGGCGGGTGAAGCACTTTATTCAGTTTTACCCATTAGCTAGGGAAAGGAGCCCATTTTTCTCCTATCCCATCGTATAAAACCATCGCTACCACTATAAAACAATAACTACCTACCACATGAATTCCACGTTTACCAGGTAAGGAGGGAGGGTTAATAAGCTTGACGGGATGATTAGCCAAGAGAACCATAAGTGGTTTGCCCGGTTCCTAACGAAATTGTTTACTAACCAGCATCTGCGAAGCGCATAGAGCCTTGTCCATTGCCCGTAGCCCGTAGCATCGGTGGAGATAAAATATCCACTGATACCTTCATGTTTAAGAGCCATAGAGTAGTTAAGTAGCTCTGGTCTAGGCAATGGCTTGGGTCCCTCCCCTGACAGACATACCTATAACCGCCAAAAGCAAAGGCAGGCACGGATAAATATACAGTCCCTTTAAATGATCCAGCGAAGGCAGAGGTGATAGGGGCAGTCCCGCCCCGGCTCCCCTAAAAGACTTTCTTATGCCTCCTTATGTAAGTAATTAGTTGGCCTTCCCTCACTAAGCTCAGTGGTGTACATAGGGCCCGGATAATAATGGCATATCATTCGCTTCGAGAATAGTGTCCCATATTGAGCCTCGAACCAATCCCATTCCGATCCGTTCATTCGACGATCCTTTCCTTTGAACCTGCTTACTTGATGTCCCGGATTTGCGAGAGGAGGTTCATCGGGTGCTTTAAGTATATAGATGAGTGCCCTTCAGTGTCGACCAAGCACACTCCGGTCCGGTCCAGTATTGACCAACCCAAGAAGGAGCACCGTCGAACGGAACTCTAACCACCCAGACCAGAGATTCCGAGAAGCAAGCCCAAAGCCCTTCATTTCACAACCATTCAGTCGGAGTAAGATGCCAAAGATCCCTAATTGGATAATGAGCCCTTTATTATGACACGTCACTAACTATGAGATAAAGGCCTAGAGACGACCAACCATACTTTAGGCTATTGTACCTGAAGCATATTATTTCTTTGTTTTATAGTGCGTGCGTAATCAAGGTATCCACCCAAACCCTTTCAGTGATTAGATCGGGGACCTGAAGAAAGAGAGTACGATAGGGTGCTAGTTTCCACACATTCCAAAGGGTGTAGGCACCTCTGTCCGCTATTAATCGATCAATCTCGAACGGGCCCTTCACTTCGCCCAATAGAGAAGGCAGGAGCATAAGCATAGGTAGCAAAGACAAGGGCATAGGTGGGAAGCCCAGTAGAACAGAGAGCCAGTGACAGAAGAAGAGGCACCGAAGCAAGCAGAGGCACCACCAGTGGCTAAGGTAGCAGAAGCAACAGTTGCATATTCTATTATTGACCGAGTTTAAGCGGCAGAAGCGCCCACCCTCCGGAGCAGCCTAGCCATATCGAGATCCAGAAGCAGAGCCAGCAGCATATGTGGATCCAGCACCAATAGTGGATCCAGTAGCATAGAAGACAGGAGCAGATCCTACAGAGGCAAGAGAAGCAAAGGTAGAGGAAAAGGTCCTATTAGGTCTTGGACGGGGTCCGCAAGGCACTATAATTAAGAACCCTCCAAAGCCGCAAGGAAAGGAGGTGACTGCTAATGGTACCTACTACTAAGATTCATGAGGTTAATTGTTTTGGTGGGGCTACAAACAGTAGGGTAGTTGTATTCTGATGGTAAAGGGAGGGACTAACATGAAAGGGACTGGATCTCCTAGCAGCAATGGCGTGCCAAATGGCTGGGCATCTCCTAGCAATGGTTACTGGGCGCATCAATCCATTCATCTCCTGGCATAATGGTACCTACAATTGATGAGGTAAGTGTTGGGCGGGGATAGCTGATTGAGTTTCTCCATAAGCAGATC
This sequence comes from Pinus tabuliformis, assembly GCA_031772625.1. Taxonomy (NCBI): domain Eukaryota; kingdom Viridiplantae; phylum Streptophyta; class Pinopsida; order Pinales; family Pinaceae; genus Pinus; species Pinus tabuliformis. The sequence goes on from CM062820.1 coordinate 411,471,539, forward strand.
TGGCAAATCAAGATCGATACCCAGCAACAGAGACAGGGGCGGGTGCAGAGAGAAAGATGGGAGTTTCAGTTCGAGATCGAGCAAATTAATTCCTATACTTTAAGCGAGTGAACAACTCCCAACGTGAGGCATTAGCAAATTAGGCACTCCGGTTAGCCAACCCGCTAGCTTTCCCGCTTTCCCGCTGCTATCTTAGCTATCTGCCTGTGTTCCGAATACCTTTGCTATTGGTGCTACTTCAACCGCCTCTACCGCCTCCTCTGCCTGTGTTCTAGCTACCTTTGTTGGTGGTGGTGAACCTACTACCGAAGAAATAATGAAGGAAGGCAGGTTAGCCCAAGTCTTGAGCCAACCGTGAGCCAACCGCCAAAACATTAGGATCTATTATAAAGTTGTAACAAAAGATGCTGAAGCCCCTTGGATGAAAGTGATTTGAGCATCATCAGCTGAGGAAGAAAAGAATCTGAATTCATCCCACCAATACCACTGCTAATAGAGCCGCCTATTGTTCCGGTTACCCATGCATTCCCCTTTGTCTCTCCCGTGTGTTCACTTCCTTCTCTCCGTCCCGCAGAGATTCCAATCCAGAGTGCAGTTCAGGGGTTTGACGGTAGGCCCTAGCAGTGATCTTTGAGCCGGGCTACTGGTCTTAGCTTGGTCTCTAGTTGTCTTCCCCTTTCAACCAGAATAAGAATAATAGGTTCGGAAAGGCCCGATCAAATTGCTTGCGTTTATAAAAGCATTTCGATTCCAATCATTATAAAGTGAATGGGGTTTCAGATGGGGGAATCTCTTTATTGCACTCATCTTTTCGCAATGTGTCTGGAATTCCCCGCATGGAAGTAGAAGAATTGGAAGATTACTGCTTCTTTAGCAGTTCGAAACCAAGTAAAAACGATGGAATTGGAGAACAACTACACTTCCTATCCTCGGGCGCAGATCTCGTGGTAGGATCTAGATATGGATATGGAAATTCCTCGCAATTATTAGATAGAATGGGCTCACTCGCTGCGCTCGCTTTCCTTCCAACCAAAAAGTATCATTAGCCACTTCCTGCCTTTAGGACTGGGGTGCTTCCTCAGGTAACCCAGTCCGTAGGGCCACACTGGACATCAAGGCACCTAGGACGAGGGAGCATAAGGGATAGACCGCCCTCACCTCTTTCGGTCAGTTGGCGGGTTGTAGGGAGAGCTAAACGAGGACTACGAGGTAAATAAAGGAGCGCCGCGGGCTTTATGCGTTCGTTCGGAGAAACAACTAAATGAATCACGAACTTGAACTAAGAGACGTTCATTCTTCTTTCTTCTTGTGCCGGGGCTAAACCCATCCATTCATAGTGATTTACAAACTGATCCGGCCCCTTATTGGAATGGAGAATAGAATTAGGCAAGCACTTCTTAAGAAAGCAAATAGAAATGTTTAAGTAAGTAATAGCTCCTGGCACTGCCTGGCCCACCTAACTTACTTTTGCTTCCGTTCGGTCCTCCCACGCAGCAGGTCTACGGATGATGCTCATAGGTATAGCAAAATAGATGTTTTCTATCAAAAGACAATGCTTACCTATATCATGACTACCAACCCGAGCGTGCCTATCCGTTCGTTGTTACTATCTAGATTAGGATTTCTACTCGCCCTCACCACTTCGTGCCTTCCTTTTACTTAACTGTTCCTACCCTGTTCTCTTTTTCCAGAACACTGACTTCATTCTTCTCCTGGGTACCACGTATCACCTATTGGTCTGGCCAAGCCTTGCCGAAAGAAGAGCTACTATTCCTGCTCCAGCTGCTAGTACCGGAAATATACCAGTTCCTATTCCAATAGCTGCCTACTCTTCTTCCTAAACGAGTACTACATATGATTATGATATGCGAGGTTATGAAATTCTGCTTGTAGCGGTTGCAGTGCCGGAAGAGTCCGGTTGCTGGTCCCGCTGACTTTCTTGCTTGCTTTGCTTGTGTACCGGTTGTTGACGAAAGGAAAGGCGAGCACTATGTTCACGCGGTGATATTCTCTCTTTCCAAGAGTACTACTGAAGAAAGCAAGCGAGCAGGAAGTGGGGTAGTTCATACCACAGCTAATAGTCCGTGACCATTTCACCGCACTCGGATGTGGCCACGCGTTCCATCTAAGCCGGTCAATCGTTCCTCAAACCCAGTCAGCTTGATCGACCGAATCAGAAAAGGCTACTGCTTTGCACAGGTAGTCCGGATGTTGCCTTGATAAGAACAACTCGAATAAAGAGAGCTCTCAGTGCTTATTGCTTGTCTGCTTCTTATAAGATCAGGTGATACTTATTGATTGAATTCATGATATTCCTGTATTATTGATTGAATGAGCTTACTACTCTCCCTGCCCTTCCACTCGGATTCTCTATCTTATACGAGATATAAGGTTCTACATATCCGGTTCTACTTCTTTCTTTAAGACTCTAATTAAGGTTCTCTTTCTAGCTTGCTTTAAGACTCTAATGAAGGAGCTCGCCTTCGGCTATTGAGAATACCAAGCACCATAAGCAGGTGAGCCAGCCTAACTCTATTCTGACGCTTCCTCTTCCGAGCTTGCATAGGGCCCATCGGATAAGACCAGGAGTGACCATTGACTTTCTGTTACCCAGTCTAAGCTCGCTTGCCTACCAGACTAGAGAAGCACCACTCGCGTTCTTTGAAGTGATAGCTGAGTAAAGGGTAACTTGTTGCATAGCTCATTAGGCGGATTAATAAGAGAGTTACAGAACGAGCGGATAAGACTTCTGGCTCCGGAACCTCGTACACGAAAGCAAGCTTCCCTTTCTTTGGTAAATCGTTCTGTTCTAGTTCTTAGGTGGCTTTCTGACTCTAGACTCTAATTCAGGTGATGGGAACTTGTTTGCTGTAATTAAGACTGTTAGTCAGGTGTTACTTCTTTCTTGCTCTTCTTCTGGTCTCCGATCGTCCTCGCTTCCAGTAGTCTCGATCCCTTTCTGATGAATGGAATGAATGAGCTATTAGATCAGTCTGATCTTCTTTCTAGAATACAGGATCTGAACTACTCTCATTCTGAACTCCCATTTATTGATGGAATCCTGGAATAGAAATCTCAACCTTTCTTGCCTTTGAATCACCTCCTTTTCAGGGAGAGCTAATGCTTTTTGGGCTTCTTCGTTTGACACTACTTCCGGAAGGACTCACATCTGAGTAAAGCTCGTAGATGGAAGTATTCTTTCGAGTCTCGACAGTGAAATGAAACCATGAGCTTATCATCCCAGGTCGGAACAAGTTGATAGAATCCGATCTCCCATTTGCCTCCCCATGTTGCCACCCAGGCAGGGACATGGGGTAGCAAAAAAAGAGTTAGGGTTTCTCTTCTGCTATTTTGGATATATTGAGGCCTCCATCCCCGGGAGGCCTGCACAATGGGCTATTAGCTCATTTGCTATATTGGTTCTTCCAATATATTGGTGTTGGTGTAGGGGCAGGTCTCCATACCCAGAGGCCTGCATCATGGGCTATTAGCTCAGCGGTAGAGCGCACCCCTGATAATCGCGTCGTTGTGCCTGGGCTGTGAAGGCTCTCAATCACATGGATAGTTCAATGTGCTCATCAGCGCCTGACCCGGAGATGTGGATCATCCAAGGCACATTAGCATGGCATACTCCTCCTGTTTGTTCGAACCGGGGTTTGGAACTGAACTTATCCTCATGAGGATAGATGGGGCGATTCAGGTGAGATCGAATACCGATCCAACTTTCTATTCATTTGTGGATCTAGGCGGTCCGGGAGTGCCGGTGGTTATCCACCTTGGATCCTCTCTTCTCGAGAATCCTTACATCCCTTATCAGTGTATGGATGGCTATCTCTCGGACATAGGTTTAAGTTCAGCCTAGATGTGGAAAATAGAGCACCTAACAACGCATCTTCACAGACCAAGAACTATGGGATCACCCTTTTCATTCTAGGTAGGGTGATGGAGGGATCATACCATTCGAGCCTTTTCATGCTTTGGAGGTCCGTAGGAAACAACAATCGATAGGATCTCCTCATTATTCCCTAAAGGAATAACGTGAAATCAAATTCTATCAATTCATTTTCCATAGGGCCCAGTAGATTGGATCTAGTCATAAGAATAGAAGAATGCTTGGTGTAAATAAAAATAACTCCTTGGTCTTCGACTCCCCCACTACGAACAACCCTTGGATCAGTGCAACGGATGGGATGTCTTTATCCATCTCCTCACATGGGAGCAGAGCAGGTTCAAAAAAGGATCTTGGAGTGTCCCGGGGTTGGGCCAGGAGGGTCTTTCAACACCTCCTTTTCTCATCAAAAGTGATTTCCATTTGCTCGCCATTGGCTCGGTGAGGAAATAAAAAGAAAAGGGGAACAAGCACACTTGGAGAGCACAGTACAACGGAGAGGAAGTTGTATTCTGCGTTCGGGAAGGATGAATCGCTCCTGAAAAAGAATCTATTGATTC